>OY978225.1:18779603-19152103 GCA_963854785.1 Vaccinium vitis-idaea | reverse complement strand
CGAGTCCTGTGGGGCTTTAACGAAGACACCCAGTTAACTTCGAGTCAAAAAACGAGTTTGCTGGAAGTTTCTTGAGTCGCCGGAGATCAGTGAAGGTCGTACAGTGGTCGCCGGACGTCGGCGAGTACTGTACGGTGGTCGCCGGAGGATGTACAGTGGTTATCGGAAGGGAACAGTTGCTGGATAACGTGAACAAATGCTTCAAACAGTCAACTGAGAGAAAACTCACGACTGTGGAGAAAACCGACAGTGTATGGGTATGGGTTTATGGGTAATGATGGTGGAAAAACTCACGACTGTGGAGAAAACTCACACGTGACAGAGTAACTCTTAGATCTTGTGCTCTGATACCATGTTAAGTCAGAGAAAACAATTGAGAGGCCAAAAGTAGGGTTCTGTTCTCATTACGTAGTACTTATACAAGAGTACAAGAGATAAATTACACTATGAACCTAAACTACTAACTTAATGCAAGAGTAGACAAATACAATCTATTTACACATTTACACCCACAACTTAACAATAACTTTAACTGCATATTTTATGGAGAGAAACTAGAGTTTCTTTCTAGGAAGTGTTCGAGGTTTCCAAACAATAAAATTAAGTGTGAAGAAAGGGAAATAATATCCATTAAGGCCTATAAAATCTTGCACAAACCTTATCTGAGGGAAAAAGAGAGCAAATGAATCAGCAGAATTTGGGAAATTTCCGATAGGTAGAATCCTGTTTCGAACTGAATGTTGATTCTTATCCCTTGATGCTCTACCTGTGATTCTTGTTTCTGGTTGATCGCGCCATATAGTATCAGTAATGCTTCTATACAACTCGTGATATGGGTATTGTGTGTCACCATTCTGTTAATAATAATCATGGTATACAACAATATAAGATGATGTTAAAATCATGGTATACAAGAATATATGATGATGTTGTTAAATTATTCAATTGCTTTTTTGTATTATCTATCTGAAACCTTTTGTGTTATACAGTTAATGGTCCTGTAATTCTAGACGATTCATTCTATTTTCCGAGTCAAACTATTCTGTTTGGTCGCATAGAAGTAATGTTTCAGCAGATTATATGGCAAACCTTGTTAAGAGGTGAATGCTTTTGAAATCCATGCGCATCTTTATTAAACTTACTGTGGTTTTGATTTTGTCTACCAGCTGTACAGGATAGAGACCACAAATTCTTAACAAAAGCTGTTGAAGAGGCATATAAGGGGGTAGAATGTGGGGATGGAGGCCCATTTGGCGCAGTTGTTGTTTGTAAAGACGAAGTAGTTGTGAGCTGTCACAACATGGTATTGAAAAACACTGACCCAACAGCACATGCTGAGGTTACGGCAATAAGAGAGGTTATAATTAAAAACTACTTATGTGGCTTCACATAATTTATCTCATCACAATGAATTTTTATGGCCTGGGCTATTTGGGATTTCTTCTTGCTGAACAAAAATGTCCTTTGTTGAATGCTGAGAAGATAAATTTTCTGAGAGGTAGGTGTGAAGTTTAATTCGATAATGTCCCATTGCACTTTAGGCCAAGGGGAGAAAAAGGTACACAGAGGCAAGCACAAATTAATTTTGAAGTTATGCTACCGAAATTTGGCCTGGTAGATTGTTTTCCTTTTGCTATTTGATTAGTTCCTGTGTAAGTTTTCTTCATCTGATTTGACGATTCATCATGGAAGCTATAGGTAACATATTCCATAGCATGCCTCCCTCACTCTGTGTCAAATAAGCTCTATTGAATTCGACCAATGCATCTACTAGTTAGTGTTGATTCCCCGCTTTTGAGCCAACCACACGTGCAGATTATTGGAATTCTTCCCGAGGGTAAAATGAGCCCACCATACCCTTAATGAGTTTCCGTATCAGCTTCATTGGAATGCTGTAGATATCTAACTGAATTTAGGAATGCCAAGGTCCTTTACTCTCGAGGGAAGCGCAAATGCTATACTGTGGGTTCCAATTAAATAAGTTTAATAATTAGCATAGCCAAAGTCAACAAAGGTTACCATGAAGAAATTGAGGTGGTGGGTGCTAGCTCTTTATACAATATAGTAATAATTAATTGAATTCCTTATTTGTAAAGTTTCTCGAGGCCAGAAAATATGAATGAAATCTAGAATACCTGGTAGAATGGTAGAAGAATCTATGGATTCATTAGGAATCTATGGTAATTGTCTGGACATGCAAGTCACAGCCGGATTTGGAGGCTCACTATGGATGGGGGATAAAGGTGAGCAATCTTGAATAAGTAGGACAGCAGTCTCTTGTTTCCTCAGCATAAAGCACAACCTGGTTAAAATTGCTCGAGTTAGATACTGATGCTTGACCTTTCCTTATGTGGTTCTTAGTTGATTCTCCTTCTGTCCCATATTGCTTGTTCGGTATACTATTTTGGGATGT
Organism: Vaccinium vitis-idaea; assembly: GCA_963854785.1. Classification (NCBI taxonomy): domain Eukaryota; kingdom Viridiplantae; phylum Streptophyta; class Magnoliopsida; order Ericales; family Ericaceae; genus Vaccinium; species Vaccinium vitis-idaea. The sequence goes on along the minus strand of OY978225.1, from coordinate 19,149,690 downwards.
CCCAAAATGTTTGTCATCCTTGAAAAATCAAATGAAAAGTTTGCAAATTTCCATAAGCTAGCCCTCATTAATGATTTAAAGTAGTTTGAGATGTAGAGAAAAAGGGCTAATGTTTGAAATCTAATCAAACTTTCCAAAGAGACATTCATGAATTGCATGTCCCTTTAAAAAGTTGATTCCCCAGCGGACAGGCAATATGGGACAGAGGGAGTACTGAATTCACACCAGGCTTGCATGGTGGGTAGCAGTCGTGATAACTCATTGGGGGAGCAGGACACTGGTTCTTCCCCTTGCCCATGCTCCTATTTGATGCGACTACGTGAATTATGGTGTACTTAATATGCATTACTATTTACTACTGCCTTTTTATGGAGATATATCAATATTTTCAACCCTGAGGAAATTGACACATCCTTGACTTGAAATTTGCATTCTTGATGGTCATACTTTCTTTAAGGATTGGTTTTACAGAATCTGCGGGCACTGGAAATTTCACATGGTGCATTCTACATGTACCCCAAATTTGTTTTCCAAAATGGTCTGTTTTTTTCCATTTACATTATGCTGTTGTGCAATGAAGGGTACCCTCCAGAACTTTCACTCGCAGTCTCAGAATCCATTTCTTGGATAGATTTCTTCCCTGTTAACTAGACGGTTGTGTAGAGGATTTATTGATGCTCAAATTTGCTAATCCCTTGGGCCATTTGATATGGTTTTGTTTTTGATGTCCTCGTAGCCTGAAGATATTTTTTGTTAGTAAACCTTGTTTTACTTATTCTGCTTGGAATCTACCTTTGAATGTCTCTCAAGCAGCTGACAAATGTCAACAAATTAGATTTATGGTGTTGCTTTACTGAACATCAATAAATCAAGTTGGTGTAACATAAGAGAGGCTTGTTTGGTGTTTCTATCACCTTTTGCTTCTTGGTGGTTGTGGTTTTATTCCATTGAAGAAACATTTGATGACAATGCTTTGGTTTATGTCCTCAAAATGTTTGTCCTGTACCCATATTTTACCCTCAGTACTCTGAAATTTGTTTGGATTCATCGTGCTTTTGCCTTTCTTACATTCGGTTCTCATATGATAAATGTTTGTCAGGCATGTAAAAAGCTCAATCAGATTGAGCTCTCCGACTGTGAAATATATGCCTCTTGCGAGCCTTGTCCGATGTGCTTTGGGGCTATCCATCTTTCGAGAATAAAGGTTCGGCTATCCTTGTGCCATATTTGTGTGTAGATAATCCCTTTGGCTGAAAAGAGAATGACATGATATTTGATTAAAATTTCCAAGTGTACTCCTCACCTTAATTTGCTCTTTGGTGCAGAGATTGGTTTACGGAGCCAAAGCTGAAGCAGCTATCGCTATTGGGTTTGATGATTTCATAGCAGATGCATTAAGGGGAACTGGGTTTTACCAGAAGGCTCATTTGGAGATCAAAAGAGCTGATGGTAACGGGGCCATTATTGCTGAACAAGTATTTGAGAAAACAAAAGCCAAGTTCCCTATGTATTAGTTCCTTCTGCATAAAAAAATGAAAGCCACATGGCTCTCTCTTTACTTTGTTACTGAAATCCTATTCATTTTGGAGAAAGGTGGCTCCACTATATCTTTTATGTAGGGGTACTTAAATAATCATCATTTTATTCACTTGAAATTAGAAAATCATCTCAAGTCTTTTTAGGAGTTATGTTTCCATCCCGAGATTCAAGTAAACCAACTTTTGCCCCTGATTATATATAAATATATATACTAAGAGATTAAGAACAAAACGAATGTTTTCATCCAAAATTAATTATGTTTCCGTCCAAAAATTCTTTGCCTATAGCGTAAAGATTTTTTGGATGAAAACATAAAAAAGATCTTTTGCCAAACAAAAGGTTTTTTTTTTATGTTTCCATACAAAAATTCTTTACCCTACAGGCAAAGAATTTTTGGGATGAAAACATAAATTATTTTGCCGATGTTCTTTATGTTTTCATGCAAAAATCATTGATTTAATAATCATGGTTAATTTTTTTAATTGTGACGCATGCGCGTGCCAAATTTATAAAGGAAGCGATCATGGTTAAGATCAAACTAGCAATCATGTCAATGGTTTTTGACATTTTTTTTTTCCATGATTCAAGATGTTAATTCAATAATTATTACCATGTTTACAGGTACAAAGAGAGCGTACATACTCCTTATTTATATAGGCCCGCACAATGACTGTTTTGATCTTTTTACTATGATTTTTTATTGTTTTTTTATTTATACCATGAAATGTCGATTATGTGGTTGATATGTTTTTACCATGATTCAAGCAATCATGATAAATATCAAATACAAAATATAAAATATGGTAAAATCGAGTAATCATAGTAAAAATTAAAATGATAGAGATAATGAGCCAGTAATATGGTTAAACGTGATTCCAACAATAATTATGATGAGATATCATAAAATGATTTAAAAATTTAGAATTCAAAATTCCCCCTTTTCTGTTGGAAATAATGAAAATATTCAAAACCCATGGTTTTAGGTAACTTACATCCCACAAAATTAGGAAAATTACATCACCTATGCATGCAACAATAATTATGTATATTAATACATATCACCAAATAAGGGTAGAAAAGATATTTTATAATTAGAAGGGATGAAAACATAACCATTCAAAATGACAAGGATGAAAACGTAGCTATCTCTAAACATCATGATTATTTAATTACCTCTTCTTTTTTTCTAAGTTGATTTACCTGCTTGATCATCTCCAAATAATAAATTTCAGTTTCTTCAGCCTGTAATGCCAAATTTAGATATTGGATTTGTAGTAGGAAAATAAAAGGAAGGGAAAAGGCAGAGAAAGAAAATAGAGTGGTGGAGAAGCAAATTTTATTTTTTCGCTGTTTTGGGGCTGGATTAGCCGATTAGGAAAAAGAGAAGAAAAATGAGTGAATAACTGTCAAAAGATATCCGATATTCTCTTACTTACATCTGAAAGAAGGAAAATGCGAGCAATTTTGTTTCCCGCTTTCCATTTTCTCTCTCTCCAAAAAGCTTAAGTAAAATAAAAGTATTAAACGAAGCAAACAAAGATCATAGACTTTTCTGTGTATTGATGCTGGCCATTTTATGGATATATCTCAAATTGATCGATTCCACTTAAAAGACAAAATATGGAAAATTCTTGCTAGAAGGTGCGAGTATATATTAGGGGCGATATATTAGTTATACAAAATGTGTTGAGGTGAGAGATAAGAGAAAGAGGAACGTACAAATTCAAACTGGAAAAACGTAGGATTAAATATCTACTTACCAACTATCAATTTTTTTTTACTTCCCCCTTCAACTACCAATTGAACTTCCTGCCCCTTTCAACTATCATTTTCTTCTTTACTAAGGACAAATCATGTTTTTCGTCCAAAATTTAAGACGGAAACCGTAAACCTTTTTTTTTTAACTAATGAAAAAAGAGAGAGGGTAATATGGGCATTTCATACACTTAAAACAATATAAGCGACTAAGGGATTTCAATCTATTAATCAAACCAAAGATTTGCCAAAGGGTTTTCACTTTTCAATCCATTGTGGATCTTCATGGCATCAATAAAACTAAGATAGGAGAGCAGCACTTTTGGCAGCAATAAACCAGATAACCTTCTAGTTGGTTTACCAATTTGGGGGACTTTTTTGCTTTTAAATCCATTGGGGCTTTTTATGTTTAGTCACTATTTTTCAACTCCATTGCGGGTCTAAACGGTTTTCATCAATAAAGCTAGGGTTTTAAGGATGACATGGTTCTTGAGGGCTCCCACCGAAAGAAAACCGACCTGTAAGTATTGAGCAACACATTTTTATTTCAAAAAATCGACTTTTCAGGATTGAAGATGTTGGAATTGAGTTATTTTATACTGCAATTTTATATTGTAAAGAAGAAAATGATAGTTGACGGGGGAATGGAGTTCAATTGGTAGTTGAAGGGGAAAGTAATAATAATAATAATAATAATAATAATACTAATAGTTTAAGGGGCAAGTGAAGTAGATATTTAAGCCAAAGACTAATATAGGCTTGGGACTAACTTTTCCGTCCATCAATTGGATGAAAAATGTGATTTGTCCTTAATAAAGGAAAAAATGATAGTTGAAGGAGGAAGGAGGAAGGAGGAAGGAAGTTCAATTGGTTGTTTAAGGGGGAAGTAAAAAAAAAAAATTCATAGTTTGAGGGGCAAGTAGATATTTAACCCAAAAACATAAATATGTTAAAGGGTAAATTTCACTGACTTCCACTGGGCATGAGGTTTCGACAAATATAGAGACATCCCTGGAATTTGTGGAAAATGGAAATGTACTGTCCTCTCTTACTTTTGATAATATTCTCTAGATTCCTCCCTCATGTCAATTTCACGTAAACAACGTTAGATTTAAGTGGGAATACAGACTTTATTGTGACTCACAACAATTGAGGATTTCATTCTTCAAGCACATAATCACCCTCAAATATAAGAAAATGCATTTTCGCAATCAAGTAATTAAGATTCTTTTCACACCTTTCGAGGCGCTTAAATATTAGTCCTCCAAGTCACTTAAACTTATCTTATCATCCTGTCCTTTTTCTAAAGTTATGTTTTCATCCCCAAATCAAAACCGCCTCCTACCGTTAAAAACGATAGTGACGATGTGATTTATCACGGTCGAGGGCTGCTGGGTATTTTGGGATTCCCTGTCACCGGCAAGCCGGGCAGGATTGCCAAAATACGCCAGCGGGGCTAAGAACTATGCAAATGCAATGCAAAATCAAATTTCAAACATTTGAAAAATCCCACAAAACATCTTTCGAATTAAACCCACTTTGATTAACACGTATTTCAATAAAATTACACAAGTGTAATAAAAATTGCACAAGTGTAATTAAATAAAATATATATTAACCAATACTCCCCAGCGGAGTCGCCAGCTTGTGGACGGCCCGCGGATGGTTCGGTTTTGCATTTGAAAAGATTGTGATTGTTAGAGTCGCCACCCGGATTTGAGGTCCGAACCCGAGAAACCGATTAAAAAAATGACTCATTTGCCCATTGAAAAAAAAGATTTTACTGGTCATGGCGGAACCAAAGATTTCTCGGATTCGGGGGTTTGGTTACGAGAGGGGAAGGGTTTTACGGCACCCCTCTCGCCCGGTCCATGAACCGGTCTCTATTCAACATTTTGTGGGATTTTGAAAATATTTGAAATTCGATTTATCCACGTAGACGGGGAATCGGGGATAGGAATCACATAACAACAATATATACACAAAAGATACGAATCTACGGTGGATGCTCGTGCACGTGATCTACATGGGTGATGATGATAACAATAAAGAAAATTACAACAAATATTCACAGAAGTAAATAACAACAGAAATTGTACTTCGGCACAAGAGATTATAGAACATAAGATACTGATTTACAACCTGGATCCCAGTATAGGGATTGAGCGCTCAAGAGTGATGGCTTGAGCGCTCAAACTAGTTTCTGATTTCTGTGAGTTTGACCCTTTTTACAGCTTCTTTTCTCATTCTTTACAAGATCAAACATTAATAAAATGTTTTTCATGGAGAATCAGGTGAAAACAGATGGCTTGATCTCTTAAAGAATGATGAAAAGAGGAGAATCACCACAAATTAATAAGGAAAATGCTTGAAATAGGATGTGAGAGAGAGATTCAGATCATAAACATGAGTACAACAACTCACACACACCAGAAAGAAGTTTAAACATGATCCGTCATCGAAACTACCAGCGATCAGCAAATGGCCTTAGAACATATTGAGCGCTCAAAGGCATGACCTTGAGCGCTCAAGCCATAAAGTGGCTTTCTGGTTTCTGACTTGAAAATAGATTTCGGGTGATTCTCAGGACCATAAATATACAGATTAAAGATGTTTGAAGTTGAACAGTCACTGTTTTACTCTTAACTATGAGATTTGCAAAGATTTTGATATTTGATCATCATAAAATAGTTAACTTACACTCATGCATGTGATTTTGAGGTAGAAATAGGATGTTTTATGAGTGACATGAACATAATTAACTATTTAATGACGATCAAAACCAAGAGAAAGCACAAAAGTTAGCAGAACAGAGACTGTTCAGAACTGGGCTTGAGCGCTCAAGGCCTGAGGCTTGAGCGCTCAACCCCTATTGCAACTGTAAATTTAAAAAGCGTTTTGTTCAGTTATTTTAGACCCTGTAAGCCCAATGCAAGTACAGAAAGCTTGCTTGGACCTACTTGTCTTCCTCAGAAAGACCAAAACAGTGTGGTTTTCACATGTTTGACTACCTTTTGAAAATGATTGTAACTTGAGCTTGATTCTTGGCTTGGTAGTGGTTGATTTTGCACGTTTTGGTTGGTATTCTAGATGAGTGAGACAGTGTATGTGATTGATTGATGATCAAAGATCGAATTTAGAGCTTGAAAGAGGGTTTTTGTAAGTGGTTTAGATTGTGAGTGAGTGGTTTTGTAGAGAGAGAAAGTGGTGAACGATTTTAAGGGCTTTAAGAGGGCTGGAGTGTGTGTCCTGGTCCACCAAACTAGTGGGCAATGGCTGGTTTTTATAGGGAGTGAGTGAGAGGGAAGAGAGGAGAGAGAGAGAGTGGGTTTTGTATTTGAAATGGGTTAGGAGTAGCTTTAGGAGTAGATTAGGGCAATGTAGGATGTATTATACATGTACAAGACGTATACAATCAGTTAGACGCTCCTCCCTGCATAAAATCTCATGATGAGATACTCTGCAGATTCCTGACTGGGATCAGAGTTGAGCGCTCAAAGCCATGGGATTGAGCGCTCAAGGTGGAATTTTTGGGTTTGAGCGCTCAAGGTCCAGAGCTTGAGCGCTCAAGGTTACTGGTGGCAGGTTGATGGTTTTGCTTGGTTTGGTTATTTTTAGGTGATTTTGGACTGTTTGGCGATGTTTGGTTGATTTTGATAAAGTTCAAGCCATTTTCACCAGTTTCGGGTAGTCGTGATTGGTCCGTTTCATCATCGGGAATGCTCGAGCGATTCTCGGGTTCAAAATCGGGGTGTCTACACCAAGATAAGAGATGCTCAAAGGAACACAACGGAAGCTAAAACAAGGGATACGTGTCCAAGAAGTACCCACGTGTCCAAAAATGATATCAAGTGTCCAAAAAGATTTTAAGGTGTCCCAGAGTACCCATTAGTTCATTAAGTTTTTCAAAATCATCAACAAGTATCACACGTGTCCAAAACCGTGTCCAAGTATCCAATATTCACCAAAATACCATATGTACCTCAAAACATTTTCATTTCCAAGTACTCAACACCACCAAAGTTTCCATTTTTGTTTCACCAAGATCACCCAAGTCACTCACACAAGTTTAAAACCAAGTCCACAAGTCGAGTTTCGACAAAACACAATAAATAGTCCAAAATCTCATTTCTCATTTCTTTCATTGAAGAAAAACATCATTTTCATTGGTACTAGGGATTTAATCGTAGGCCCCGCGTGCCTTTGCTGGGTATTTGTAGGCCCCGTCTGCCTCTGCCGGGTTCCATAGGCCCCGCGCGCCTTTGCTGGGTATTTATAGGCCCCGCCTGCCTCTGCCGGGTTCCATAGGCCCCGCGTGCCTCTGCCGGATTCCATAGGCCCCGCGTGCCTTTATCAAAAAATTTACCAAATGATGGCATTGGTGTAAAACACCTCATTATCACAAACATTTCATTAAAACTTTCATAACAAGTCCATTTCTCAATTTTCATTTCACCAAAGTGCCCTTTCTTTTGAAATGCCACAATTTTCGCCAAAAGGGGCGACCAATCCAATATGCCTTGTGTCCGATACGTATAACGAATTTTCCAATAAAAACACGTGTCAAAGTCGTAGTTTAACGATTTCAAAATGGTTTTTGGGGTTACCACGTTGCTATATATCAAGTATACGAAGTTCCGGACGATTGGAGGTCAAACGGAGGTCAAAGGGTGGCCGAAAACCACCCAGAAAATCTGGAGAAGTTGCTGGAAAACAGGGGTAGTGGCTAAAAACAGGGGCAGCAGTGCAGATTTTCACCATAGAGGTGTGGAATTTCAACCCAAATGCAAATGTGATAGTCTAGGTTCAAATTAGAGATGCTAGTCAACAATTAAACATGGAGGGAGGTCAATTCAACTCCCAATTTCATCAATCAACAACCAATTTCGTAGATCACAAAATCAAAATGAGGAAAACCCATACAAAGAGGGAAAACATAAATTTTCAAGAAGTTGAAGCCAAGAACAAGATATGTTCAACAAATCACAAGTATATAACTAGAGGAGGTAGTAATTGTTTCCCTACCTCATGGGTTAAGCTCCAAATGTGAAGAGAAAAGAAAACCCTAGGTGTAGAAACCCTCAAATCCCGAAACTTGAGCTCCCGGTGCGAATCCAAAGCAACCCGAACTCCACACGGTGCGTAGAACACGAAAATGGTCTTGGTTCTTGAAGTGGTTGAGTGAGGAGGGCAAGATTTGAACTTGGAGTGAGCAACAATGGAGGAGAGAGAGGAGAGGGGCCGATCGGGTTGGGGAGGGAGGAGAGATGGGAAGTTTGTAATTTTTGCAAATTTACCCCACACACTTCTAATATAATCTCTTTATTACACTACACACCCAAATGTAACTTGTGTATATAATATGTGACCACAATACTTATTTTCATAAACCAAACTTAAGTAAAGACTCTTTACTTTAATTTATTTATGAAAATAAGAAAGTACCCCTCATTTGGAAACAATGGCATTTACAGAATTTTGAAATTCTTATCACATCAAAATCTCATCCCCCCACTTTTAGTACAAAACCGAAAATGGGCACATTTTTCTCCGAAGAATTGGGCGAAAGATGACTTTGCCTTACTCAAAAATAACTTACGATTATACCGTTGTGATTAGAAAAATCCAAGGAACCATTACCGGGACTTTTTATCGACCAAATCGAAACTTCTCCAAAAAGTGATTTTTCAAAAAGTAATTAAATTTTCTGGGTCTTTACAAACAATGTCCCCGAGAGGCTGGGTGCACTGTTGGAGCTCTTAGGCAGGGAGCCCCCGCTGGTTTTGGGGCTTCCGGAGTATACTTGGTTGGAGAAGAATTATTGGCGGGATGATGTGTTGGACGATTTCTCGGTGGAGCAGGTGGCCCGGGCCTTTCTTCTCTATCTCCTTACACAGACCTTGTTTTCCAATAAGAAGAATACAGTGCACGTGCAGCATCTAGCGACACTGGTTGACTTAAGGGCTGCAACCCATATGACTGGGGAGGATCGGGTTTGGCCATTTTGTATGGGTTGTTGAATGCTTGCTCCCGTGGGGTGAACAATGTCCGCGGTGGCTATCACTGAGTATAGAGGTATGACTCAAACTCTTAACTTTTCAATGCATCCAGTTTCTTCTTCTCTCATGTCTTTATGAATCTTGCAGCTTTGGGTTTTGAGCACCTTACCTTTCTCGTTGTGGGGTCAAAGTACGAGGATGCGACTATTATTCCTCGGGGTTTGCATTGGTTGAAAGGCCAATGCAAAGCACGGTGTAATCCTCCCGGCCTTACAAGTTTCCGGAGGAGCTTATTGGCGTTGAAGCCCTCAGAGATATACTTTTTCACTGCTTCCTCTTTGCTTTAAACACATGCTACATGGTTCAACCCTTGGGACAATCTTGGTCCCGATGTCCGAGAGGAGTAGTGGGGTGCCCTACAGTTGGATTTGTGGAGGGTGCTACTGGAGTTTGACAGGGTGTGGAACCTAGAAAAGAGGGTGGTCAGCCATTACTTGCCCCGGGAGTTGGCCTCAAAGATCATCCCTCTCCCGCCGCCTGAGTCGATAAGGTCGGCTTCCACTCTCCACAAGAAGGCGTTGATGGACGCACTGCAGAGGCGTCCCGCTTTAGATTTTTGGAAGGCGGGCGACTACGACGCCTACTGCACTACTTAGTGCCCCAGCCTGACGAGCCCAGAGTTGCCCCTTCTATTAGGTCTGTGCCATTTCAGGTACCAATTGGCTAGCCCCGAGTTCCCACCTTTGTCTCTTTTCACTAGGTTGATGGTGAGGAGCAGCGTTTGCCCCTGACACGCTGTGCTACCCGGCTCTACACTTTGCCCCCTGAGGTACAACATGTATGCTTAATTTTTGGCTATTCTCTCTTTCACTGTTGATTCTCTCTGCTTTGCACATGTCTCTTAGAACACTTAACTTTGCAGGTGTCGGTGGCTTATGTTCAGCTATGGATGGATAGCCACCAGGACACACAGGCTTTAGCATGGAGGCTTCAAAGCCGGATTGACGTGGTATGAAAACCTATTCCCCCTTTTACTTCCCTCTTACAACAAATTTGCCTTTGTCATCGACTTAGTTATCCTTTTCTTTTCTTGCAACAGCTTGAGGCCGGATAAGGGCCTGTTTGAGGAGTACTCTAGTGGCTCCTCCTGTCCAGACTGAAGAAGCGGCTGAGGAGAATGAGGTGGACATGGGAGAGAGTGGGAGGATCCGTGTCAATATCTCTTAGGGTCCTGCTACTTGTAAACACCCCAATTTTGACCTGAGAATAATCTTAAGCACTCCCGATGACGAGGAGTAAGTCAAGAACAGTATTAAAGCTCGAATAAAGACTTCAAAACATCAAAACACCTCAAAAACCCCAAAACAAGAAAAAGCTCTGCTGGATCACTTGAGTGCTCAAGTGGATTTGAGTGCTCAAGTCAAATCCATTTGAGTGCTTAGGTGGATTTGAGCGCTCAAGTCGGGCCCACGTGGCAAAATTTTGCAAAGTATCTTCGAGCGAAAATGATGATATTCTTTTGCTAATTCGGCTCCTTAGCCCCCCAAAACACGTTTCTCACATGCCTAATTAGTCTAAATGAAACCCTGGGCCCCTAACCCACCTTTAAACTCCATTTTCTCCCCAAAATCCTTCTATAAAGCCTTTTCTCCTTCATTTGCTACTCGACACTCACCCATCTATAACCAAACCTTCCTTCATCTCCTCCACTTTCTGATCATCAATCCAAGCTCAAACAATCAAAACCCACACTTGAGGGTCTATCAAACATCATCAAAAGTGGGTTTTTGAAGTTCACTTGCTTTGAGAACGGTTGTTACAAACATGAAAACATGATAAAACTTAAGAAACAAAACAACTTTTGAAAGATAAAGGCTAAGCAAAAAGATTGCAAGAGGGAAGCAGTTGAGCACTCAAGTCAGCTCATTTGAGCGCTCAAGTCAATTAAAGCACTCAAGTCAACCCACTTGAGCGCTCAAATCATGATCAGCAAGCAGATCCATTTTGATTCCAAACAATCCTTGTTTGTTATATCTTGTTCAGTCCAGCCACCATTTATAATTATTTTGTTCCATCTCAGTATGTTCATATATAGATTATTGCATACCTCCTTCATTTAGCTAATATCACAAGCGATCATTCGTGTTTATGTTCTTTTAAGCTTATGTAGAGTTATGTCTTGCATATATTATATATCTCATGCTTTCTCAATGCATTTCATGCATCATAAATAGCCACTTTGTGCACACCGTACAAGTATCCACTATTTCACGTGCATCTTTATTCGTGACCTCGTTTACTTGTTTTCCCATCCCCTTCCTCTTTTATGTGAATAAAGTTGTATAATAAATATTTTACAAATGTCACAAATGCTAAGTAGAGACCTACTCTCGGGTCGGGCAAGAGAGGTGCCATAAAACCCTTCCCCTCTCGTAACCAAGCTCTTGAACCTAAGATATGATGGTGAAGACGGACTGGTAATAAAACCTTATCCAAAAATAGGGCACGAGTCATTCAAGTTCGATTCCTCGGGGACAATCTGCTAAAACCAGGCTGGCAGCTCCGAATTAAATTCCTCGAAGGGCTGTCCACACTACTAGCAAGAGGCCTCTGAATCGAATTCAAGTTCGGTTTTTCTTCTTCTTGCACTTGTATAGTTTGTACTTTTGCACATTTGTATATATAGAAAGCAACCGCGTCTAGATGATGATGCACATGGATTTTGTTTTGAACAATGTTTTTACTTTATGCTTTGATATCCTTGATGCCACTTACTCTTGCTTTGGAATAGCATGCAGTTATTAAAATTGTGTAGAACTTGCTTTTCTACCTGTGTTTTTGGTCGGGCTACGCCCATGGATTGGTGAAATTGTAGCAGGAACTTCTTGCTGGAAACACAATTTTGAATGTCGACCGGCGTATGAATTTGTCGGCTAAGGGATCAAAATATTGTGCTGTATTTTGAAATTTTTATGAAATCTACATTGGCTACTTTGGTAAATCAATTTACAAGCCGATACATGCATTAGCTAGCCGACAATTTTACCAGCATATCTCTTTTTGCTTGAAATTGTTTCCCTGTGCTAGGTGTTTCGTGTTCCCCATTTTAAATAAAATAGAAGTCTCAGTCTCTAACTAGCTTTTCTTTGGTTTTGAAAACAAAGACTGGGTTTTGGATAAACAAAGGCTTATCAAGATTTCGTTATCTCACTTGCATCAAAAAGTGTAGTGCTTATTAGTTGAAAGCACCGACTCTCGGAGTTAACCTCATTGACTGACTGATTGGCACAAAGTTGCTTCGCTCATAATTCACCACCCTTATCAAACTTAGGCTGCATCTCAAAGCGAGATTGCCTACGTACCCCTTTAGAGGGAATCAGACCAGGACGTTGTTCCTGAAATTGTTGGGGTTCACTCATGGTTTTTCTCCTCTTTCCAATTGCTCTTACTTTTGCCTTGACTGCCCAATGGGGGTGAAGTTTCCTCTTTTAATTGCTCTAACTTTTGCCTAGGTTGCCCAATGGGGGCGGAGTTCCTAGCGAGCCACTTCATATCTTTTGCATCTCTTCTCTTCTTTTGATTGCTCTAACTTCTACCTAGGCTGCCCAATGGGGGCGGAGTTCCTAGCCGGCCACTTTACGCCTTTTGCATCTCTTCTTCTTCTTTTGATTGCTCTAACTTTTGCTTAGGCTGCTCAATGGGGATGGAGTCCCTAGCGAGTCATTTCATGGGTTTTATTTCTCATAATAGCAACTTTGTATCTTCTCAATGAATGGGTTAACAACGGGTCATCTCTCGCAAATAGCAACAAACTCCTCTCAACTTGATAGAAAAATCATCACTCAAAGCGTTAGGTTTATGAAAGCCTATTTTGGCATCATTTACTAAAGAAAACGGTGATTAAATGATAAAACTCTTTTATTATATAAAGGAAAACATGATTCGCAATGGCACCATGAGAAACTACCTAAGCAAAGCACGGAATTAATAACCTAAATTACACCCAAACACGGGCCCAAAAACAAGTCTTTGAAAATTAAAAAAACTACGTGTTGTTGAAAGTAAAATGCTTATGGCATCCGCCATCTTCCTCAATTTCACACTCTTCTTCACCCTCACCTTCGCCAAACATCTTTTGCGGGTTGAATTAGGCAAGCATGTCAATCCTATCTTCCCCATCTTCACTATCGGACCACTTTTGATTAAAAAAAAAAACTGTAAACCCGGATACTATTTCTTGGTACCCTTTTCGACCCATGTCTCGGTGAACCCACAAAATGGGAAATCTTCCCCTTCTCTCACAAACATCCGTTCATAGTCTTTGGGATGACGAACAAGCCCATGTACGGTTTTCCGCTCTCTTTGCCCTTGATCGTGGCCTGATCGAAGAATCCCCCAACATCATTATCACTTTCCCATCCACAACAAACTTCACCTTTTGGTGCAATGTAGAAGGAACTGCCCTTGTTTCATGCAACCATGGCCTTCCTAGCAATAAGTTAAAAGTGGCAGGTATATCCATGACAAAGAATTCCACCTCTTGTTTAAGTGCCTCCACTTCCACTATAAGAGTGACACATCCTACCACATTCCTCTTTGAGTTGTCATACCCCTTTACACCTTGGTTAGATGGCTTTATGCTTTCTGGTGGCACTCCTACCTTGTTTATGGTTCTTTGTGGGCAAACGTTCAAAGCCAACCCGTTATCAACCAAGACCAACAGGTTCCACTTTTTGGCGCAACTTAATGAGATGTAGAGGGACTTCTTGTGGGTAGTTCCTTCCGGGGGAAGGTCGTCATCCGTAAACACCAAAGCGGGTTTAGACGCTCTCACCTTTGTTATGATGCTCACCATTGCCTTGGGGTCATATCCATGGGTACTTTGACTTTTCCCAAGACTTTGAATAATGTGTGGCGGTGCTTATAAGACGATGTGAGCAACCTTCATATGGACACAATCCGGTTGGATTCTCTTCAGTTGTTTCAACACCTTATCTTGACCCACTTCTTCCTCAGCTTGCTCAACTTGTGTGTTTTCAGTCCTGGCTAACTTTTCCTTTTTGAGTTGCGTTGGGCTGTCTACCTTTAAGATCTAGCTTAAACAGTCTCCCGCTTCGGGTGAGATGTGTGGTTATCATCGAAACTCCATGGATTGGCTGGCTCCATTTCATCAATGTTGGTCTCCTATATGACATATATGACAGGCAAAGCGTCTCCAATATCAATCCACCACTCGCCATTGTCAATCTCACATACTCTTACTCCTCTCATCAACCTCGTCATAGTCATTTCCCCATTTTTTTTGTAACGATCGGCAAATGGGAATTTGTCACTCTCCTCCTCTCCCTCCCAATCCACAAAATGGATCATCTCATCAAACGATGCATAATTTATTGGCGGTGGTGGTCGGTTGATCTGTATAACATACTGAGCTGGGCTAAACCTTTCATGCCACCTTTTTAAAATCACCCTTTGTCTTTCCGTTTTCTTCCTTTCTAACCAAATAGTGAGCCATTTATCCTCCTTGTCAGGGAGAATGTCTGGCTTTTCTAGGTTGTGTTCGGACCAAGAGTGCTCCTTCCACTTCTTCAACTTTTCATCCTCCTCACCCTCATCATCGCTCGACACCATGGGGTCAAGTACTTCGGACTTATCAGAGTCGTTGTGTACTTCCATCATGCAACACTCATCCTCTTCAGGGAAAGTCAGCTGAGGCTTGGGTTGGGTAAGTGGGTAATGTATATGTTGGGGTCATATATGGAGCTTTTGGCAAGACTTATATGGTCGACATTGGCTTGGTTGATGTGAGTTGTCCAAGGGTTGGTGTGAACACCCCGCGGGAGCGATATGTCCACGAAAAATATGGTTTCGGTTTCGCAAAACGATTTGATTGATTGAATGGAGTCGCCACCCGGATTTGAGGACCATACCCGAGAAACCTTTGAAAAATGACTCTTTTGCCCTTGGAATAGAAAATGCTTTACCGGTCTCTCAAAATGAGATTTCTCGGGTCCGGGAGCTAAGTTACGTGAGGGGAAGGAATTTAAAGCACCCCTCATGCCCGGTATAATTACCGGTCTCTACTAAATGTTGAAGGGATTTTGAAAATATTATTTGAATGGACTTTAATTAAAAATACATATGAGAGCACTTAAATGCGTTAAAAAGATAAGTGAAATGAACGTGAATGCTTATGCAAAATGTTATGAATGAATGACTCATGTATAAAAGATGCTAAAATTTCACCAAATAGCCCTCAAACTGCCTTAAGATGCCCCAGAAATTGATCACATTCATTCAAAACATCACACCTGGATTGCAATCTGGGCGCCTGGATTAAGCAGATCCAGGCGCCTGGAAAGGGTCAATCCAGGTGCCTGGATTGCCTTCCAGACAGAAAACTCAGAACTTCATCTCTCACAGGAATCACCAAATGCAATGTTTTGATTAGCTTTCATGCATTCTAGAATATGTGTAGCAATACAGTAGCAGGTATGAAACTTCTAGTTTAACTTAAATACAACAAAATAATACTAAAATGCAATGATAACATAATGATAATGTTCATTTTAAACATCTACAATGAAAATATGCCTAAGTAACATGGAAAATCTCATCTTGAAGCCTTCAAAAACTGAATGATCAAAACCTACAAATAACACACAAGCTCATATGAATGTCTCTCATTTATGTAATCTCTTTTTAACGCATGATTATAACCTTAAAACACTTTAAATGATTATTGTAATGAGGATCAGGACATGAAATGTAAGAACCATGGATCAATGTATGCAAGTGATGTACCAAAGATTGATCATGATGCAAAAGAAAGCAGAAAATGTGATAAGGGGAAAAGGGGATCCAGGCGCCTGCATGGAGTGAATCCAGGCGCCTGGACTCAATGCAGGCGCCTGGAATGTGATGATCCAGGCGCCTGGATTGACTACTGATACACAAACTGATTTCTTTCTTGATGATCTTTCAAACCTCTCTCAAACCCTCTACTGGTATAGAAGACCAGTGAGGACTTGATTGAGTTCCCCTCAGGGCCTACTTGAGCATGTTGATAGAGAAACTACCTCTTTGGCTTGATCAAAGGGTTTGAAATGGGTTTTTGAATGAGTTTTATAGGAATGTAGCTTCTGGTTTTTGATTTTTCAGAGCTATAAGGGGTAGTTTGTAGAAACTTTGATGGAGTTTGGTTGATGGGGATGAGTGGATGATGGATTAATGGAGCAAAGAAGTGGTTTTTTGGGGTTGAAATGGGTTGGGTTTGAGAGGTGATGGATGAAACTGGAAATTCTGAAGTTATTTTGGCAGAGTAACAGCAAGAGAGTAAACAGACTTTTTCCAGCCCTTAAAATGGAGGGGGAGGGGTTGCTTAAATAGGCAAACAAGGGTTCAAAGTGGGCCACTTGAACCCTTGGAAAGGTTGAGGGGTCAACTAGAGGTTAAGCCTAGAGCTAATCATCTCTCCCACTCTCCCTCTAACTGAACTCTGCAAGAAAATCCCCCAAGATATCGTTCCCGCCCACTATCAACTTAAACTACACTCAACCTGGACTGATATCCAGGCACCTGGATTGTGCAATTCCAGGCGCCCGGATTGGATCCAGACGCCTGGATTTGGCCAATCCAGGTGCTTGAAAGAGCAATCCAGGTGCATGTGTTTTAAGGTTTGGGGCCATTCCAGGGGGGTCAAAGGGTATTTTGGTAATTTTTCGGGAGATTATTGATGGAGGTTTTTCAAGTCTTTGATCAAACCTTGAGTGCTCTCAATAAGCATTTTCATCATCGGGGAAGTTCCGGAATTCCGAGGGTCTGGATTGGGGTGTCTACAGTTGGCTTGGACAATGGGCTTTGGTGCTTTGATAGTTTTGTTGTCTATGAGATCTTGGATGTCATGATGAAGATGCATGCATCATTCAGTCTCATGACCCGCGTATTGGTGATAGGCACAATATTTGCTAACGTCATGTTTTGACCCAAAAGGCAGGTTAAGTGGGTTTACTTGCAAAGGTTTGAGATGCCCCTGGTGGGTTAACAAAGTAAGAGCTTGGGATGGGGACATGAATAGGTTGTCAAAATTTTGACGAGCACGAGGCTGGCTAGTGTCTTTGGCTTGGTAACTTTGGAAAGGGTCTTGGGTATTTGTGGAGCTAAGGGCGTTGACTGATGAGCTGCTGCTGCTTGAATGACTTGAAAAGCCCTTCTTGGCTGAGAGGTAGTCTCCTTCTTGCTTAAGAGTCCCAACTTGAGACCATCTTCTACTTGCAACCCAATGGCGTGGAGTCGCTTGAATTTAAAGATGGTTTGAGGGTAGATGTGCTTGAAATGATCTCCTTGAAAATTCTTGGCCTGATCTTCTTCGGAAGGGTGGTTCTCTATCTTTGTCGCTTTCTCTTTCCACCTTGACAGAAAAGTGGTGAAATCCTCATTCTCCTCTTGGTTAGTCATTTCAAGGTCGCGGGTGGTGACCTTGATTCAAGCGTCGTAGGCATACTGCTTGACAAAAGCTATGACAATCTCCTGCCAGCTCTTGTGCTTGTAGAAATCCAAACTAAGGAACCAGTCTAAGGCATTTCCCGAGAGGGTTTAATGGAAAAGTTGAGCCACAAGTTCGGGGGTGATTGGGAGTCTACTTTTCAGTTTTTCATTTTCATCTTTTTGGTTTTTTGGCTTTTTGGATTATGGTCAGAATGTGTTTTGAATTTGTGAGGAGTGTTTGGGAGAAATGTGCAGAATGCATTTTACAAGTGGAAAATGTGAGTGGAGAATGTGAAAAGTAGCTCAGGACCTCTTTTTAACTTCTATTTTCTAAAGTGAAAACAGAGAACTCATTCTCTAAGAATGTGTTTTGGGGGACAACCCCCAAACACCTAAAAGGTGATAAGTAGAAATGGAAAATGCAAAAATCGAGCAACCAAACAGCCTCTTCATCACTTAACCCCATCAGCTTGAGCGTGTTAATAACTAGACAGACATGGCTACTAGGGTTACCAGACCCGTTAAACTTCTCAATGTTCGGCATTTTGAACCCAATAGGGAGTTGAGCTTCGGGGAACAATTGCAACCCTTCAAAGTCAAGGAATACGTCCCCGTGGGAGTGGGTCAAAACGGCCTTAATGTCCTTTACTTGTTTGGTCAACTCGTCATTTTCACCAACTTGAGATCCCTCTTATTCAAACTCATCTTGCTTGGTTTCTACTGCTGCTAGCTTCTCTAGGAGAATTCTAATGGTTTCTGCCACTTCGGCCATGGTGGGAGTGGGGGGATCAACCATTTTGTTCAAAGGAGGCGGATTTCAACTTGACTGAGAAGTGTCGAATTTTGGTGGAGCTACTAGGGAACTAGGTTGCTTTGGAACTAGAGGTTGCTAGAGTGGGGTGGCTATGCAGGTTTGGAGTAGAGGTGCTTGTCGCTTCTTTCCCTTGTTGTAATGGAGCCTAATTAACTGGACTGGGTGACTTTGGGGAAGACGGATTGCGTGTTGACAACTGGAGTTTGGTAGACCGGGTAAAGTGAGAGTGAAACCAGCTGCTACAGTTTCTTTTTATTACCTATGATGTCCGTTGTAGGAGATGGTTGCATGTTAGTCTCACGGTTAAAGGAAACATGGGGCTAGAGCCCGTGGCTTCTCCTAACATGAAAGGTTTGCCCTTTTGAGAACAAAAACAATCCACACAGAACCCCTAACATGTAATGCCCTGTCTTTAGTTGGATTATGGCTTTCTAATCACGAAAGGTTTGGCAGTCTCAAAGGGTAACCCGTTGCAAGGATTGCTTGAACCCCTAGCATAGCCCATGACATGTCGGATATTAGGCGAACTAAGCAGGTTTATTAACATCTAATACACATGAAGAGATCAAATAAAACACTAACACAAATTTTAGTTAAACTTTCTAGTCATGTATCCCTAGCAGAGTTGCCAAATTGTAGATACCCCTGCTCGAAAGCTTGCGTTTTGATGAGAGCATTTCACTACGCAGGATGATCAATAAGCGTCTAGGTGCCCGATCAACACACCTCAAAATTTAGAGTCGCCCTTGGTTTAGGCTAAACAAAAAAAAAAAAAAGCCTTAATAGAGATTCATGGTTCGGGAAATAAGGGTACGGTGAAGGATAGTGTTAGGCACCCCTCTCCACCTGGCCACAATAGCTAGTGTGTATTCATTTGACATAAAAGTGTTTTAATGTTCTGGAAGATCTCACACACAACTGGTTATTAATCAGCACGCGAGGATAGGGGAATAGGAGCCTAGAAAAACAAAGAAATATACAATAGAGAACACAAACTAATATTCTGCCGGTCAGCTAATGGATTTGGCGGCCAACAGATCACGCTGATTAATGTACCGGCCGGCACATAAGACCGTCGGCCAGTACTCTTCCCAACACCAGAAATTACAAAAACAAAAGGCTAAATATGCAAAATCAAACTACGAATTGAGCAAGAATTGAGAAATTGACAGACTAAAAAGCGTTGCAACCTTCGTAATTTACTCCTTCAGCGACGGAATTGCTTTGATTCGCCTGCTTTGATGTTGAACTTCATGGGACCCTAAACCCTAAGCTCGGATTTGGGGGTTTTGCACTCGGGTGTTTTCTCTCAATAGGGTGTTGGGGCTTTCGAAGCTGGAGATATGGGTAGTATTTGCACAGAATTTCGTGGTGTGGCTTGAAGATCATGTGTCAATTTCGGAGGTGAAGGTGCCTATTTATAGGGCTTGGAGTGGGAGAATCCTGATTAAAGCTCGAATTAGCAATGGTTTGATGCGTGTAAACTCTATCAAAAAGAGTCCCGATCTTGCTTATCACGTAAAACGAGGTAATTCGATCGGTGAAGAAGAACTAGAGTTCTGGTCGGGCTCTTGCTTGAAAGCTTCTAGAAAATGCTAATTTGCCACCCGGCCAAAGGTTTTGTCGGCCGGTTGATGCATTTGACTAGGGGTTTTGGTTTGCAACAGGTAACTTGAGTTTCTGGAGGCTAGGTAATGGATGTACCGGGCGGTTAATGAGAATATCGGCCGATACTTTTGGCCGGGTTAGAAAGACTTGTGGTTTAGGTTGCCAAACCCTTGCAAATGTTCTAAAGTCCACTTGAGTCCACCTAAACCATTCGGGTGTCACTTCATCATCAGGAGCCCGCTTGCAGCAGTACTTGAAATATCTACTGAGCCAACTTAGGGTGTCTACAGCCACCATAAACACCGCTGCTATTAATACCTCCTGGTACGTTCTTGTGTCATTCCCGGTCTTAATCCAAAAGAAATGGGGCTGATCGTACCCCCCCAAAATTGAGAATTTTGCTTATGTTTTACCAACAATTTATAGAATAATCACAAAACTAAAAGATTTCAACCATTGAAATTGGTAATTGGTAAAGGAGAAAATTGACAACTCAACCCATGAATCCAACCCAACTCGCCCACTTATAACCCAACATAACCTGTCCATATTGTAAGATTGGTTGATATGGATTGAATCCATATTAACCCATATTTACATGGGTTTGGTTGGGTTAAAAATAGGTTGAACCCAAAAATTAAAAGAAATGGGTTCTTCTCTTCCATGTCATTTGCCATACCCATATATTCATTGTTTGCAAAGTATTTCGATTCAACTTTCCACCGAAAAACCTATCTGGCGAATTCATCAACACATTCATTTACAAAACATAATCGATCAAAATCAAATTCCACAGTTTCATAAATCTCTCTACTATTGTTTGCAAAATGTGAAGAACCCAACAAACGAATAACTTCTCGCTTATGTACGATAAAAACGACATCCTTGATTTAATAACGAATTTCATATATGAATCTCTCCCCTGTTGTTTGCTTTTTAGGAATGAATTTCAATGAGTAAGATGTTGGAAGTCCCTAGGGAAAGCAACGATACCGAGGCCAACCTCACGCTCAAGTCCAACCACCATTTCCCTAATTTTTTGGTTGGGTTTAACTTGACCCATTTCAACACAACCCATATTCAACCCGCATGTTATTGGCTCATATTCAACCCATAACCTATATCAACCCGACCCACCCAATCAACCCATCTGTCACCTCTATAGTAATTGGAACCCCTACATTAGAATTCTGGTCTTCTGAATAATCTTAAAAAAACAAGATATTCTTTCAGTCTTCCAAAAATAGTACTCCGTATTACACAACGGAATATCAGATCCGAGTTTACATTCTACGCAGCTGCTCCATAAACGCCTGTTACATAAACTTTAGAAGAGTCCCTGTCCGACGTAACAATGGTTTAAATCATCACCCGTGGTCCAATTTTTTCGTGGTGATATATCGGATGTCCCCGAAGAGACTTTCGTGGTAATATAAGGTACGCAAAGTTTACGTAACAGGCACTTAAGGAGCAGCTGCGTAGAATGTAAACTACCACATCGTAGTATCATGAAAGAAGATTGTATTTTCTTATTTCATCGTGATTGAAGGTGTTCAGACTGAGGTACTACATGCCAAGTCTACAATAAGAATACTAGCAAGTCTAGTATAATCTTCTGGCTCCATACCAAATCGCTGCTCCAACACAATTTTACAGGGTCCAAAAAGGCTCGCAATTAAAGTAACCTCAATGAGATCTTTGTGCATGTGAGTGAGCTCTCATACAGAAAGCCATCGTTACGGGCCATCGTTACGGGCCATCGATATAAGCAAACACACTTAAATTAGACAAAGAAGTTGGGCACTGAAGCATCCTACAAAAACTTAACAAGAAGGCACAAACACGAATAAAAACTCCACGACTTTGAAGATGCATCATGAGAGAACTAGTATTCGCAAGTCAATAACACACACAGATGCACCCACGGGAAAAAAATTCTACAGCAGCTTATGGTTACATAATACCCCTGCAATAGTTAACACATCATTAGGGCCAGAAAGTACAGTACAACCTTCCGATACCAAAAAAAAAAATCCCCTTCTGCTCATATTTGAAGGGTAAAAGCTCCTGCAAAAGAGCACCACACACGCACAGACACCCAAAAATCCTTAAACCAGTTGTTCAACATAACCTTTTCGTATAACAATTTCTCTTCATTCCTTTTTCGTTCTCCCTCTTTCTCAGATGAGTAGCATTAATTCAGTGGCTTCAAGTCCTTCAAAATGCCATCACTAGTATAAAAACTATACCCATGGTTTAAGCCCCTTCTCTACACTTTCTTGCATCTAAAAACTGAAGATGACAAAACTCATTTTCTTCTTCTTGTTCTTCTACACCTCCTTATTCCTTGCCTTATTCTTTGTTTTTGTTGTTTTTTCCTTTTTGTATAACAATTAAGTCAACACGTGCAGATAACAAAGTTTGTAGACCTAAATCACAGCAATAATCCTGCTCAGACAACCTCAAACCTAACAACAAAGCTAAGTAAGCTAACAGCAGGGAAAATGAAAACGGATGTAGTTAGAAAGCCTCAAATAACTAAGCAGTCTATTCTCTGGATCAAGGCAACAACACATCGAATTACACTAAACAGATTTGACAAACAGTTGTTTAAGGGGACAAGACAAATCGATTACAAGCTAATAAAAAGTCCACCAAATCCTGTCACCCATCATTAAAACCCCTAAAATACTTGTTCATCAAATGAATTTTCACTTAGGACAGCAACAAATAACATGTACAGATAACTTAAAAAACATTCTAGACCTAAATCACTGCAATAATCCTGCTCAGACAACCTCAAACTTAACAGCAAAGCTAAGTACGCTAACAACGGGTCAAATGAAAACGTATGTAGTTAGTAACACAACCTCAAACTTAACAACAAAGCTAAGTACGCTAACAACAGGTAAAATGAAAACATATGTAGTTAGAAAGCATCAAAGTCATAGCAGTCTATTCTCCGGATCAAGGCAACGAGTACATCGAATTACAACAAATTTGACAAACAGTTGTTTAAGGGGACAAAAGAAGTCGATTACCAGCTAACTCAAAAGTCCCCCAAATCCTGTCTACCATCATTAGAACCCCTAAAATACTTGTTCATAAACGAATTTTCACCAACAACAGCTACAAATAACATAGATCAATGTGAATCCTTCAAATCCAATAGTGTAACAGACATTAGAAGTTCTTTCGGTCATACAAAGTGGATGCCTTTTAAGATCATTTCATTCCCCCAGTACAAGTCCAAGACAGAGAAAATAGAATCATTATTCCAATAATCCTTAAGTTAACCAAACAAAAAAAGAAAAAAACATAAAATCTGAACAAACTGAAATTACCACTATAGTTTTCAGCATTGACGAATGCTGAGTAAATTTAGAGAACTAAAAATAGAAAAGCTTCAAATCACTTACATTACCAACCAGAGATGATCCAAACTCATTTTTCAACTTCCCAAAGCCCTCAGCTCCTCCAAAGCCGACTTAATTTGATCTTGCACCAACTCCAACCGCTTCGAA
Source organism: Vaccinium vitis-idaea (assembly GCA_963854785.1). NCBI lineage: Eukaryota > Viridiplantae > Streptophyta > Magnoliopsida > Ericales > Ericaceae > Vaccinium > Vaccinium vitis-idaea. Next base: position 19,125,964 of record OY978225.1, on the reverse strand, counting down.
TACACCTCCAACTCCAACATCTGTTGCTTCCTCCATCTCTCATCCGTCGCAACATCACCACCAACACCACTCAAATTCAAACCCCCGAAACTCAAAGGCATCGGACTCAACGCGGCCGCCGCAACCCCTCCAAACCCGCGGGAACCCCCATTCGCTGCGCTCTGAAGCAACTCCTTGAACAACGGGGATAGACAGCTCCTCACTGTCTCCTCAATCAAGTTTGGAATTGAAGTCGCAGGCGCCGCGACAGGTGTCGAAAGTCTCACAGGCTGTGTACTAAACTCCAGCTTTTCCTCAATTTTCACCCCTCTCGCTCGTTTCCTCGGCCTCGGCTCTTTTTTCCCCATACTGTTGGTATTAACGCCGTTATTATTCTCATTTGCAAAGGAAATAAGGTTAAGGTTAGGGCTAGGGTTAGGGTTAAGGTTTGATTCTTCCTCATCCAATCCTCCTCCTCCTCCTCCTCCTCCACCACCTCGAACGGCATCGTTGCTCCAGATCTTTTTCGATATATCAAAAGTGGCCTGATCGTGAGAACTCTTGAAAACAAACTCTTTACCCGACTCGATCTTACTCAAGACGTTACGGTACTTCTTCTTCAGCCTCCTCAGCTTCTCCACCAACTGGTTCTTATTAAACTCCAGCTGTAGCTTGCTCTTGATCTGATCGTAAAACGCCGCCGTATCATGGTGGTGATGCGACGAATTCGCCCCAAGCCCACGCTGCGTCGAGTAATCCAAGAACCCCTGTAACAGCTCGATCTCGTCCTCGTCGGTCCACAGACGCTGGAACAACTTGCGTGAATCGTCCAGCAAGGCCAGAGGCTTTTTCTCCTCTACGACGGCGGAGGCGGCGGCGATCCTGGCGTCCTCGATGCGTTGGCGCGTGGGATCGGGGGGGAGGGATCCGGTGGATCCGTGGGTCGGGGTGGGTTTTGGTACGCCTGGGACGGCGATGGTGACCTGGGCGGCAAAGGGAGACGAAGAGGTGTCGTCGTCATCGTCGTCGTCTTCTAAAACGTCGTCGTCTTCGCTTTCATCGTCGTCGTCTTCGTCGAGATCTTCTTCAGCGTAGACGTTGTGGTCTTCTTCGGAAGCCATCGGAGGAGAGAGAAGGAGAGAGGGGGGGTGGTGGAGTTTGGTTGGTTGGTTGGTTGGTTGGTTGGGTTCGTGGTTCAGGGAGATAGGGCTCGGGTGGGGTGTGGGGGTGGTTAAGCCAGGGGAGACTCAGTCAAAAGAAAAGGGGTAGAGGTTCACGAGTTTTTTTTTTTTTTTTTTATCTGATTGTGTTACCGGGTGAATCGATCCCCCAGTCACCGTATCAGATTGGGCCACCCTGCCTCCATATTCGTCACGTGACTGTTCACGTGATGTGTGCATATTTAAGCATCTCCCAGACTCCCACGCCTATATACTTACAACATCTTCACTCTTTATCTAAATTTTTACTCAAATTTGAGTGAAAATTTGAGTAAAAATTTGATTTAATAATATGTCTCCTTCCAAACCGTACTCAAACCATACGGTGGAGATTTAATCTACACCATTGAATGGCAAAATGGTGAATAAAAGTGCAAAAAAAGAGCCATGAAAATTTGGTTCTAGATTTGGTGATGAGCAAATTTGATGAAACATTTGAGTAAAACCATATTTGGTGTAAGATTTGGTGAAGGAGTGAAATGTGATTTTTTGTGTTTTTTACGCAAATTTGAATTTGTTGAAGGGGTGAAGATGCTCTTACTCGAGTAATGTAAGGGTATGTTTGGATGCAATATACACAAGACGGTTGAGAGGGTTACGATAATTAGTCCTCATTCCCCTATGTGTTTGGATGACCGGAATCTTGAGTAGGAATAAGAATATGATTACCGGGAATTTGATTGGGTAGGATTAGAAATATGATTACTGTGAATTGAATTCTTAGGAATTTGATACATGGATGAATGACATTTTGATGTTTGGATTAATTCAGTAATCTTACGCGGGAAACAATTATTTTGAAAATTTATTAAAGTCAACATTTCATTTTCTTAATGAATGAGCCAGGAATCTGAGATTCTCATGGGGTAAGGGAGGGATCAGATTTTCACTCAGTCTAGGAATGTGATTCCTGATTGAATATGTTGTCAGGAATCACATTCATATTCATGTCTTTGCCAAACGTTGGAATCAGGAAAGCCCGGCATCACATTCTTGTTCCTATCTGTTCCAAACGTTGGAATCATGGGTAAAAGGCATGACATTCTCATTCCCCCTTGAGAATACTGTCATCCAAACACAGTTTAATCATGGGAGATTATCCCTTCCATTTTAACTCCCTGCCCTTTATGCAATATCTTTCGGATAAAAAAACAAAGTACTTTCGCGCATTATTTTTTATTTTTATTTTAAACTATACTTTTGAATTCTACATTGTTAGTTTGTTGAGTTGTTTTGCACTATCCATCGGATAAAAAAATAAAGTATTTCTGCATATTTAATGTTCTTAATTTATACTATAAAAGAATATTGAAATGAATTACTCTATTATAACATAATTTTTTACAAATCTAACAAAATAATTAATTTTGGTATTTATATAATAATATTAATACATATTTTAATTCACACATTACCAAGGGCAAGAAAGTCTTTTAACATGATTTTACATCATCCACCCTCCATATCCCTCCTTTTTTTTTATCCCTCATCCAAATCATATAATATTTAATTCCTCATTTTTAACTGTCACATCAATATGCATCCACCCTCCTTATTAATCTCCCCGACAATTTTATCCTCCCTTGCTATTTAATCCCTCCAAATCAATATGCCATCCAAAGGGACCCGACATAAGTTTTGGGTGGATTAAATATGGAGGGGCATAAGATAGTATGTGATGGATAAAAATGTATGATTTGAATGAAGTATAAGAAAAGGGGAAAAAAAACAGTACTTGGTTTGGATGAGGGATAAAATGGGAGATAAGGTTGTTCTGTAATTCAAATGGGGGATGAGGGGGGATAAAAATAAACCCTCATTTGGGGGGGATTATTTTTGGATAGGGGGGAGACTATCCAAATTTTATCCCCCCGCGCCCCCATTCTGCCGAGTTAAATCGGAAGGGGGAAATCTTATCCGGGTGCATTTTGTGCATCCAAACCTAGCCGTCTTCTAATAAGCAATAATTTGAAATCGTTTTTGTTTCCTCCATTACCTCCATAAATAAGATTTTTTTGATTTGTGCTTTTCTTAGTAATATCATTCCATAGGTTAAGGAACTTCACCAAAAATGCTTTGAGTTTCATAGCCGTCCGTCCTCCTATACGAAAGTTCGGTTTCTTGCAGATAGATTATCTATCTGACGCAACGGAATTAATAACTGCTGTCTATTTTTCCTACTTTCTTATAAGTGGAATAATTTTCTATACGATATATATCAACTCGATTATCTCAGTCATTTTTTTTATGACTTTTTTTTATTCGATTCGCTGCCATTCCAATCGAATAAGTGAAATAGATCAACCTTTATCTATTTCACTTATTTTAATTTAATTGAACACAAGATTCAAATCCATCCAATCAAATCCTTATTCGGGTGCCTAATACCCTATCCAATTGACTCCTAAGATATATGTTGTTCCCAAACTTAGACATTAGACTTTCATGTTTTACAGCTTAAGCAATACATACGTAAATTATTCATATATTCTAAATTGATATATTCTATGCAGTTTTTCAATCCCAACTGAAATTTTACACATTTAACAATTAACACTAACACAAAACAATCAACAGACAAACAATTAACACTAGCAACCCTAGAATACTCAAAGTAAATCAGAGAAGAAAACACCAAAATCTGTACCAATACTTTAGTGTTTGATGCTAAATTTGTCAAAGAGAGGAGAGAGAAAACTAGCAAGGTCGACTCTGATCGATTACGCGTGAACGGGCGAAGAGAGAACTGAAGAGTAAAGGATGAACCAAGTTTTAACTTATATTTTTTGATTTAATTTTAGTGGATTATTTCAAAGAATGAAAAATTATTTAAGTGGTGACACCATTGAATGAGTTTTAACCTTTGGTTTAAACTATCAGATTAGAAAACTATCTAGTACGTTGACACCAACAATTGAGTTTTAGCCTTTCGTTTTGTATTCTCCAGAAACTTTTAGTGGGTTTTTGAACATTGAAAAATTATCTAGTGTTGTTTCAACATCAAACTTTGATGATGTGTTTATATTTAAAAAAATTAAAAATTAATACTATTAAAATTTATTTTTTCCCTATGGTGCCGGCCTAAAAATATCTTTAAAAATTAATATAATAATAATATTTATTATTTTCCTATGGTGCCGGCATTTGAAAACAGAGGTAATTAAATAATCATCATTTTTTGGACACCAGGTACGTTTCATCCCTGTTAGTTTAAATGGTAATGTTTTCATCCTTTTTGTTTATGAAATACCTTGTTTACCCTCTTTAGTGATACATATTAATATATATAAATATAGTTTCCTAATTAAGAGAGATTTGATTAGGATTTATATAGATATTGTTTCCTAATAAAGGGGGATTGGTTTGACTATTTCAAATGGAATTTTTGAAATGGTGGATGATTAATTTTGTTGCCTAAAATCATGGAATCTTTAAAATGGTGGAGATTCAAAATTAAGTGGGATTATTTTATTCTAATTGGAGATGATTTCTACCAGAAAATAAGGGGAAATGAGTGGGGGGAATTCAAAGTGACTTGTCCCAAAATTTTCGATAGGGAAGATAAGTGGGACTGATCACTTACACATTATGGTAAAATAAGCCAATAGCAATACTCATGGTAAAATTACGAATATTCATGGTAAAAACATGTCCACAAGATATTCCAATCATTATGGTAAAAAATCGACTTGAGAACTTTAATCGTGGAATAAGATATGACTACAGTACCTTCCAATAATCATGGTAAAACTCACACCAATAACATTATGGTAAAAATAATGTTTTTTTTTTTACCATGATTTATATTAGTCTTCCTTATGTCAATATAACTTGTTTTTTTTTTATTTTTCTACTTCTGTAAGAGAGCCGCTGCGCGGGCCTACATAGATAAAGGGTATATACAAGGACAGCATACATACTCCTTATCTATAGGCCCGCGCAGCTATAGTATCCTATAATATTTACCATGGATTAACCATGTTACAAAAAATTATTTATCATATGTTTTTGTCATAAGATTAAAAATATCAAAACAAATCCTAGTTTTATGGTAAAAAACACTTAATGACCTGTAAACATGGTAATAATTATTATTAAATTAATATATTGAATCATGGTAAAAAAAAAATGTCAAAAACCATTGACATGATTACTAGTTCGATTTTAACCATGATTGGCTAGAGTATATTCAAGGATCATGGTACAACTTTTATTTCACTTCCCTTTTATGAATTGGCCCTCGCATGCGGCTCCCTTAAAAATTGTAACCATGATTGCTGGATCAAGGATTTTTGGATGAAAACATAAAGAACTACAGCAACAATCATTTATGTTTTCATCCCAAAAATCTTTATCCTATAGGCAAAGAATTTTGGGATGAAACCTTCGTTTTAGTCCTTCATCTCCTAGTATATATATTTTATATTTAATCAAGGGCAAAAGTAGATTTATTTGAATTTCGGGATGGAAACATAACTCCAAAAAAAGGCTAGATGAAACTCTAATGTGAAAGTGGATGGAGGATGATTATTTAAGTGGCCCTTAAAAATATGCAATCTTACTCCCACTTTTTAGTCATGAAAAACAACAGGTGCTAGCCTGATTTCAAATTGCTTTTGGAATTATGAAGGGTCGTATTCTAAGGTTTTAAACTTTAGTAGGATAACCACTACCACTAGGAATCAATATTGGAAAAATCCATATATATAAGGTGGCTTGCTTTTGTTTTTCAAAACTATATATCTCATACATATATACATGCTTTTTGTTCGACGGCCAAGAGTGTTTGAGTCAATTTACGTGCACCTCTTTTAATTTCCTCCTTGATCCGGTCAAAGACAGAGGGTGGCATCTGCACTCCAGTGCTGTAAGCTAATATCCATTTGTGAGTAACTAATGTTAGTGTTTGCGCACCTCGGCTCATTATCAAAAAATTAAGTAAAAGAATACATGCAATATACGTGCATTAAAAAGTGAAGATCTATATAAAAAAAAATTGCGCATTTTTCGGAACCAAAAAATTAAATACGAAAGTACACAATTTTTTGAATTTTCGCACCAAATTGAAGATCTCAATTTGTAGTTTAATTTGATGCAAAAAATAAAAAACTACGAGTGATTGTAAATTATTTTTTACCCAAAAATTGCAAACCCAATAGGCCAACAATGTAGAATACTTTCGGACACAATTTTTAAAAAAAATTCTCATCAAATTAAAAATCTTTATTAGTAGTTTAGTTTGCGTCAAGATTTTGTGGTTTTTGGATTTATCTCGTCGAGACGAATCTAAAAAGTATAAAATTATGGTCAAAAGTAATAATTTTTTAAATAAAGCTGAAAATAAACCAGTTTTTTGGATTATTTTTCGTCTTTATTCACAAAACTTTAAGTTTGGCTAACAATTTTATACTTTTTAGATTCCTCTCGTCGAGACAAGCCAAGAAACCACAAAAAATTGACCGAAAACTAATAAATGCAAAAGAAAATTGAGTAAGGACAAAACGAAAAAGACTAAAAACCAATTTTTTCAAATTAGCCAAATCAGGGTCCGTCGGTAGCAAACCGTCATCCAAGATATGTGGCCCGTCCGGATACTCTCGTATCCCTGTATCTTTTTTTTTTTTTTTTAACGGGAAGACATGTCATTAATAAAGGCCCCAAAACCAAGCCATTCAACACATACACAATTTCAATACAAAAAAACAGAACGAACCGATACTACTAAGGCTCGGACACGAGCACACCACAAAGAACCACGACTAGCATGGGGATCTAAGACTCGTACTGCAGAGCAGCCGCAGATCCATAAGAGGGTCGATGCATATGGTCCTACCCAACCTCAATAGTATCCTACGATTCAAACCAAAACATTGCAAGCCCAAAAAGAAATCGACAATCCCTGGAAATTAAATACAAGACAAATTCAAGCTACTAAAAACATAATTGAAAAAAGACAACAGGGCTAAACAACAGACATCTGAAACCACCCGAGTCAACCCACTGAGTTACACCGAGTCACCTCAGAAGCACCGAGTTTAGATCGAGTCGCCGCTCCGGGATAGGAAGCCAAGCTCCATAGTCGCTGCTTTGAAGCTCTGGAGTTTTATTAGCCGGAGGGTGCGCGGACTGCGCTGTCATCACCAAAGCATCAGATTTGACCAAGGGGAGGGGCGGAGAAGGAGGTGGTGGTTGAGGAGGGTTGTGGCGAAAGCAGAGGAGGACCTGGTGGAAGAGGGTGGTGTGAAGATGAGGCGGTGGTGGATCGAAGTGGTGTGGTGGTGAGGAGAGGGTTGGGCGGCGGTGAAGAGGGAGCAGGGGAGGTGGGCCAAGAGGCGGAGCCTCACCTCCCCCAATCAGAACCAGAATAGGGAAAATGAAGAGGGCTGAGAGAGGGGGCGGGCGTTGCAAGGTTAGGCGGCGTAAGGGTAGAAGATGGGGTGGCTGTGAGAAAACTAGGGATAAAACCCTAAGAAAACTCTCTTTTCTAGAGAGAGAGGTTCTCAAAAAGAAAGGAAGCTAACATAAAACATGAGGCGGCACTTTTTCCCACCGTATCCAGGTTTAATTCTTATCAAGATCCTAGAGTAATGCTTATCAAAATAGTCTCTTCAATTTGGACCAACTCCTCCTCTGCTAGAAGCCTAGAAGGAGCATGCTACACCCATAGCCGGCCCTATTTAGGCAGTCCACCATATCCGTAAATCAGTCCCCATAGCCGGCCCTATTTAGGCAGTCCGGGCCCTTTTGAGAGAGAGAGAGAGAAAAAGAGAGAGAGAAACCCTCTCAAGCGTGACAATTATATTACTCAACCATTTCATTTCATTGGAATGGAGATATGTATCTCTAGAACTTGGCTTGCCTAATTCCTCAGTATTTTATGTGGAGTTCATACATTCAGTACTGAATTCCCCAAAAATATTTACGCAAAAGGGTATTGGGGCGCCATGTATGTTACAATGTCCAAGACCGCAAAATAATATTTCTAATATCTACGATATTTTAGAAGAGTGATTCCCGTAAAATATTGTAGATAGTAGAAATATTATTCGGGAATCACTCTAGTGTCACATCACTATTTGATCTCGTACATAGAATATTTTTAGACTTCACTTCCGATATTGCGAATATGTTATTCATTTGACCTAAAGGAGCAATAAAAAAAACTACTCACTTAGAATAAGAAATAAACTAAGATTATTCGATATAAAAAATGACGGTCTCAAAAATAAAAATAAAAATAAAAATAAGCTCACCAGAACGGTTCAATCCTTGGGAACATCTTTGGGGAATATCATACTATAAGTGGTGGCTGGGGAAAAAATACGTATTTGCATTGTCTTAACTAGAGACAAATACATACTAGGAATTAATATCATGGAATCCTCTGATAAAATTACTAAATTACCCTTGTTACTGTCCCCTTTTCTTACCTTATCGCGTCTCCATCAGACTAAAGGCATTCTCAGTTTCTACATTTGGATTAATAATCTACTTGCCCCTTAAACTATTCAATTTTTAGTTAATTCCCCATCCAACTACTAATTGAATTTACTTGCCCCTTCAACTATGTAAACGTTAGTCACCTCATCCAATCCTTCACTTTCCATCTAATTCATGGACGGAAAACTTAACAAAGACCCCAACTGGTGCTTTTAAAGGGCATTTATGTCTCTTTCTTAACAATATAGGTGTATATGGTGTTTCTGGGTTATTCAAGTTTTAAACGATACTCTGCTCAAATTTCTAAGAATTAGCATTGGTGGTTCTACTTCAACTTGGTATTAGTGGTGCTACTTCAAGCTTCAAGCTATTTGCAGTGGTGCATCAGCAGTAGTAGGTGCTCTACTCCAAGTTCCTCCAAGGTCCTATCCCAAGTTTTATGTCCAAGCCTCATGTCATGTTCAAGGTTCAAGTTTCAAGCTTCAAGTTTATGTTCAAGCAGTCCCAAGCCATATTTGTAGTTCCAAGTCTCAAGTTCAAGAGTCATGTTCAAGAGTCAAGCTTCAAGTTCATGTTTTTACTTTTGTTATCCCTCTCCACTTGTTGCCTAAGTGGCCATCCCTTTTCCCTTTTCTTTTGTTTCTTTTGTTTTCTTTTGTCCTCCCTGGGGTATACCCCTTGTAGGCTGTATATTCTGTTGTCTCTTTTTATTTCAAGCTTATTTACCCAAAAAAAAAATATATAGGTGTATATGTATGTAATCCCATCTTCTTCCTCAAAAATCAGTCCCCATTCTTCCACTCCTTTGGCTGTCGCTCTCTCTCTCTCTCTCTCTCTCTCTCTCCTCCATATATTTGATTCGGTTGGGGGTTCCGTTTCCTCTCCTCTCCTTGTTTTTTTTCCCTTCCCTGATGGGTCTAAATTATAAAAAAAAATACCGTTTAACCTGCAGCTAAATAGAAATCAAGCAAAAAAAGCATAAGAAACTGATTTCCTACATGCACGTTCATGAATTTACTTGACATGAAGGGTAGAGTAATGGAGCTCCTTGCCCAGTAGTCAAACAGTATTAGATGCCCCAGTTTCCCCCAAATACAGGATTGAGGGGGTTAGAAATTAGGGCCCGCAGATTTCCCTCAAATACAGGGATTGAGTGGGTTTGGGTAGAAAAGTCTATTTTATCCTTCAATTGGTAGCAAATTAAGGGGGTGTTTGGGAGCCAACTTTTTAACTTTTCATTTTTGGCTTTTTGACTTTTTAGATTATGGCCAGAATGAGTTTTGAATCTGGGCAGAGTGTTTGGGAGAAATGTGCAGAATGTATTTTGCAAAATGAGTAGTGTTTGGAGAATAATGATGAAAATGAGTTTTAGACTGTTTGTTTACCATTTTGCCCTTGATTCTAATTTTAATTTACTTCTTTAGAATAATACTCTCCTTCCATTCACAGCCAACACACACACACATACACCTAGTTTTATTGTATATACACAAAGGGAAATCAATCCGAGGCAGCATAATTGAAGGAAAATTTGAAGGAAAAATATCACTGGTCCAATGATGTGGTCCAATGATCTTCGTCAACAAAACCTCATATCTTCTTCTTTTTCTTTTTTTTCCTGATCAAAAACCGATCTTCTTCAACTCAACTCTCTCTCTCTCCTCATCCCAAACCCCACCTACAGTCTCCCTCTTCCCAAACCACAACAAATTCTTGGATCTCTCCTCCATCATCAAAGACACCGCTCCCCAACCTTAACTTTCACTTCCACTGCCATAGAATCCAGAATCAATTCTTCCTTCTCCACCGTCGCTGTTGTCGGAGGTGCAGAGGTTTGGGATTGCGATGAGTACATGATGATCACGAAAGATTTCGAGGTTGGGGACTTTGATCCGGTTGTTGAAGGGGTAGAGGGGTAGAATGGGCGAGAGAAATTAGGGGAGAATGAGAATGAGAATGAGAAATAGAAAAGGATCCCTCAAGCTGTTTTCCACTTCTTGCCTGGAAAGTGAGAATCCAAAAACCTGTTTTGCCAGAACTCATTCTGGGGAACAACGGCCAAACAGCCATAAATGGAAAATGGAAATGTGAAAAGCGGAAAATGAAGCGGCCAAACAGGCTCTAAGATGGTTAGGGTTTTTCCTTTTTCCGTTAAATTGGATGGATTCGACCAATTGACTAACATTATTTACATATTTGAAGGGGCAAGTAGATTATTAACCCTTTTAGATTTCTTTAGTCAAAATACATGATTCATCATTAATTTAACCCTTCTAGATTTCATCATTGTTGATAGTGTTGGAGATCCATAAAGAATCCAGCTCGAAAACACATGTATTCAAATTGACTAGGTACGGATTCTTGTGCCCATCACGAGTTTTATGTCCCGTTTTTTTTTTTTTTTTTGGAAAATGGGTATCTGCATTTACATTTAATTGATAGCATGGATAGACATTCAAAGTAAGGTATGTTGAAATGTAAAATGGGTAGTTAAAGTGTAATGGCACAGCATTTGCCCAGATGTAGATCATGTGCAAATGCAAGTGATAGCACGCGTTAGTATTGACATCAAAACGTTTGGATTGTTCATTGCCTTGCAAGCTAAGATGCCAAGATGAAGGAGGTAGCAAATTGAACGCAACTCTAAGGTTAGCTTAAGATCAGAAAGCAATCACCAAGGTGTTTTTGATCTAGAACTCCCATGCATGGTCTTCTAATAAGCACATCTTTACCCTTTGTGGCAAGACAAGTGCACAATAACGACCTGGCCCCACTCAGCATATTGTTGCCGGCTTTGCCTGCCACAGGTAATGTACACCCCCCCCCCCCCCCCCCTCCCCCCCACATGCAAATTCACATGGCCATTGCACGACGTTGTTATTTCCAAGTTTTCGAGGGAAAAGGCCCTAAAGTGAGAAGGCCTAAGATCATGATTACATAGCACTTCACAGAGCCATCACCTGGGCAATGTGCAATGGATCCTCACATGAAACTTATATATCCACATGTAGACATGTTCCAAATTTTTTTTAATAAGTCACATGCAGACATTTTTCAATGCAAAGAAAGATTCACTAATCACTGTGCTTTGTTACCACGATAACAAAATTTGAGTCCTTGATAAGAGCTGGTTATACCAACTGCTTATGCAAAAGGGAATCAAAACCATATCACAATATCGGAATCACGCTGCACGCATGCTCAATCCATCATTGACACAACTCATGAAGTATCACAATTTAACTTATGTTGGTGCAACAATATTTAATGAACTGCAACAAAAAACTACATTTGTAATAAGGTAACATTTTTTTGCATCTCGTAACTTTTAGACAAAAATTCATAACTTTTTGCAAATATGTTTCGTAATATTTTCGTTCATCTCGTAACTTTTCTAGTAAAGAATCATAACTTTTCAACCATGTATAATCGATTGGGTAATCGATTAAAGTGTATTTTGAAGAAGTAAATGTGTTTTCTTTAAAATAATTTTAGTTTCAATTTTCACAAAAAGAAGAAGAAGAAGATATTTTTATTCTAAATTAATTTCAGATACTAATTTGGGCATCTCTTCCCTTAAAATTTGAAAACACTTGTACTATAGCTATGTCTCAACTTATTTAAAAATTTAAAGTCTTTTAAATTTCCAAACTATAGCTAAAAAAGTTTTTCAAAAAAACTATACCATATTTCATTTAAAAGCAAAAACGTATCAAAGAAAAAAAAAATTCCAAAAAAGGTACTTTTTGAAATTTTTGTTGAAAATATATTTTTGGAGGAAAAAAATAATTTTGAAAATAATTTTTTACACAATTTTTTTTTCAAAATTATTTTCAAATTTTTGAAAAAAAAAACTATTTCTAAACTTTATTTTTTAAATGACGGCTTACCAAAAACTATTTTTTACTCAGAAAAATATTTTCAAAACTTTAGTATTTCAAAAAGTAATTTTTTTTTAAAAAAAAATCTCTATGATACTTTTTGCTTTTAAACATAAAATCCAAGGAATTGGAGCTGGTTTATCCCTGAAGTATTGGATGCCAAGTTACTTGATGAAGTTGTTCAAGTAAGCATGCTCAAAATCTTAAACTAGTTCATTCTTTTAATAAATGTTTATTTGTTTCCTGAAGAAAAGAAAAGCAAAGAAAACATAAAAAAGGAGAGGAGGGGATTGGTTTCTCGTCATCTTCTTTGTAATTGACAGCTTTACATTTATGTAGCCGTCCAGAGACAGAGTTCAAAAGGGGGGAGGTGTTTTATCAGGAAAAAAAAAACAAACTATTTTTTGTATTGTAAGAGCAGTGTTATTCTTCAAAACACGTATATTGTTTATGGTATTAAGCATATTGATGAGTGATTAATCGATGAAAGTGTGTAATTTTGGGGTATTAGAAATAATTAATCTTAGACCACTTGTTCTTTTTTTATACTAAATACTCCATCCGCCCGTAAACATAATTCACTAACAAAAAACCTCCAATTTTCAGATAAAAAAATAAAGCACTTCCTTGCATGATTTCTTACATTTTTTGACACAAAATTAAGCACGTTGTTTTGTGGGACGGAGAGAGGGAAAATATTGATTTTGGGTGCCACCTCCGAGTCGGAATATTGGCTCTGCCCCTGTAGCCGTCAAAGTGAATAAACTTATTAAACTTACTATCTCAAATTAGGGTATCCTTATCACCTGCCACTTAAAGGCTTAAGTCCATAATGGGGGTTGCGTAACTTTCGTTCAGACTCAGAGTAACCCCATTATGTACAGTTGGAATTGTGAGGAAATAGCCCTAAAAACAAGTTGTAGGATTCTTCAAATGGTTTTGGTTATCTATATGTTTCTGTACGGGGATAAAATCCACGTAGCTCTGGATCACGTGCTTCCTTGATTCAACCCCTAATCTGCAAGACCGGAAAAGGGTTAGAGCACCTTTGCCTCTCGTTGGCAAAGGCCCTCCGATGCCTAAGTTAGTATCACGTACTTGGTGAATTCAAACCACAATGCGTATGAAATGGGTTTCACAGCGTACCTTTTGTCATGGTTATTGCCTTGTATTTATAGGTGTAGATGTTCTTCATACTAGGCATCTCGTGCCCCTGTTTCCTATTCTCTTTAGGAATCCTTTTCCTAATAGGACTTTCCTATTAGGGACGAGTCTCCACGTCCTGCTAGATCTCGTCTAGCAGGGGTCTTCCTTTCCATATAGGATTCCTTCCTATATGAGGTATATTCCTAATCACGTTAGGACTTCCCATATCAATCCCTTGTTTCACGGGATTGCTCCTTATCTCATAAGGAGCCGCTGTAGAACATTCTGGAATGTCTCACCGCCCCACTCGTGGCGGTGTCGTGCTTCCACGTAGCTCGGAATAACTCGTACATAGCTCAGCCCATCACGCCGAGCTGAATTATGTATTCTAGAATGTTGTTTAAGCTATACACGTAGCCTACCTAGCTCGGCCATATCAGGGGCATCCTTTATGCCTTACGCCGAGCTAGTGCATCCTGATTTATTAGTTTACTCTTTAATGGTTCTAGCCTCATTCGTGGCCAAACCAGCTCAGCACAGGGCATAAGGACTCCCTATGTGGTGCCGAGTTATTCACCCTCTCATGGTGATCAACTAAGGCACGTGCTATGCCCTTTATTAGGGTTAATCAGGTTTTACTCACTCCAGTTTCCAAGGGGTGAAATGGAAAAAAGAAAGGGTTCTTGAAATGGACAAGGGAGAGGAACCTTACTCAAACTGCTTGAAACAAAGGTTGATTTATAACTGTACCTGAATGTTCTGGGCTTGCTTGGGACCATTTATTGACATTTGGGTGAGTGAGAGGTCTTTGGCTCATTACAGATGGATTATTTGGCTGGTACGAAGTTTTTATTGGCTCTCGTCATTTCTTGCCATTTTGCTCTTCCATTTGATTCAGAATACAACCTCTGATAATTATTTTTGAACGGTTTTGGTCAAACGTCATTTCAGATATCAAGTGAGGAAGCTGTTGAAACTGCTAAGCTTCTTGCACTAAAAGAAGGTTTGTTGGTAAGAACATAGTTCTGTCTCATTATTTATCAGTTTGTCATATGAGGTATTTTATCACTTTTGCATTAAACGAGGTTTTCCAATACTACAACTGTGACATCTCTGTGGTAATACCTATTGCAGGTAGGAATATCATCTGGTGCTGCTGCCGCTGCAGCAATTAAGATAGCTAAGAGGCCAGAAAATACTGGAAAACTCATTGTTGTGAGTTTTGATTTTTCCGCTCTCCACTTAACAGTGCTTCCTTTTTTGAGTTTAGCTTTCTTGTTAGATCTATCATGTGTATGGATTTGAATGTCAACAGGTAAAAGATTTCTATGGCAGAATAATCAGTAATGTAGTGTAAAAATGGTACAACAATCCATTGCTTTATACTTCAGTAATTTGGCTGAGCTGAACACCACTTGATAACTTTGACCATATCGTGTAAATCTAAAAAAACCGAGAGTAATTTTGTAATTTCTTTATCAACAGGTTGTGTTCCCTAGCTTTGGAGAGCGTTATTTAACATATGTGCTGTTCGATTCCTTGAAGAAGGAAGCAGAGGATATGAAGTTCGAGCCCTGAGGTTTTCCCTAGCTTCAAAAGGTGCTAACATCTTCCCCTTTTCTTGAGTCTGAAATATAAAAATACCAAGATCATGCATGGTTTAATTTAAGTTCGGACATGGGAGCTTTTACATCATAAATTTTGCAACTAATATTAGTTTAGGAGTCATGCTACAATGTGCTCTTCTCAATATGAGATTTTGTGGCTCTAAATATGAGATTTTGTGGCTGGAGATACGAAGTGCATATGGTATGCCACTTCATATGAATAGTCACAAAATCTCATATATTTCCAGAAAATCGCATATTTTGAGCCACACAATCTCATATTTGGACCCATTCGGATTGCTACAGTAATGCTACAGTGCCACAATCTCATAGTTGGAGCCACAAAATCTCATATATTTCCAGAAAATCTCATATTTGGTGCCACAAAATCTCATATTTTGGAGCCACAAAATCTCATATTTGGTGCCACAAAATCTCATATTTTGAGTCTCAGAAAATCTCATATTTGGTGCCACAAAATCTCATATTTCCGTATGGGGTGCATACCATGTGTCATATCATATTTGGAGCCACAAAATCTCATATTTGGTGCCACAAAATCTCATATTCTCTCATATTTTGTGCTACAAAATCTCATATGGGGAGGGTGCACATTATAGCTTCCCCCTTAGTTTAGCCATGCTTGGATTAGCTGAAAGGTTATTTTGCCGGCATCAACACAACTCTATTCAGTGGAAAGAAATAAGGTTTTGGTGCAGAATTTGCGCTGTGAATTCAAAGGCAAATCCATGAACTGGAGGCTGTTCTCTTCCTCCTCTTTTCCTCTTTTTATCTTTCAAAAGAAAATTGGGCGTGATTCATCTTAGCCAAGAACCACCTAAGGTAGATTTTTAAGTACAAAAGTAACTGAAATTGTGTCATCACATGGGGCTATTGCTTCATGCTATGGTAATTACTTAGAGCTTCCAAATGGGAGATAAGTTTAAAATGACAGCAACTTTGAATAAAGCTGGAGAGGTTGGAGAGATTAGTCCAGTTCATCGGGACACTCTCAGTGACCAAAAAAGAAACTTCGAATTAAGCTGGACGTGAATCTGAAGGCATGAAACAATGGATTTTATTGGAAAACTTGGTATTGGTAGTGATAATATATTTGCTTCAAATGTTACAGGTATTGATCATTTTGCCTGTTTTATTTAATTAGGAAATGTTAACCACGGCTTGTTGGAAATGGTCGAGTTTCACAGTGTGGAGATTGCGAGGATTCGAAAAAATAAGACAACATTAAAATGTGCAAGAAGTGTATTGAATTTCTGAACTTTTTGTGTTATATCTTAATGATTCGAATTATGGAAGAAGTGTCAAGTTCTAAACTTTTTGGTATTATTTGTACTTCAACTACCGCCCAGATGGCGATTGTTACAGATTTTTTAATCATTTGAATTGCCCAATAAGTGTATTGTAGTTCTAAACTTTGAGAATAATTTGGGTACAGAGAGAATACTACGTGGTACCCTCTCGGTGCATCCGGGCCATCCAACATTGCAACCGACAGTCCGGATTAAAAGTACCATCCGGATTTAAAAAGAGAAAACAAAAAAAGAAAACAAAAAGTGCATTTCAATCCGGACCGTTGGATACATTTTTGGACGGTCCGAATGCATCGAGAGGGTACCACGTCACCCATACCCTATTTGCACCCAAGTTTTTCTCCTAAACTTTTCCGTTATTTGTACTTCAACCACCGCCACTGCATGTTGCTCAGCCACAATGCTCCCATTTTACTACCTGATGAGTTCGATACACGGAAGATGAGTTCGAACTTCATTAATTATTCTGCAAATTAAGTAGTTGGTACAATTAATGTTATTGAAAGAAGATTCTAGCTTGTTTTTTTTTTTTTTTTCAGATTATTCATTTGTTTTGACAAGAGAAATAAAAAATTACAAAAATATGGACCGCAGTTAAAAAAAAGTTCAGATACGACCAACAAAATGACAATGAAATAACCTTTTTTGTACTAACTTTTATCGCTCTCAGTGGATTTTGTTTTACTTTTATTCACAATTTGTTACATTTTAAATTTCACACATTAAACAGATAATTAATCTTAAAAAAATTGAAACGAACCAAACAAAAACCAAAAAAATTCAAAATACAAATTGACTTAGTACAAGACAATGCAAACTGCCAACATGCCCCATAGGAGGGTACTCGTTTTCTATAGTGATGCCGTTTTCTTCAGTTCCGTTTAATCTTTGTAATTTCTAGGGAGGTATTGTTCCTATTTTTTCTTTTTGTGTTGCCAATAGCCAACTCCTATGAGCCTCAACAACAGAGAATCCTCAAATGCCAGAAGTTCAATGGTGTGGCAAGTCGAAGAAATTAGAGGATCAGGTGAAGTGGGTTGCTTCTTTTTTTTTTTTCATCTCAAAAAGTATTGTTTAAACGTAATTTTTCTTATACTTTTAGCAGCAAAAATAGTACTTTAACTGATGTCTCACAATCAAGCTTATCCAGCATATCACTTTCAATGGATAGCATATCTAAATTTATTCAGCTTATTTTATGTATAGGCCTAAAATAAGAGCATAAATATTTGGCCTCGAAAAATAGATAAAATTTGAGGACCTAAAATCCTCGATTCTGAATTTCAACTGCCTGGGGGTGTTCCACTAACCAGTTTTTTTCAAAAACTTGTTTTTCCCAAAAACCAAGACAGATCATCCTCTCACAATACATCGCATAAACAGGCGTGAACACAAAAACCAAGACAGATTTAAAACAAAACTCCCTTAGTGGAACAAGGGGTTGAATGATTATTATTATTATTATTATTATTATTATTATTTGTTTATAAATAGGTTGAATGATTCCTTTGTTTGAATTGAATGAGCTAATTGCACTTTCTAGTGGTTAAGAATCATGTAAATTGATCCAAACACTTTGAGTTATTCATAAGAAAAATAAAATAAAAATGATAAAGTCAACACTAATCGAATTGTGTCACACGCCATTATAGGATATGTAGCCATTAATTTCGAGATATGATGGGCATGATCTTAGGGATATAAGCTTCTCTTTTTTCGTTTTTTTTTTTTTTTTTTGGCGATAACACAGGTGCTTATGCGCTCCTCAACTAATCCTGAAAGATCAATTTCATCGTCCATTAGCGGGGAGTCCAATTTAAACCGGAACAAATCACCATATGACCCGCCCCAAAAAAGTTGATCGCATCTTAGAGATTTCAAATTTGAGATTTTAAGAGAAGTAAACCCCAAATTCTTAGACTTAAAATGGTAAATGACGCAATGTGTAGGTTGAATTTGTCAAGAAGAGCTGGTAATTTATTAAGTTGAGATTATATAACGTTCAGAAGTGCCTTTAGGCACGAGTATACGCTAGTTTATTACTGCTAATGTACACTATCTTTATTGGCTTTCCAGTTTGGGGAAGTCTTTAAACACAACATTTTGTAGAATATTGTGCATAAGATGTCAATGTGGCACTGTTTAATTGGTAATTGGGAGGATCGATGTTCTCCGCAACATGTGACATGTGGCATTGATTAAGCACTGTTTATTTTCCCATGATATTTATCAAATTGGAAAAAACTTTGATGTCAAATAGTTAGCTTTATTTTTTTTCCCCTAATCTCAGTGTAGTGGCAACTACTAATATTTCATAGTCTCAGATAATTAAGACCATGAGATATATTATAATAAACTAGTTTTGTTTTGTGATAGTAATGCCATAAATCCAGCTGAAAATATGATATGTTCCTGACGGCTCTGCTGTCCCCTTGGGATTGGCAAGCCTTGCCAACCACAATTGATCAATAGAACCTGGTTGGATCCGGGCTGGGATAGTGGCACCCACCGTCTAAAAGTGTTTTAAATGGTTCAGATTTCAATTAAAACTCTTACATGGAAGAGTTTAACTTGTAATCCGGACCATTAAATGTCACAACGGACAGCACTAGATGGGATTGGCAGGCCCTGCCGACCCATGGGGACAGCAGGGCCCCCGGGTAACCAAATCTGATTTAAAGTTTTCACGTTAGGCCTCAAATTGGCCTTACTTGAAAATAGCATGGTTTTTTACATGAACTAGTTTGCTCATAAAACACATATTGTTAAAGCTGTTTTCCACTTTGAATTTCTTTCTGTGAGGAAAATATTCATTCGATTAACCAAAAGTTGATTTAGTGGAGGTTCCTTTCCCATGATAAACATATAGAGTTTATGAGTCATTTGTTTTTCATAGTGTAAGAAATTCACTTCAACTCCATTTATATGTTGGAAACAGATTGGTGAAATGTGTATTGACCTTATAATTACTCCGTACATCCAAACACAAAACTTAAAGATGATTCTATGTAGCGCTGTTATCTATATTTCAGAAAATCCTGGGAATTTTGCAGTTTTCCACAGCAATGGATGACAGTACCTTATTCTCATTTCGTTTGGTTTTATTCTAATTTTTTTTTTAGGTAATTAAATAATCATCTTGTTTAGATAGCATTGAAGGAAATCTAAAGCACTGTATTGAAGGAAATCTATGGTTTCCTTTCAATCTTCAACTCCAACTCCAACGAAATTTTAAAATTTGAGCCTTTTTTTTTTGTTCATATTTGGTCTGAATAATAAAATCTTGAGCAACCAAATGAAGATTTTAACTGAAGGGTCTTGCTAGTATACGTCCAATACACACACAAAGGAAACTCACACTCCAATACAATTTTACATTTTTCACACAAAGGAAACTCACACTCCAATACAATTTTACATTTTTCAATGCACTTTCACGTATTCTTATATATTTTTCACGCATTTCAATACACTTTTTCAACTTTAATGACAAAGGCTACGCGAATGCAAGTCCCCGCTACCAGAAATTATGACATTTTCCTTAATTGGAAAGGACAATGTTGTTTATTTATACATGCATTTGCATATTCCCTTTTGTAATTATTCGATGTGGGACTTCAAAACAAGGTGAGTCTTTTGTTCTCCTTTTTCTGCTTGCTTCTCATTTAGGCCGGTGCATTTGCCACCCTTTTTTCATATGCATATTGAGACATGGGATTTATTACAGTACCATGGTTTCCTCTGATAACTTGTTCATCAAACGATGTCTCTGTTTTCATAGGATAATTTAGACAAAAACAAAAAACAAAACTATCCTATAATGGGTCATTAAATCATACCTAGATCTATTCTGATTCAAGTTTATTTTCCCATCACATTTATCAAATTGGAAAAAACTTTGATGTCGAATAGTTAGTTTGATGTCTTATTGCACTGGCTACTATCAATATTGCATAATAATCAAGTCCATGAGATATATGTTATTAACTTATTTTGTTTTGATACTAATGCCACAAATTCAGCTGAAAATATGATTGTTAGTAAAAGGTGAATATACCTCTTTAGTTTTGCTTTCCATAGGCCGAAAGTAATTTTACTAGCAATACCGAAAGGCATAACCAAATCTGAGATCATTCTCTTTTTTTTTTTTTTTTGGTACTTCGGAATTACCAAATCTGAGATCATCACTTAGGGGCATAGGTTGGTTCTTCGTAAACCAGTTGAGTTTTAGTTATCGTCTCTCTCTCTCTCTCTCTCTCTCTCTCTCTCTCTCTCTCTCTCTCTCTCTCTCTCTCTCTCTCTCTCTCGTATAGAAGATTACGATGCAAAGAAAGACAATCTGCACCAATTTAATGCTCTGAACTTCACCCAAATTAGGTCGGACGTTCCAAGGAATAGGTTGCCCTTGATTCCATGGGAAAAATGCTCCTAGAGCATCACCATATGGACAGTGCCACAGAATAATTACATTTATCCTAGCCCTACTGAGCATCACCATAGGTGATAATTGATAAAGGTGGATGAGTAAAACAGTGGGATGCAGATATTTTTTCACATATAACATGGGTCGATTCCACAACATAATGCAGCCTACAAACATGGACACCAATTGATCGACGGAAGTCTGCACTGAAACTTCTCTAAAGATTAATCATCAGCCTCACTCCCTGAAATCTCTGTGAAGCAAATGAACGACAATTATGAAGACAAGAACCAGATGATATGAAAACAAACAAACAGAAACATTACCCATGTAAACTCCAATCGATGGAGATTATAGCGGGGAGGAAACAGACCTAATATTTGACAATATGTGCAAAAAGTGACTGATCTCACAAAGTTTTACCAATGCATCCAAAAATTGAGGGATTCAATAGACGTTAAGAATCATGCCCCCAAACCAAAGTGGGAAGGCATTAGAGGACAATCATCGAGACCCGATTCAGCTTCTTCCCTCATTGTCTTTCTACCTTGATTCAAAATACATAGAATCAGTAGTCTACAAAATTCCTAAATAATCTGCTTGCTCAAAAAGCTTACAAATCGAATGACATTGGACAGTAATGGTCTCTGAGGACGTCAGAGAATTATGGAAAAGCTAAGTGTTTCTAGATTGCCACTCGAAAA
The DNA here is from genome assembly GCA_963854785.1 of Vaccinium vitis-idaea. Taxonomy (NCBI): domain Eukaryota; kingdom Viridiplantae; phylum Streptophyta; class Magnoliopsida; order Ericales; family Ericaceae; genus Vaccinium; species Vaccinium vitis-idaea. Next base: position 19,104,233 of record OY978225.1, on the reverse strand, counting down.
CACAATATTGGGATTGGACTTTCCAGAAAGAAACATGATGGCAATTAATTGAAGAAAGTCCATACAGGAAACGGCCCTACTAGCTTCTTTCCATCTACATCTATGATTGTTCTCTCTTGAGCAAACACCCGAACAGTTGGTGGGTACTTCGGAGAAAGATTGGTTGCTTCTTTCTGATTACGTTGTTTCCATCTGTATCGCTGATTGATTTCTCTTAAAGCAAATACTCGAACAGTTGGTATGCAATCTGAAGAATAGAAGCTAATAGGTCTCTTCTCATCTCTGTGTGGCAAAACCAAATCAAAGAAACAAAGTTTTAGGGGGATACTAGAGAATTGAGTAGGGGCCGCGACAAGCGCAAGGCCCCCGCTACCAGAAATTAAGACGTACAGTCTCTCAACAGAGGAGAGATGTTAGGCTGAGTGCACTTTCAGTATGTGCAATGAAAGCCACCAACCTAGGCCATGAGCCTTGTTGATCACCCATTGACCCCGTCCAGGTATGTAATTTGTACGCTAATTCCAGTCTCCTTATCTATACATCTACCGCTGTTCTCTTCTTCTCCTTAGTAAACGATGTGGGATAACAACATAAGAAAGCCGCTTCAAGTAACAAGCTAAGTAAAGAAAAGCCCTTGACATTGGGACGAAATTACGTTATTGGAACTGGATTGGTTTTGCCACCGTTGGATTCGGTAAAAAGTGAAGGAGGCATCCAATACTTTAAAAATGCCGGCTTATTATTGTTTTTAGGCTTCGTTTGTTTGGCCGGAGATAAAATGGATGAGATATAAAATCCCATGGAATATGGGTGGGATATGAAATCCTTGAGATATTGCTCAGGATATCAATGAATGGGAAAAATTCATATCTGGTGTTTGTGTTCAACGAAATATAGCCATTGAAAAATGCTTTTTTCTTATTTAAGCCATTGGGATAAAACTTTCTATGGGATTTCAAATCCCATCCAAAATAAGGGAAACGAACGTGGGATTTTGGGTCCCACTCCATCTCATCCCCATATCCCACCCCTAAATCCCACCAAACAAACATGGCCTAAGACCGAGTGATTACCCGGTGATGGTGATCGTTCCTTAAAATTTTAGTCACGTGCTGCTCAAGGATCCTTTCTCACCACACAATGGCATGAAAACATCATACAAAGTGGTGAAGCCTGCAACAATGCATATTGGAGCAAGGAGCTTCAAGATTCACGTGGACATGGTGATCCTTCGTAAAGACTGAACAATTTTTCGATAAAACTTGCAGTGTGAATAAAAATATTTTCTTGTATGCTTATCCCAAAAAAAAAAAAAAAATTGATCTTCTTGTAACTATTATGCTTAGAGCTACTCCAATGATTGGGTTGATCTCGTACTTTGGGATAAGCTCCCTTCCATGTTTTACTTCTCAATACTCCATCTGCTTCTTCATACTACCACTCTGGGGCGGCATTAACTGTTTTTCATTTTTTTTTTATAATTTTATTAATTGAAACGAGTGTTTTTAAACTTTATTCTCATACTAGTGAAAAGCCAGACGTGCTACGCACGTTGTTTCGTGCCCATTGACGTGCTAATTTTGAGTTCATTTGGTGATTATTGCATGTGTATTTAATGATCATTGTTAAATTATTTTGCGATATGCAAGAAATTTTGTTTTTTGTTCTTGTATCTATAGATTCCTTTTGCAGGTATCTTGAAAGAGTATTAAAATGAATGGAATTCCAATCCTTTAAATAGTTAAATTACTATTAGATTGGAGATTTTGGATTAAACAATGGATTAAACAACTATAACCTATAACCTCTTTCATGGATTAAAAACAAATGAAACTCAAAAATCGAGTACCGAACTTCAAAAATCAAGTTAATGTTTATGTTTAGAACCTAATGTTTAGGTTTGGTTTTGGTTCATTTTTTCGTTTGGAGTGCCTCAACAAATGAGAAGATAATTTGGGGGTGGAATGCCTCTAGTAATTTTTATATCTTGAAAAATGGTAGTTTTGTAACTTCATTAAATTTTGGAGTGTCTGCACCCAAAATCAGCACCATTTGTGAAGTCGTGTTTTCGAAACACGTTGTAGAGGTGGATTGGGATTTGGGTTAATACGTCATAATCAATGCAGAAGGCAGAAGGCGTGTTCCGGAAACACGTTTTTCCAAAAAGTGTGTTTTCTAATCACGCTTTCACGTATTCTGGGAATAAAATTTTAAAACGCGCGGTTTTAATTAATAAAGTTTAAAAAAAACGTATTAGTCTTACAAAAACTGCAATCCAAAATGTATCTATAAAAATCAATTTGATCAAACATTCAACTAATTGTTTATTATTATTATTATTATTATTATTATTATTATTATTATTATTATTATTGTTGTTGTTGTTGTTGTTGGCTGACGCAGCTAGAAACGTGAACAAGGACAAAGATCACCCCCACGAATAAGAAAAACAACTCTTCTACAATCTAATAACCCGCAGATTAATAGAATTATAGGAAAAAGAAATATTCTCTCTTGTGAAAAAACTCAACATATTAATCAACTCCCTTGCCCTAAGGCTTACATCAATTATTTATACTAGCCGCAACCCTAAAACTAAAAAGGAAATAAAATTACTAGCTAGCAACCCTAATTCTTGTAAAACAAGGAAACATAAAATAGGAAACCTCAATCAGAAAAAACTAGGAAACAAAATACTTCTAGAATATTTTGACTAAATTATAACATATTAAATAAAAATACTAAATGTAAATCAATATAAATAAAATATGACTTTTCTTGAAATCCACCCTGCATCATTGGCTCTAGAAATTTTTTCCTCTTTTTTATTCCTTTTTTTTTTTTTTTTTTTTTTTTTGGGGGGGGGGGGGGGGGGAGATTATGCCTTTAAAATGTGAGATTATGCCTTTAAATTGTATTTATTTACTAGTGAGACGATCTATACTAGGCGATACACCATGCTACTTGGTGATTCAAAATTGTTACTAGGTCTTGGGGGCCGGAGAACCCTACAGTATTCAAATTCTTTCTAATTAATTTCTAAAACAATTGGAATTCAACCTAACTTAGCCTTTCAAATCCCACGGACAATACTCTAAATATTTGCAGTTATTCATTTGAGTAGTAGTAATTGTTCAATTTTAATATGGTAAAAGAACAACCAAATTTTAGCAAAGTTGATTTAGTGGAAGTTTACATTGGTTCCTTTTTTCGTAACACGCATAGAGGATATGAGTATAAGAAAAATATTGGTGGCAAGTGTAACGTGTATTGACCTTATAATTACATTCGAACACGAAACCTAAGATGAACATCATGATTTATGTAGACTCATATCTATGTTTCAAAATATTCTGAGAATTTAGCAGTTTTCGTTAACAAATTGGTTGAGTACCTTATTCTCATTTTGTTGGTGTACCGGTTGGGTCCATGAGGGCCAGTTGGTCCCAACTCTCTTCGCAAAAGGGGGAGGGATCAACTCTTCAGAATCTGCAAAAGCGAATGCAAATCGAACCGTCTTGCTCTCGGCGAACTAGATATGCTCTTGGCTCAAGGTGTGAAAGTCCGGACCTGGACGAATATTGATTTGAAGGCAACTCTTTGCGCCCGGGGGTGTCACAGACGTACGGCTCTCGACGTGGCTCTAGGGAGGCCCTCTGGGGTTTCACCGTGCGGTGTATTGGCAATCCGAGTGGCCAAGCGTGTTGTGAGCAGAGTCAGTTGATGTAGGTCTCGTGGGGGCTCAGGGAGCTACTTAGGCTAGCGGTGGCATGCCTGACACCCTGAGTAGGTCCTTATGGATCATTAAATGCGGCAGTCACCTACCCAGCCTTCTACACCTGCGCGAGCACGTGGGTGATGGGGAATATCCTTAGACGAATTGACCTCTCAGACCCATGTGACATGACGTCAGCCGAAGCGCCGCGCCTGCAGCAGAGATTGTGATCACATCAGCTGTCATTCTTGGTACGGATGGCGCGCGTGTGAGGGGCACGAGGGGCGTGACAGACACACCCCCTTCTGCTTATAAATGCCAAGCCCAACTACCACACTGGGCATCTCTCTCTCCTCATTCAATACCCTTTTAACTCCCTTTCTGTCTAAGTTTCCAGTGCACTTCTCCATCTCCGGTTACTAACTTAACCATCGGAGTGCCTTCCCGGACAACCACCGTCTGGGCTAGGCACTAACGTGGTTATTCATGTGTGCAGGTCACCTTCTCAGTCAAGGAGTTAGGGTTCAGGCAGAGCTCACTCAGTCCACCACCTTCCATTCTACATCAGAAGGGCCAAAGAGGTTATTCCGGCGAAGCCACCCCCACAGTTGGTTTTCTTCAATTTTTGTTTTCGGTTTCACTTTTAGAAAGAAAACAAATAAATTTGGCAAGCTCTAAAAACAACCCCGCTCTTGAAAAACAATATGGAGGACAATATTGGTCTTATGACCAATAATAGATGTGTTTCTGTTATGATGCCAAAATAAGCCACATTTGGTGTGAACACTCTTTTGGAATTGCTTGCGTCACATTTTTCTTTTCAGATACGCCCAAGAAGTGAGGTACACTATAATTCATTATTAAATACATTGAGTGGATGAGGGTTTTTTTTTTTAAATCCTATTCTTTTCGTCATTATTTAATAGAACAAATTTTAATTAAAGTTGGGGATGCGCTTTTCATGGACGTCTACATTCAAGTGTTTGTGTATTTGTATGCTCCAAGAGTTCGGTGGATGGTTTGGAGTTGTATTTTGTGGTTGTGAAATGATTTTGGGTTGTCGGAGTTGCATGGATTACAACCTGAGGTTCGAACCATTGGCATTTGAAGATTTTTGAAAATTCTCAGGTTGAACCGGTTCTAGACTTTTGCTAGAACTAGTGCTAGTTTATCAATGGCCCTTTTGTTTGTTCTCGAACCGGTTCACCTTTTCTCAAAACCAGTTCTGGCTGATTAAAACCTTACAAAATCATGCTTGAACCAGCTCTAGGATTTTCTTGGTACTAGTACAACCTGCAATTTTTTTGAAATTTTGGAGCACAATCTGGACTCCTATTTAAAGGGCCCTTTGCTCGTTTTTCACTTGCAAAACCACGAAACCAACCCTAAAAGCCCCATCCACCTTCTCTCTTCACTTCTACCTCAAATCTACATGGTTTCACTTCATTCTACCTCAAATCTCGAAGATCTACACCTTTCTACACTCTTTCTCGCATTGGATTCAGGTTTTAACACTCTTAGAGGTGAGGGCTTGTGTGTTTTTACATTGTTCTTTGCTCTTTCACGTCTCTCTCTCTCTCTCTCTCTCTCTCTCTCTCTCTCTCTCTCTCTCTCTCTCTCTCTCTCTCTCTCTCTCTCCCTCCCTCCCTCCCTCTCTCTCTCTCTCTCTCTCTCTGATTATGGGTGAAACCTCACTCTTATGGCTTGTTTTTTACTTGATCTAGCTCCTTGATCGCGTAGTGGAGCTCAGGTGGAGTTCATTCTTGAAGTTTGGGGCTTAAACCGAGTGGGTACTCTAGGGTTTTCTCAAGACTCATCTTAGTAGGGGGTTTCTTTGTCTTGCTACATGTTTTATGTGCTAGTTCAAGTCTATTTCATGAATTGATCATGGTGACGTAGTTGTGTAGTTGATTGAGCATGAAAAGGGAATTCGGGTAACCCAGGTGGTACCGATACCCTTTTTTCTTGGTACCGGTACTAACTTGGAAATCTGTGTATTTGTTTTAATTGTTTGATTAATTGTTAATGTGCTCATTTGATATACTTGGGCAAACATTGGGAAAATGGGAATAATTGTTGTGAAATGTGAGGAACTAAGTCCACCAATCAATGTGACTCTAGGCAGGGTTGACGAGGCCCAATAAACGCCCTGCAGAGGATAACGAGGTCCCATAAATACTCGGCAGGAGTGACGAGGCCCAATAAATGCTAGGTAGAGGACTTAAAGTCTTGACCCTTGATTTTGAAACGTATGATGACATAACGAATTGAGATTGAAGGCTATGTGATTATTTAGGAAGTTCTCTTATGTTTAATGAATGAGTTTTTAGTTCATGGAATTGAGAATTGGGTTATGCATAGATTTAGTCTACTTTTGAAATGCACTCATATTCATACATATCATCTTATGAGTATGAAATTTGTTTAAGGATTTCCTACTGGCCGGGTGAAGTGAATGCTCACCCTTTTTCTTTTCAGGTATAAATTCATATGCATGATTAGGTGTGCTTGATGTGCATGACATGACTCCTTTTGAAAGCTACACATAGAGTTATATTGTCATTTTTATAAAACATTTACTTTTAGAAAATGAATATGTAACTTATTTATTCAGGTTATCTTTTGACTAAGGATCATTGTGATCACTTAATAACTCAACTATGATTAGTGTACTGAGATTGAAGGTTATAAAGTTACTTGTGGGAACCTTTTTAAGTTATAAGAGATTGTGAATTAAGAGGGCATGTATTACATTTCGAAGATTTTATTTTGGAACATTACTAATAATGTTAGGCTGAAAATCAAGGGCGTGATAATGTTTGTGGGAAAGATGACTTAAAAGAGATCAATAATGTGACCAGAGCACAAAAAACGCCACCACCCAGGCAACGATAGAGAAAAAACGCTTTGTGTGCCTGGGAGAAGCTAACTAATGACAAACAAGGTAGCAGGTCTAAAAAAAATGGCCGGCACACTAAAAGGCAAAGGGACAAATCTGGGACTCCTTCATGAGAAAGGAGGAATGGGTCCAAGACTCCCTCACGTGACAAGAGGGATAGGTCCAAAACTCCACAAGGAAGGAGAAACCAATCTACCTCCAAGAGAAAGGAAGAATAGGTCCCAAACTCCCCCACAAAATAGGAGTAGGATCTGGAGGCAGAAAATCTTAGGACTACAAAAAAAGTCTTGAGCAAAAGGAATGTGAAGCATTTCACCTTGATCAACAGATGGGTAGACGCGAGTAGGGAAGTTAAGGACCTAAAAGGACGCCTATAAGAAGCAGAAAGGTCTTTACACTCTTGAACACATGCCGAGCATGATAGCCAAAGACATGATAAAAGAAACCTAGCACATAAGGACGACGTGTCCACTAGAGGAAAGGCCCATCTACAAAAAAAGAGGGGAAAAAGTGCATCTTTTGATGAAGAAGGGCCAAAGAAGAGTGCAGGGGACAAATACAAGAGATCTGACTCTAACAAACGAGGCCATAGGGACGGAGGCAAGGGTAATCCTGAACGGCAAAGGAAGGGCATTATACCAAGATAGGGAAAGAAAGGCCTTAGGCCAGATTGTTGTTTCACCATTGTCCAAGAGAATTCAGAAAACTCCACCCTTAACAAGAGTAAAGAACAACCCGTTCGTGCTTTACGAAATAAATAACGATCCACTAGCTCACATTCAACATTACCAGTAGGCCATGTTCATACACGTTGGGGATGATCCGCTCTTCTGCCGAATGTTCCCGTCGAGTTTGGGAAAAGTGCAGAGCTTGGTATCATAAGTTGCATCCATACTCCATTGAGAATTAGAAACAACTGGCTGAAGAGTTCACCACTTGATTTTGACAAGTCGGTCCGCCCCAAGACGTTTGATGTGCTAACATCTATGAGGCAAAGGGAGGATGAACCAATTTAGGATTACGCAAAGAGAAACTGGGAAACCTTCAATGAGATTGAAAACTATAGTGAGGAATATGCCCTAGCCACTGCTTACGACCCAACTATGTGTTGTAGAAGTGGTTGCCCAAGGTGTAGGGCTAGGTTGGTTGTGGCATGATATCCGGAAGTCCGGAGTCGAATCCACAAGGACCAAATGCTACCGGCATGAGAATTTGACTTGCGAGGAGAGTTTTGGCGTTAGGGCAACCAACTTTCAAGTGGGTTTGTTTGGAGGAATTCTCTTTTTACCTCCTACTTAACGAAAATGACTTTTGGCTATAAATTAAACGGGGACTTGTTTAGGGATTTAATTCGCCCTTGACTTGACATATTCACGGTTTCTGGAGATAACTCAAGTAGGAGTCGATGTACCTCGCTCCCACCCGGAATGTTTAACAATGAAAATCATATTTAACAGAAGATTGGCTTTGGACTTTGGTAATGGAAAGAAATCTCACTTAGACATTTTATCGAACACCTAGAGTGCCATGGTACCAAGCATTACGTGAGCCAAGTATTTGTCTACACCCAATCAAAGTAATAAACAACCTAAGTCATGGCCGAAAATATAGGAGATCTATCCATTCACAAACCAATATATTATGCACAAATTAGTGAGAAACCATGAAAACCCCTGAACCATGGGGTAGAAATCACCTCATGCCAAGCCTATACTCACACATGGTGAATGAATAGGGCCCTCAAAAAGTTAAAAAAAAAAGTGCAAAACATCTGCCAAAAATCTGCACGAAGAGGTTGGGTATTGATACCCCACTTTCGGGGTATTAATACCCAGCTGGTCTAACTTTTTCTGGGTTTGTTGAGAAGGCTAGGTATCAATACCCAGTTTCGGGGTATTGATACCCCAACTGGTCTAACTTTTTTTGGGTTTGCTGAGAAGGCTGGGTACTGATACCTTGATTTGGGGTATTAATACCCAGAGGGTCTGACTCTTGATTGGCTTTTCGGTCTCCTCTTGGCCTTTGGTTGTCTTGGGCCTTCCTCCAATGTCTTGAACACCTCAAATTGGACTTGGGGAGGATTCATCTCGGCCTTGAATGTACTTGGGTACCTCTGGGTACTTCCGTGGATTATCAGGAGCATTCAGATACACCATTTGCTCCATTTACGTAAAGTTCAACCAAAAACACCCTTGCGTACAATATCAATACAAAACAAAAATTATAAGCTTGTAAGTGTGACAAAAGTGAGGGATTTAGGCACCCAAATAAGCAATGTTGTGTGCCTATCAGCCACCTTCAAAACGGGCCTACCAGTAAAAGGAAAGTCGAGACAATCCCTAACAATGTACTATGTGGAATCACTCACCAAGCTGATGGAAAGGGTGCAGGAGCATGCCAGAGTGGAGGATGAGATCATTAGGGATTATGGCAAGTTAACTTATGATTGACAGAAAGCCCCACGAAGAACGAGATTCGTAATGAACAGTATACGTATAAGGAAAAGAAGGAGTACATTGTACATGTCCAGAAAGAAAATAAGTTGCCACCTAATCCTAAGTTTTACTTTAGTATTAGCACCACCTTCAAAGAGCCGAACTACCAAACGTTGTGTCGTAGAAGGGGCCGCTCGTATTTTAAATGCCCTGCCAAGTTGGGAGGGGATCCAAAAAGAAGAGGAGTACGAACAAACGGTGTAGATTTGTTTCTTAATGCTTATGAAGAAATATCCTAGTGTTTTTTAGCTCTCAATTGCAGGAGAAAAACCGATGATGTGTCAACCACTCATTACAAGGAGAAATAGGTCAAATGCCACAAACCATTAGCTGCGTTTATGACAAAGGAGGCTAGTGCAATTTTTAAAAAGTAAGGGGTGCCAGTGTACCTCATGGTAGGTGAATGTAATTACCATAAAAAGTACTAGTAAGTATTTATGATTTCTTTTGGGTATGTTTATAAGAGCATCCTCGTCAGGCTACCTATATTAGCTAGGGAGCCAAACCCCTCAAAACCCCAAAAAATCAGGCTACCTATTCTCCCTCCTCAATTTATTTTTGCTACAGTGCCTACTCAAATTTGAGTAGGCACTGTTCACTCACTTCTTCTTCTTCTTTTTTATTGTTTTTGTCGTGGGGTCCTGGGTAACCGAAGAGAGACAGAGGGAAACGGAACAGAAGAGAGAGAAAGAGAGGAAAAGTTTAGGGGAAAAGTTCTTTTTTCCGTGGGAGAGTGGTACTTTACTGACATACTCCTCCCAAGGCGGGGAGATCAATTTTTAGGGGAGAAGTTTTTTTTTTTATAGACTTGAGAGGAATAGTTTGATATAGTAAAGTTTGGATAGAGAGTCTGATTTTTTGAGTTTTTGATAAACTGGCTTGCTAAATTGTAAAAGGTATTTTTGGGATTAAATTTGGTGTTTTTTTTTTGTGAGGCTGATAAGGATGCTCTAAGATGCATTGAGATGCGCTCTCTCTCTCTCTCTCTCTCTCTCTCTCTCATATATATATATATAGCTCATGGTTCCAGTCAGGGATCCTTGACTGGAAGAAAATGAGTGTTTTTTTGTGTTGCAAATTGTTTTGGGAAAATCCGAGCCGTCCAATGTGTTCAAAAGGTGTTTTTCAAGGTTCACGTGAGAAATCTTAAAAAAAAACGGAATTTGCGAAAATCTGCTTGGATCAAGCCCTTCCCGGTATTTTTTTTAAGATTTCCCGTGTGGACCCTTGAAAACACCTTCTGAACACATTTGACGGCTCGGATCGTCGAAAAAATGCTCGGATCATGGAGGTCCGAAAGTTCGGATCCCGGACCCCGTCTATATATATATATATATATAAGCCCTTCCCGGTATTTTTTTAAAGATTTATCCGGACCTCCATTATCCGAGCATTTTTTCGACGATCCGAGCCGTCAAATGTGTTCAGAAGGTGTTTTCAAGGGTCCACGCGGGAAATCTTAAAAAAAAATACCGGGAAGGGCTTGATCCAAGCAGTTTTTCGCAAAATCGTAAATATACAGTTTTTGCGAAAAACTGCTTGGATCAAGCCCTTCCCGGTATTTTTTTTTTGAAGATTTCCCGCGTGGACCTTGGAAAACACCTTTTGAACACATTGGACGGATCAGATTTTCTCAAAACAATTTGCAACACAAAAAAAACACCCCAAAGGCTCCAGTCAGGGATCCCTGACTGGAACCGTGGGGTATATATATACGGCAAACTTCCTATCCACACTCCCGGAAATAAGGAAAAAATGGGTGTTTTTTGTGTTGCAAATTATTTTTGGAAAATCCGATCCGTCCAATGTGTTTATTTTTGCGAAAATTGTTTGGATCAAGCCCTTCCCGGTATTTTTTTTTGAAGATTTTCCGCGAGGACCCTTGAAAACACCTTCTGAACACATTGGACGGATCGGATCGTCAAAAAAATGTTCGGATCATGGAGGTCCGGAAACGGGATTCCCGCACTAGAACCGGATGGTATATATATATATATATATATATATATATAGGAACTCTCTAGTCCGGGACCCTTGGGTCCGGATCTCATAGTTCCGGATCAAATTTTGACGATCCGAGCCGTCCAATGTGTTCAAAAGGTGTTTTCCAAGGCCAACGCGAGAAATCTTCAAAAAAAAATACCGGGAAGGGCTTGATCCACGCAATTTTGTAAATATGCAGTTTTTGTGAAAAATTGCGTGGATCAAGCCCTTCCCGGTATTTTTTTTTGAAGATTTCCCGCGTGGACCTTGGAAAACACCTTTTGAACACATTGGACGGCTCGGATCATGCAAAAAATACCGGGAAGGGCTTCAAAACGCTTCGGTCCGGGACTTCCGGGATCCTTGACAGGATCTCCGGCGTATATATATATATATATATATATATATATATATATATATATATATATATATATATATATACACGGACGATCCAGTCAAGGATCCCGGAAATCCCGGATTGAAGCGTTTTGAAGCCTTCCCGATATTTTTTTGACGATCCGAGCCGTCCAATGTGTTCAAAAGGTGTTTTCCAAGGCCCACGCGGGAAATCTTCAAAAAAAAATACCGGGAAGGGCTTGATCCAAGCAGTTTTTCGCAAAAATTGCATATTTACAGTTTTGCGAAAACCGCTTGGATCAAGCCCTTCCCGGTGTTTTTTTTTGAAGATTTCCCGCGTGGGCCTTGGAAAACACCTTTTGAACACATTGGACGGTTCGGATCGTCAAAAAAATATCGGGAAGGTGGAGTCCCGGATCCGGGACTCCCGGACTAGATCGGGACTCTATATATATATATATATATATATATATATATATATATATAAACTTCTAGTCCAAACCCTCCCGAAAATAAGAAAAAATGATTTTTTTTTGTTTTGTAAATTATTTTTGGAAAATCCGAACCGTCCAATGTGTTCAGAAGGTATTTTCAAGGGTCACAGTTTTTCCGAAAACTGCTTGGATCAAGCCCTTCCAGGTATTTTTTTTTTGAAGATTTCAGGCGTGGACCCTTGAAAACACCTTCTAAACACATTGGACGGATCGGATCGTCAAAAAAATGCTCGAATCACGGACGTCCGGAAGTCCGGAGGAGAAGTGGAACCTATATATATATAGGTGTAGCTTCTAGTCCAAACCTCCCGAGAATAAGGAAAAACTGAATTTTTTTGTGTTGCAAATTATTTTTGGAAAATCCGAGCCGTCCAATGTGTTCAGAAGGTGTTTTCAAGGGTCCACGCGGAAAATCTTCAAAAAAAATACCGGGAAGGGCTTGATCCATGTAGTTTTTCGCAAAAACTGTATTTATATATTTTTGCCAAAACTGCTTGGATCAAGCCCGTCCCGGTATTTTATTTTTGAAGATTTTCTGCGATGGACCCTTGAAAACACCTTCTGAACACATTGGACGGCTCGGATCGTCAAAAAAAAAAAATTGGATCATGGAGGTCCGGAAACGGGAGGTCCGGAGGAGAAGCTCTCCCTATATATATATAGGAAGCCGATCTCCTAAGGGAGTCCTTATACAAAATTTGGTGCGGACCAAGGCATTTTTCAACTTTCCGGATCAAATTTTGACGATCCGAACCGCTCAATGTTTTTTAAAATGCATTTTTAAGGGTCCACGCGGGAAATCTTCAAAAAAAAAAACCCGGAAGGGCTTGATCCAAACAGTTTTCGATAAAACTGTACATATGTACGGAATTAAGACCCCATTTGCTAGCACTTATATCTAACTTATGTACTTTACAAGGCTTATGAACAATCAATCATTTAACTTTGCTACTTTATTTGACAAAAAAAAAATGTGATACTTCCTGTGTCCAAAGTGATAATCCGGTTTGCAAAACGATAAATTAAAAAGAATGTTTTTTTTTTCAAGAAAAATTCAAATATTTTTTAGCAATTTACAAAACATAAATGACCTTTTTTAATTCATAAAAAAAGTCTAAACTTTTTCTTCAAAAAGATATATTATTTTTAATGTATCATTAGGTGAACCGAACTATCATTTTGAGATAGAGGGAGTATTATTTTGAACTCAAATTCGTAGTTTTTTTTTTTTTGCTTATTTGAAGTAATAAAAATACGTTTTACAGAAAGCACTTATTTTAATAGAGGTTTTGCATAATGATTAAGGTTAATCTGAACATTTACTTGATGATAAGTTATCGTACAACTTATTTTTTGTACAATTTATTTAACAAACAACAGGAACTTATATTTTATCAAAAGTTGCATCTAACACATTTCCAATTTATTTATGGTATTTTAAGTTAGTAATTAAAATATGATAATTTAACTCATACTCCAAGTGATAACGAACGAGGTCTAATAACATTGGCCCCTACTTCCATAATTGTTCCTATTAATGAAATTCTAACCAAGGGATAAAATTGAAACTTCAATTCACAAATTTGATTTTGACCGATAAATTTCAGAGTTGAGGGGGACGAAGTGAGGTTTGAGATAAATACGGGGGTACAAAGTGAATACTACCCAAATAAATTCACTTTCTTTCCCCGCCATCGTCGTGGAAGTCTCCCCTCCTCTCTCTCCCTCTCTCTCTCTCTGTGTGTATATATATTCAATAATTTAATCGAGCGTGAGAGTGTACAGTAGTACGAATATATATATATACACACACAGTTACAGATACATACAGGAGGTCCAATTTCAGACGGAGAGTAAACCCCCACCCCGACCCCCAAACGGTATTGTATTGCTTTGTTTTTCTTCCAATTTCTGTACTGATATCTGAGTTGTTTGGTCAGTACTGATTTTCTGAAAGCAAACCAAACAATCCTCCTCGTTTCACAACTCTACATTTACTGTTATATATTTCACCTTAATCCACTTTTGATTCCTTGGTGTTGTGTTGCCTGTTTACCATTTTTTTGATATTATCTTGCTTGTTTATTGATTTTTCGATTCATGTTGGGGCATCTCCGGCCATTACTTTTTTAATTGACTAAGAACTAAATTCTGAGTAAAATCCCTCTAAACTCGCTCTATCTCGACTCAAACTCAAACCAAATTGAGTTTTACTCTTATTTTCCACCAAATTAAAGGAGACTCAAATTTTTTTACTTAATTTTTTAAGGCTTATTTTGCTCTTCGCAATTTAAAACTACGCATTAATGAAGCTTGTGCTTTGAGTAAAAATTTGAGTAAGGGATAGAGATGCTCTTATGATTCTTGTTCTGTTGTTTTACATATTCTTTACTTTTTTATGTGTTCCCTAACTAGGTGTTTAGTTGTAGTATAACTTTGCCTTGCTTTTTTAGTTCCAGTTTTGGCTTCTTTTTTTTTTCTTTTCTTTTTGGTCTTTGAATTGAAGTATGGGAAAATGTTAGCTCATTTCTAACAATATAAATGGTCATATTAAAATATGCTTTATTGGAGATTTGTAACATTTGGTTATGTGAAATTTCAAATTTGTGAGAGTTTGATGTTGATTCTGCCAACTTTCAATCTTTTGATTAATGGTCTTGTGAATTTAGTAGTTTGACTACAGCGTCATTTGAAACCTATTGGTGTGTTCTGTTGATTAATATTGTTCATTGAATTTTTCTGTTTTCTATAATACATCCGTAAGTTCACTTTTTTCATAACCTGTCATAAATTCATATCACAATAACTCTTGGTGCATACTAATCAGTTGGGGTTTTGTACTGTTTAATTTCTTGTAATATAGGCATATCGCTGGCTGAAAGTTTGTTTTGTCATCTGTTTTCTATTATTTAGGGAACTTTTGTATTGGGAAATTTGTTCGAGAGGGGAAACTCTAATTCTGTGACTATTATAACTATTATAAGCTATTTCGTTCTTACTGGCCGTCCCTTTGTTGGAAATACCTATATTCTAATTTCCAAACTGGTTATTGTTGGTTTGCATTTATTCATATATCATGGTTCCACTGGAAACCTCTAAAAGACAGGCTTCTTCTCTATGATGCCCTTCCACAGTTTTCTAAGAGAATTATAGTCACACAGTGGACTGGTCGATGTCACGAACCTCAGGCTGTTGTGTTCAATATATGCGAATATTGTTACTATGTAGGAGTTTTTCTTAGTTATGTGGAGCTGAGAAATTGTTCACGTGGTCCTTGGCAGTGAATGAGGCAGCTGATCGTCAAACACAGCAATCTCTTTAGTGTATTAATAGTCCTAATGTCCTTGGGTTGTGTCCTTTTTCTGTTGCTTTCTGGTTTGCTGTTAAGGACTGTTCTTTTGTTTCTTCTAAGGGTTTCTTGGATGTAACACTCGATAGAAGATTAGGCTTAACTGGACCACAGGGGATTTGCTGACTACGAGTTTGTTGCTTTTATTTGTAAAAACCAGTGGGTATATTTTCCTTTCAGGATCAGTAATGAGCTTATTCTAATCATCTACAGGACCATCTCTAAGTTTCTTGAAGTTTTCTAATTTTGTTTTTAATGAAGTTTTCTAATTTTGTTTTGGTGGTTGTAACCTTGGAATAGTTTGTGTATAATCGAGATTTCCAATTTCCACTTATCTCTCTCTCTCTCTCTCTCTCTCTCTCTCTCTCTCTCTCTCTCTCTCTCTCTCTCTCTCTCTCTCTCTCTCTCTCTCTCTGTTAATATACCACTGATCATTCTCGTTATTCAAATAGTAGTTTGAAGAAAAAATATGGAAGGCAGGTGCGAAATAGCAAAAGATGTTACTGAGGTGGGTTTTCGTAATATGATGAACTTTCTCACTCTTTCCATGTCTCATTGATGTCAAACACTGGGAATCTTTTGAATTTTGTTTTCTCATTATACAGTTGATAGGGAATACGCCAATGGTATATCTCAACAACATTGTGGATGGGTGTGTAGCTCGTATTGCAGCCAAGTTGGAGATGATGGAACCTTGCTCTAGTGTGAAAGACAGGTAGTCATCTTTCTTTTGCTTTCTTTTGATAAGAACTGTTAAAATAGCAAAACTGGAAATATGGAAGCTTTTAGAGTATTGTAAATATGCTAGTGAACGTAGTTTTTTATTTCGGCATGTAGGATTGGATATAGCATGATCAAAGATGCAGAAGAGAAGTGTCTAATTACCCCTGGAAAGGTTGGTTGAATTCCTTTTACTGGGCATATTGGTTGTGACTTATCCATTGTACTACTTGTGTCAATACTAAAGAACATTATGTCAAGCCGCAAGCGTTTAAGGACAATAGTAGATAATTTTATCCTTCTCTTCTTCCGAAATATAAAATTAACCTTTGCTATACAAGAATGAGGTCTAATACAATTTTAATGGATAAGTTGATGTGTTCATGTTCATATTAGAGTCCTTGGTTTCAAAATCAACTGAGCTTTCCGTCAGAAGGCAGTTTTCATTTGAATACTCAATACTGTGGGTTCTATAAGGGTTTTAACTGTGAAAATTCTGTTGGTTTTGATTCTGCTAAAATAATGCTGGGTGTAGACGGTTCTCATCGAGGCTACAAGTGGTAATACCGGCATTGGTTTGGCATTCATAGCAGCTGCTAAGATCTACAAGCTTATTCTAGTAATGCCATCTTCGTATAGTCTTGAAAGAAGGATTGTGCTCCGAGCTTTTGGAGTAGAGTTGTACATCACAGATATATCAAAGGGCATAGCTGGGGTTTTCCAGAAGGCCCTAGAGATATTTGAAAGGACACCTGATGCCTATTACCTAAAGCAATTTGAAAATCCTGCGAACCCAAAGGTATTGTCAGAATCACCATCTTCGATTGCTGTTACCTATCAAATAAGTACAAAAATAGAAATCTATAGCATGAAAAGGTTGTCTGAAAACTTGGTTTTTCATTCTCTAGATTCATTATGAAACTACTGGACCAGAGATTTGGAAGGGCTCCGCAGAGAAAGTTGATGCTTTTGTTGCCGGGATAGGGACTGGGGGCACTGTCACCGGTGCAGGGCGGTTCCTAAAGGAGAAAAACCCAAATATAAAGGTTTCCTAGTTCTTGTGCATGTTTCTGAGTCAGTTGATTTGGGGTGGGGGTTTCTTTTTTTCTCATTCTCTTTTGTTATGAATCAAGGTCTATGGTGTAGAACCAGCTGAAAGTGCCGTTCTAAATGGAGGAAAACCTGGTGAGTAATGCAGTCTTATGTGCACTCTTCAATTTTGTCATACTTGTGATGTCCTTTTCCAGTGTCGCTGCTCTTTTACGTGCTTTACATTTTCTGGGCTTGTGGAACACAGTAGTTCTTCTATACTTAAGTTTCCTTTAATTGAAATAATACTAACTTGGGTAAAAACCACTTATACCCCCTCATTTATCACTCCCCCCACATTACACCCTTCATCTTTAAAACCTATGAAGTATAAACCACACCCCTTCCTCTTTTAACCCATATCATTTCACAGTTAACACCCTTCTGTCCGTATGTGGTTACTTCCATCCAAATATATATTTTAAAGCCACATTTACCCTCCATTTTGGAGAGAAAATTCCCTACTCTTCACCCCTTCCCTTATTAAATAACTTCTACTTTTTCTACTGACCCACCCTCAAGTCTCAACAATGACCAAATCATATCTCAAGAAGGTGCCTCCTCCATCCGTAATCAGAACCAATCAAAGTCACAAAATAACCAAAACTCCAAAAAGTTGTGCAAAAAATAATAACAAAACCTTTCAGAAAGCCCCAAATTTTGGTGAAGGTCGGTAGTGTTCTGCAGCGAGGGATGCGGTGGGGTGGTTCTGATTTAGATGTGGTAGTATTTGATTTGGTGATGGCAAAGGTTTTGGTCAGATTTTGGTGTGGTTTAAGGGTATTGATGCTACTGACCAAACTAGTTTAGGATCAAACACATTGCTTTGGTGGTGTAAGGCTTTTGGTGGTTATGGTGGAGGCATGTGAAGTGGCGATGGTGCTGATGTGCGAGGTGATATGGTGTTTGACAAGGGAAGTCGTCGGATTGTCTTTCTGGTCTATGAATAGAAGAGGATCAAAACGGCGTGGTAGGTGGCGAGAGGGTAGCATGACAGATTGACAGCTGTACGACCGACTGGAAGATCGTGAGGGAGCTGAGGCCAGTAGGGTCGGCATGGAGGACAGCGCCGACCTCCTTGTACAGGCCTAGGAGGAGAGACTCGTCGGCTTTATCCATTATTCTGGCCAGGTTCACCAGTATCAAAGTCGGTGTTTCTGATCTGATTTCTTCCAAAGGGTTTTTCTTTCTTTGGGTAGCTAATATTCTGAATCATGCTTTGTTGGGTGTTTTTTTGGACGAAGAAGAAGAAGAGGAGGAGGAAGAAGATGGAGAGAGAGAGAGAGGAGTTGAGTTGATGTAAACTTTTGGACTTAACCCTAACTCATCACCTATTATATAAACAGGGGCATTTCAGTAAAATGCACGCATTAATTTTTTAATGGTGTTATCCATTTTTTTGACGGAAGGGTGTTAAGTGATATGAGTTAAAAAGATGAGGGAGTGTTGTTGATAGGTTTTAAAGATGAAGTATGTAATGTGTGGGCGAGTGATAGATGAGAGGATCTAAGTGATTTTACTCTATGAACTTTTAAAGCATGTTGTTGTAGGGATTAAACAATTTTGTACTTCCATCGATTAAGATGACTAGTTAAAATGGAAAACGAAAAAAATTGAATTCCAGTGCATCATGTAAGGGGAAAAAATGTCAATCTTTCTTTTAGATGGGCAATAGGAGTTGCTATATTGACATCTTAGTTTACAATACAAAGTGGTGACAACTGTTAATCAAAATTTCCTTTAGCAAACCAGAAATGTAAGTGCTTCGAAAATGTTCCTGAAACACAAGGGAAATGATGAATTCGAAACGTGGGGAAATGCTGTCTTCGAATATTGTTTAATTGAAACAACTCTATTTCAGCCGAGTTTTGTAATGTTTAGGCAAGTTTTGGTGCCATTCGGTTTATCAGTGAGGACATTAGAAGCTCTGGATTCTGCTAGCGTTAACCAAAAGGTTTCAGGCGGTAGAAAAGAAACAAAATTTTGTTGCTTGCTCACAACATTTTGCTGACATTAGCCTGAAGACTACAACATTTAAACAATGTGTGCCAACTTTCCAGTTGGTGTTAGCAACATGTGTCCGTCTGCTGTCATTAGATATTAATGCTTTGGCCAAGCTTGTCTTTTTGGTTGGTTTGATCACGCTATGAACTTCTAAGCAAGCTGAGCTTTACCAATTACCTCTACCTTCCAATCTCTTGGAACACCAAGGCTGGCACTAAGCTATTGACCACAAGAGGTATGTATCTGACCAAATTTCTTTCAAATTACTAGACCATGTCAACCACTTCCTCTAATTTGATCGATTGAGGTTGTTGCTAATTTGGTTCAGTTAATCATATCAAATGCAACAATGTGTATCGCTTTGTTTTCAGCTTTTCTCAATTTGTTTTGAAAAAGCAAATTGACTTTCAGATTTGTGATTTGTTTTTTTTCTTAATCAAGCAGTACTAATAGAGCAATATTTACTCATATTGACTATTCATAGTGGGATGGTTGCTTTCTTGTTGAAGGTCCCCACAAAATCCAAGGTATAGGTGCTGGTATCATCCCTGAAATTTTGGACGTCAACATTCTTGATGAAGTTGTTACAGTAAGCCTCCAGATTTTAGCAATGGGCACTTAGTCTAAATAATATCTGAAGTTTCCTACTTGTGATATTGTTTTCGTCTTTTGAAGTATAATAGTAAATGGTACATAAAATCAGAAATGGGTGAGTGTAAACTAAGTAGAGAACTCTTGCATTCAGCTGATCATCTATCTTATGATCCAGTTGGTAGAAGCTAGGGGTGAAACCAGTTCGGTTCGGTCCGGTTCCTCGGCAAATTTGGGTGAACTGGAAAAACTCGGTTTGGGAGAACCATAGAACCGAAACCGGTTATTAGAGGTCGGTTCGGTTCCGGTTCGGTTCGTCCCGGTTCGGATGTCAGTTTGGTTCCCGGAGAGAGAGAGAGAGAAAGAGATGACCGGGGCTAATCAAAAAAATCAGAACACACGCAATCTACAGATCTACATCATCATCAACAAAAATCAACCAAAAAAATCTATTCAATAGACAATGTACTGTGTACAGATCTACAGGTAAGTAAACACATGTATAGATCGAGTGTTACATACATCCATCAACGACGTCGGCCATGCTGATGAGATGACGATGAAGGACAGTCAACGACGGCGATGAGATGATGACGAAGTTCTGTAAATGAGTCGACCACAAGATGAGATGAGTCGACGATGAGAGTGAGAGGTGAGATCTGTGTTCTCCCCATCATTCACAGCGATGGGGATGAGATGATAACGCCAGAGAAAGAGAGAGAGGGGCGGTGTAAGTGGCTAAGATCTGTTAGGTTATGGTGTGACTTGGGATATAAGAGTATATATATATAGTATAGATCTCTAGAAGGTAATACATATTTTTGTTTCTTATTGTAAAGCACAAAGGGCGTGCCAGCCCGGTGGTTGAGATATAAGCTTCCCATGCTTAAAGGTGGGGGTTCGATCCCCACGTCTCACGTTTTTAAGGTATATATGAACCTTTTTAAGGTATATATGATTATACTGGTTCGGTTCGGTCCGGTCGGTTCACTCAAAAAACCTTCCGAACCGGGAACCGAACCGGTTTTCAAATTTTCAAAATCTACCGAACCGTGAACTGAACCGGCTAAAAAAAAATCTCGGTTCAGTTCGGACCGGTTCGTGTGATTTTATTTTCACCTCTAGAAGCATATGGTGATTATGTCTCTATTTGAATTTCGTGGTACCTTTTTAGTTTGGTAAATTTGAAGCATATAGTTGCAAGTGGACATTGAAAGACATGCTGAAAGGGCTTTGTGTTGCTAGATTGCTTACATATATTTGAAATGTTGAATATCTTGATATATATTGTTGGGCCCATTTCCTAACAGCTTAAGCTTTTAGGACAATTGGTAACTTGACATGGTATTAGAGCTCAGATTGGGAGAGGTCTTGGGTTCAAGTCTCTCCGTTTGCATTTGTTCCCCGTTTTTATTCTGTTTCTCCCCATATAATTTTGTTTCACTTCTATCTGTGAAAAATTGCATCTCCACGTGCAAAACGGGGTTGCTAGTGAGGGAGGATGTTAAATAGCTTGATATACATTATTGGGCCCATTTCCTAAAAGCTTACGCTTTTGGGACATTTGGTAACGTAACAGGAAAAAAGATGAGGAGAAGAAGAAGCATAAGAAGGGAGAATAAAGCTTTAAGGGAAAGAAGGAAAAGAGAACTGTCTTCTTTGCTTTCTGCTCACCCTTTATGTTAAAAGAGAAAATGCCCTCATGAGGTTAAGTAAATGTATGATTTCTAACTTGCCCAAAGTGTTGCCACACACTTCTGGTGGAATCTTTAACAAAGTAAATAATATAACTTCCTAATCTATCTAGGTAAAGTTTACAGCCCATTGGACAGCGGATTTCAAATAAAGAGATCTGACATTATTCTTCAATAAGAATAGCTCAAATTTAGATTTGATGGGTTACATATGAATTTCGAACTTGAGTTTGAAAGCTCTATGTTTAAAGTTATCTAACAGTGGTGGTTTGAAATCCTCATGTGGTTGTGGTTTTGTTTCTCAAACTGGAGTAAACCCTGAAAGTAACACTGGATGAGAACTACATTAGACTCGGGATGTTTAAGGCATCCTTGTTAAGTTGTGTTAAGTTATGTTGAGTTAGGGGTAGTTTAGTCATGTATATTGTTAGTCCTGTATATCTCTATGTAGAGACCCATTTTTATGTTAATGAGAAAATATGTTGATCTCTCTCTCTCTCTACATTCTCACATGGTATCAGAGCTCCCATACTTCACTGATGGTGATTTGTAGAGCTTTAGAGATCGTATTTCTCAGATTGATCGTGTTTGTCAGTCGTCCTTTTTTGACACTGTGTGACATCGTTTGTCAGTCGTTCGTTTTGAGTTGAGTTTATCCACGATCGACCTCCGGCGAGTCCACAGTGGGCGACGACGACCTCCGGTGAGTCCACAGTTCACCTCAACGATCAGAGACGACCACTGTTCAACCATCAATGCTTACAGATGGCCTAATGGTCCTACTTAGAGTGGTCGGGGAGCATTTTTTAGCACAGGGTTTTGTTGCTCATGTCAAGACGATCACCGTGGTGGGTGGCCGGTCGCCGGCGGACACCGGTACAGTGCTCACGCGCCGGTTGAAGTTGGCGCGTGGCAGCGAGTACTTGCGGAGTGTGTGCTTCACGCGTGCGGTCAAGGAGGAAAAAGGTCAAAGGGGTCAGTCAACGGGTCTTCCACGAGTCAAATGGTTCAAGCGACCATCTGGGGGTCCATTCCGCGAGTCAAAGAGGTCTAGCGGGGGTTCAACGACTAGGAAAAGGTCCAAAAAGGCTATCTGGAGGGTCCAAAACCCCTCTGGAGGATTCAGAAAGGCTAAAGAACGTGTCTTGACTGCTCCGGACCTTTTTTGGGAGGACCGACTTGTCCCAGACTAATTTCGACGTTCCGGATTCATTTGCAGGGTCGGTTTAAGGTGATTTGAAGCGGAAATTGTTGGTACAATGAAGGCTTTCAAAATTGCTCAGGTTGGTGTCCTTTCTGAGGGGGAGTTACAAACTCTCAGGTGCCTATTGGCTAGGCTTGACGGTCCATCTACCACTGCTTTTACTTCCACTTCCACTGCCTCTTATTTCTTTGCTCACAAAGAGATACATGCTAATGCTTCTACTGCCACTAGCTCTCTTCCGTGGATCATAGATTCTGGTGCTACGGATCATATGACAAGTTGTTCATCCTTTTTTGATTCCTACTCTACTTGTTCTGGTAAGGATAAAGTTAGAGTAGCTGATGGTTCTTTATCTGCTATTTTCGGGAAAGGTTCTATTCATTGTTCTTCAACCATTTCTCTTTACCCAATCCTTAAATTGCTCCGTAACTTTTTTTCCTACACATTGTGTCTTTCAGAAACTGGATACGGGGAGGATGATTGGCAGTGGTAAAGCTCATGGGGGCCTTTATTTTTTGGAGTCTACACCTAATCCAGTTTGTCCACCTTTGTCATGTGGTCAAGCTCTTACAGCAGATACGGGTTTAGCTCTTTCCTTGTTACATCAGTGGCATCGTAGATTGGGTCATCCATTGTAAACATCGTAGAGAGAGAGAGGAGGAAAACATATTTTCTCATTACATGTAAAACAACTCTATACACAGCAACATGTATACACAGGCAAATGAATAATGACTAAACTACCCTTAGGAACTAAGAACATAACAAATAAACCCTGCAAACATCGTAGAGAGAGAGAGGAGGAAAACATATTTTCTCATTACATGTAAAACAACTCTATACACAGCAACATGTATACACAGGCAAACGAATAATGACTAAACTACCCTTAGGAACTAAGAACATAACAAATAAACCCTTATAACTTAACACTCCCCCTCAAGTTGGTGCAAAGATATCTCTCAAGCCCAACTTGAACACAATGGGGTGAAAACTTTTACTGCTCAGACCCTTAGTAAATACATCAGCTAACTGGTCTTCAGATCTCACAAAAGGCATGCAAATCAAACCGTTGCTCAGCTTCTCCTTTATAAAGTGTCTATCAATTTCGATATGCTTCGTTCGATCATGTTGGACAGGATTATGAGCAATGTTTATGGCTGCCTTATTATCACAATAGAGCCTCATAGGACCGACCACGATCAGGGAATCCCAAATCACACAATAAGGTTTGGAGCCATAAAAGCTCGTAAACACCATGAGCCATAGCTCTATACTCGGCCTCTGCACTGGATCTAGCTACCACCGACTGTTTCTTACTCCTCCAGGTAATGAAATTCCCTCCAAGGAAGGTGCAATAGCCAGAAGTAGATCGCCGATCATCAATAGAACCAGCCCAGTCTGCATCAGTGAAGGCTTCCAATCTCAAGTGACCATGATTAGAGAACAAAACTCCTTTACCTGGGGCAGATTTAAGATACCTCAAGATACGATAAACTGCATCAAGATGACTAGTACGAGGTTCATGCATGAACTGGCTCACAACCCCCACAGCATAGGAAATATCTGGTCTAGTGTGAGATAAGTATATCAGGCGACCCACAAGTCTCTGATATCTCTCCTTATCTGTAAGCTCCCCCACATTGCTACCAAGATGATGGTTGGCCTCAATGGGAGAATCAGCTGGCTTACATCCCAACATACCAGTTTCTTCCAGAAGATCAAGGATGTACTTCCTTTGAGAGATAAAAATTCCTTTGTCAGATCTTGCCACCTCCATTCCAAGAAAGTACTTCATAGACCCCAAATCCTTAATCTCAAACTCTTGAGCAAGAAGATCTTTAAGGCTAACAATCTCATTCACATCATCACCTGTCATGATTATGTCATCCACATAAACAATAAGAATGGCAATCTTACCATTACTTCTCTTGATGAACATAGTATGGTCAACATGACTCTGTTTGTATCCAAATCTAAGCATGGCTTTGAGAAACCTGTCAAACCATGCTCTAGGAGATTGCTTCAAGCCATAGAGTGCTTTCTTCAGTCGACACACCTTTCCCTTGGTCTGAGATGAAGAAAAACCCGGTGGAATAGCCATGTACACCTCCTCCTGTAATTCGCCATGGAGGAATGCATTCTTCACATCAAACTGGTGAAGAGGCCAATTTATATTGGCATCACAAGAAAGTAGAACCCGCACAGAGTTCATCTTCGCTACAGGGGCAAACGTCTCCTCGTAGTCAATACCATAGGTTTGTGTGAAGCCCTTGGCAACAAGTCTTGCCTTGTATCTCTCAACTGTCCCATCAGCTTTGTGTTTCACAGTGAACACCCATTTGCACCCCACAGGTTTCTTCCCGCTTGGAAGAGATACGAGCTCCCAAGTGCCATTCCTTTTTAAAGCCGTCATCTTCTCTACCATAGCTCCTTTCCACTTAGGTATCATGAATGCATCCTGTCAATTCTGTGGAATAGATATAGAAGAAAGAGACGAAACAAAAGCACGATGCAAAGGAGATAAACGGTCATAAGAAACAAACTGGGAAATGGGATGTTGAGTGCATGATCTAACTCCCTTTCTAAGAGCAATAGGAGCATTAAGATCATCAACAACAGTAGGGAAAGGATCATTACCAGATGCGTCAGCTGAAGAGTCAGGAACTAGAGTAGGTGATGAAGATTGGCAAAGTGGTACCGCACGTGTAGGCTTGCCCTTTTTCTTTCGAGAAAAGGTCTGCAAATTTGGCCTATCCAGTCTTTCCCGAGCATCATGCTCTGCTCTTTCTGCAGGTAAAGGTTCTTTCTCCCCCTCACCATGACAAGGTAAAGGATAAGACCACGACTCAGGAGTATGAAATGTCAACATCTCTTCCTGTCTATCATCCTCCCCCTGAAGAGATGAACTGGACAGAGGATAAAGTGATTCTGTTTCCCAAAAGGTGACATCCATGGAGACATACATTTTGCGAGAGTGCGGGTCATAGCATTTGTAACCCTTTTGAGTGGGAGAATAGCCAAGGAAAATACACTTGCGGGCTTTGGGATCTAGCTTACCACCTGGGTGCTTAGGAGCATGAACAAAACACATACAACCAAAGACTTTGGGTGGGAGAGATGAGACCCGAGAACAACCTAAGAGAACCTTAATAGGAATTTGGAACTGAAGAACACTAGATGGCATGCGATTGATAAGAAAAGTTGTAGTAAGGATAGCTTCGCCCCAAAAGTGTTTAGGAACATTCATGGTGAACAATAGAGAGCGGGCTACCTCAGCAAGATGGCGATTTTTGCGCTCGGCAACTCCATTTTGTTGTGGAGTGCCAACACAAGAAGTCTGAAAAAGAATACCAGAGTCATTAAGATATGCCCGAAAAGTCCCATCTATATACTCAGTCCCATTATCACTACGAAGCACTTTAACATTAGCATTAAATTGAGTACGCACCATTTGGTGACAAGATTTAAAGCACGAAAAAACCTCATTTTTTGCCTTTAGTAAATACACCCAGGTGACACGAGAATAACAGTCAATAAAGGTGACAAACCAGCGATAACCAGATAGAGATGTGACAGGAGAGGGACCCCAAACATCGGAATGAATGACCATAAATGGCGAATCACTTCTTTGATTGACCGGAGCATAAAATGCGCGCTTATGTTTCGCAAGCTCACAAGCTTCACAAAGGAACTGACTCCGAGAACATTGCTTAGCCAAACTAGGGAACAATTTTCCTAGAATTCCAAAGGATGGATGGCCCAATATACGATGCCACTGATGTAACAAGGGAAGAGCTGAACCCATATCTGAAGCAAGAGCTTGGCCACATGACAAAGGTGGACAAACTGGATTAGGTGCAGACTCCAAAAAATAAAGGCCCTCATGAGCTTTACCACTGCCAATCATCCTCCCCATATCCAGTTCCTGAAAGACACAATGTGTAGGAAAAAATGTTACTGAGCAATTTAAGGATTGGGTAAGGTAAGACTACTAACGGATAAAAGGTTAGTAGAAAAATTGGGAACATGAAGGACTGAGGAAAGAGAAATGGTTGGAGAACAATGAATAGAACCTTTCCCGGAAATAGCAGATAAAGAACCATCTGCTACTCTAACCTTATCCTTACCAGAACAAGTAGAGTAGGAATCAAAAAAGGATGAACAACCCGTCATATGATCCGTGGCACCCGAATCTATAATCCAAGGACGGGAGTAGATGCACTGAAAGCACTAGCATGAACAGATGCAAAGAAATCAGAGGCAGTGGAAGTTGAAGCAATGGTAGGAGCAGTGGTAGATGGAGTGTCAAGCCTAGCCAATAGGCGCTTGAGAGTTTGTAACTCCCCCTCAGAAAAAAGGGCACCAACTTGAGTAGTTTTGAAAGCCTCCATTGTACCAACAATCTACGATTCAAATCACCTTAAACTGACCCCGCGAATGGATCCGAAACGTCGAAATTAGTCAGGAACAAGTCTCGGACCTCCCAAAAGTGGTCAAAATGGGTCCCTGGACCCCAATGAACCCTCCAGATGAGCTCCTTGGCCCTTTCTCAAGCCGCTGAACCCTCCAGATGAGCTTATTGACCCTTTTCCAAGCCGCTGACCCCTTCGACTCGCGGGTGAACCCCCCCCCCCCCCCCCCCCCCGAACCTTCTGACACGCGGAAGACCCCCTTGACTGGCGTTGACCCGCGTTGACCAGCCTCCTTCAACCTCCCGCGTGCTTGTAACACACTCTCCGCGAGTGGATCTCACTCGCTGCCACGCGCCGGAGAAAGGCGGCGCGTGAGCACTGTTCCGATGTTCGCCGGCGACCAGCCACCCACCACGGTGATCGTCCCAACGTGAGAAACACAACCATGTGCTCAAAAAGTCTCCCCGACCACTCTAAGTAGGATCGGTGAATCTTGACCAAAAACAGGTCGTACGAAGGTCAATGGAGCTCGCCGGAGGCTATGCTACACTCGTCGGAGCTCGCCGGAGGTTCAACTACACTCGTCGGAGGTCGTACGGTGTATTCAGAGGGAACAAATCCAGTAGATCAAGGTAAAAGTCGACAAGCGTGATCCCCTCTGACAACGAGAAGGATCTGTCGATCTCTGAGAAACGCCTCTCCTCTACACGATCGATTAGCAGGTTTCAATCACTGGAAGTCACGACTGTCATCTGCCACGCACCATCGATGATCGATGCTCTGATACCATGTAAACATCGTAGAGAGAGAGAGGAGGAAAACATATTTTCTCATTACATGTAAAACAACTCTATACACAGCAACATGTATACACATGCAAAAGAATAATGACTAAACTACCCTTAGGAACTAAGAACATAACAAATAAACTCTTATAACTTAACATCCATCATTTGGAATTCTAGAAAAACTGTTCCTTAGTTTGGCTAAACAATGTTCTCGGAGTCAATTCCTTTGTGAAGCTTGTGAGCTTGCGAAACATAAGCGCTCATTTTATACTCCTGTCAATCAAAGAAGTGATTCGCCATTTATGGTCATTCATTCTGATGTTTAGGGTCCTTCTCCTGTCACATCTCTGTCTGGTTATCGCTGGTTTGTCACCTGGGTGTATTTACTAAAGGCAAAAAATGAGGTTTTTCCGTGCTTTAAATCTTTTCACCAAATGGTGCGTACTCAATTTAATGCTAATGTTAAAGTGCTTCGTAGTGATAATGGGACTGAGTATATAGATGGGATTTTTCGGGCATATCTTAATGACTGGTATTCTTTTTCAGACTTCTTGTGTTGGCACTCCACAACAAAATGGAGTTGCCGAGCACAAGAATCGTCATCTTGCTGACGTAGCCCGCTCTCTATTGTTCACCATGAATGTCCCTAAACATTTTTGGGGCGAAGCCGTCCTTACTGCAGCTTTTCTTATCAATTGCATGCCATCTAGTGTTCTTCAATTCCAAACTCCGATTAAGTTTCTCTTAGGTTGTTCTCGGGTCTCATCTCTTCCACCCAAAGTCTTTGGTTGTGTGTGTTTTGTCCATGCTCCTAAGCACCCAGGTGGTAAGCTGGATCCAAAAGCCCGCAAGTGTATTTTCCTTGGCTATTCTCCCACTCAGAAGGGTTATAAATGCTATGACCCGCACTCTCGCAAAACGTATGTCTCCATGGATGTCACCTTTTGGGAAACAGAATCCTTTTATCCTTTGATCACTTCATCTCTTCAGGGGGAGCATGGTAGACAGGAAGAGATGAAGGAGGAAGAGCTGTTGACATTTCATACTCCAGAGTCGTGGTCTTACCCTTTACCTTGTCATAGTGAGGGGGAGAAAGGTAAATCTGTGCAACATGATGTTGGTGGAAGACTGGATAGGCCAAATCTGTAGACTTTTTCTCGAAGGAATAAAGGCAAGTCTGCATGTGCAGTGCCACTTTGCCAATCTCTATCACCTACTCCAGTTTCGGACCCTTCAGCTGATTCATCTGGTAATATTCTCTTCCTACTATTGTTGATGATCTTAATGCTTCTATTGCTCTTAGAAAATGAGTTAGATCATGTACTCAACATCCCATCTCCCAGTTTGTTTCTTATGACCGTTTATCTCCTTCGCATTATGTTTTTGTTTCGTCTCTTTCTTCTATATCTATTCCACAGAATTGGCAGGATGCATTCATGATACCTAAGTGGAAAGGAGCTATGGTAGAGGAGATGACGGTTTTGAAGAAGAATGACACTTGGGAGCTAGTATCACTTCCAAGAGGGAAGAAACCCGTGGGATGCAAATGGGTGTTCACTGTGAAACACAAAGCTGATGAGACAGTTGAGAGCTACAAGGCGAGACTTGTTGCCAAGGGCTTCACACAAACCTATGGTATTGACTACAAGGAGACGTTTGCCCCTATAGTGAAGATGAACTCTGTGCGAGTTCTACTCTCTTGTGCTGCCAATTTAAATTGGCCTCTTCACTAGTTCGATGTGAAGAATGCATTCCTCCATGGCGAATTAGAGGAGGAAGTGTACATGGCTATTCCACCGGGTTTTTCTTCATCTCAGGCCGAGGGAAAGGTGTGTAGATTGAAGAAGGCACTCTATGGCTTGAAGCAATCTCCTAGAGCATGGTTTGACAGGTTTCTCAAAGCCATGTTGAGATTTGGATACAAGTAGAGTCATGCTGACCATACTATGTTCATCAAGAGAAGTAATGGTAAGATTGTCATTCTTATTGTTTATGTGGATGACATAATCATGACAGGTGATGATGTGAATGAGATTGTTAGCCTTAAAGCTCTTCTTGCTCAAGAGTTTGAGATTAAGGATTTGGGGTCTATGAATTATTTTCTTGGAATGGAGGTGGCTAGATCTGACAAAGGAATTTTTATCTCTCAAAGGAAGTACATCCTTGGCCTCTTGGAAGAAACTGGTATGTTGGGATGTAAGCCAGCCGATTCTCCCATTGAGGCCAACCATCATCTTGGTAGCAATGTGGGGGAGCTTACAGAAAAGGAGAGGTATCAGAGACTTGTGGGTCGCCTGATATACTTATCTCACACTAGACCAGATATTTTCTATGTTGTGGGGGTTGTGAGCCAGTTCATGCATGAACCTCGTACTAGTCATCTTGATGCAGTTTATCGTATCTTGAGATATCTTAAATCTGCCCCAGGTAAAGGAATTTTGTTCTCTAATCATGGTCACTTGAGATTGGAAGCTTTCACTGATGCAGACTGGGCAGGTTCTATTGATGATAGGCGATCTACTTCTGGCTATTGCACCTTCCTTGGAGGGAATTTGATTACATGGAGGAGTAAGAAGCAGTCTGTGGTAGCTAGATCTAGTGCAGAGGCTGAGTACAGAGCTATGGCTCACGGTGTTTGTGAGTTTTTATGGCTCCAAACCTTCTTGCGTGATTTGGGATTTCCTGATCGTGGTCTTATGAAGCTCTACTGTGATAACAAAGCAGCCATAAACATTGCTCATAATCCTGTTCAACATGATCGAACAAAGCATATTGAGATTGATAGGCATTTCATCAAGGAGAAGCTGAGCAACGGTTTGATATGCATGCCTTTTGTGAGATCCGAGGACCAATTGGCCGATGTATTTACTAAGGGTCTTAGTAGTAAAAAATTTCACCCCATTGTATTCAAGTTGGGCTTGATAGATATATTTGCACCAACTTGAGGGGGAGTGTTAAGTTATGTTAAGTTATGTTGAGTTAGGGGTAGTTTAGTCATGTATATTGTTAGTCCTGTATATCTCTGTGTAGAGACCCATTTTTATGTTAATGAGAAAATATGTTGATCTCTTTGACCAACTTCTGTGTAACAGCACATTAGGCTAAGTGTATACGCTTGTTTCATGGGTACTCTCGAAAGTTGGTTGAAACTGTAGTAGGAATAACCTGACACTAAAGGCATGGGAGTACCTGGGATGGCGCTGCTTCCAGAGCTCAGTATCCAACTTTTTAGTGTAGTACCGTTTGTATCAGTGTGCAAAGTGTACCTGTCGTGGCCTTCCGGGACTATGGACAGTACTACAATGGCTCGAGACCATCGAAGGTGGAGGAGGAGAGAGCTCACAGCAGCCTTAAGAATGTTCCATATAGGTCTTGTGCGTATTCAACCTGCCTTCTGTCAAGCAGTCTTTATATAGTCTAGGAACCTTGGAGAGGAGGAAGCCTGGTGTTAAAGCTTCCTCATTGGTGTGCCGAATTGGATGTTGACAAGGCTTCTCTTTGATACCTAAGATTAGAGATTGGCTCTGTCTTATAGGATTCAAAGAGGTAAATTAGGTGATATGTGGAGGCGCGTAACTGAGTCAAGTTGTAGGTATGATACGAGCTCCTAAATGTGACATGGTGGTGTAAATTTGCAAAACATCTTTCAAGGTGGCCAATACCCCCTCTTTGTATATAACCGGTCAAGGTGGAGCTCCCATTGTGGAGGGCGAGTTTTGACAATCGCTTTGCTCTAGCTTCTAAATAAGACTCAATTGAGCCTTATTTAGTGAGCAAATAAGCGGGAGATGACATGGGAATCTTGTCAAGTACTCTTAATAGCGTGCTTTGGAGGCTCTTTACAGGGGATCCTTATATGGATGCATGGAAGGATATGGAGCCCGAGATACTCGTTTGTGAGGAGGAGGGACATGGTTTCGGAAGAGCTCACTTGCCTTACTAATGGGGCAGTGAGTCCTCTGGTAAGTGCTACATGGGGAGGTTCTTCGAGAATCCCACATGAATACTTACTAAGGTTACTGAAATAATAGGGATTCCTGTGTAGCCATAGGATCAGTTAACTTAGGCCCCAAGGCTGAATGACTACCCATAAAAGATCACAAGATGCCTGTCCTTGAAGAAACTGCCTTAAGATTTGTCTTTTCATATTTTTTTCCTAGGACAGAATATGCTATTCGAGTCCCTATTATGCTTATATCTTTGCTATTTGGTTCTGGAGCAGAAGGGTGACCAGCTGATTTCACATAGGCAACATCTATTACACCGTAAATAAAATAGTAACCCTTATTTACAATGCTATGTGCACTCTGACAATAGCAATGGCGCTGTCATTTTTTCTACTGTAAAAGAACATCATAACGATATTACATTGGCCGCGAGAAGATATTCAGGAAACGATTGCATGAGCTCTTGGACATATATAGTTGAGGATATATTTGTTGTTCTATTCATGAAGATTCATGCATAGTGATTAGTCCGTACTCCATTATCCATAAGAATATGCCGGGATGTGAAGGGTCAGATTCAAACTTGATAATTGGGGAAACAAAGTCACAAATTGAAGCCCCAAGCTTATTTGATAATCCATCTTATAAACACAAAGACATTTGAATCCGAGTATTTTAAAACTGACAACTAAAGAGAAATCTGTTCCCAGCAAATAACATTTGCTAGACAGCTAACTCTCCCGAACACTGCTGTAAGCCTGCAACCGGTAGCCTTGCGCACTGTGTGCACTTCTTCTTTACTTTATGCTAAGAATTGCAGAATAGTAAAAGATGGATTTGGAGCCTACATTTGAGCTCAACCGCTTTTGTGTTGAAGATTTCTTTCCATTTACCTCGGATGATGTTGTAATTTCCAGGTATCTAGCGAAGAGTCTATTGAAACTGCTAAGCTTCTTGCATTGAAAGAAGGTTTGCTGGTATGTCTCCCTCTTCAGAAGCTGTTAGTCTCATGTGATCTCTATCATCACATTTTCTTGGCGATCAATTTGTCATGGAGTTCTGCATTCCTCTGTGAGTTCATTTCCATGTTACTGTCCATTTTTACCATGTTTTGGTTCCAATTTTACAGGTAGGGATTTCATCTGGGGCTGCTGTTGCTGCTGCAATAAAGATAGCAAAGAGACAGGAAAATGATGGAAAACTTATTGTTGTAAGTCCTATTTATTGCTTTTTTGAACTGCAGTCCTATTTATTGCTTGATCCTGGTAAATATTACTAGAAAAAGCTGTTGAACGCGGCACTTCAAAAAAATCATTTTAGCACCACTCATTTTGACAATCCAGACCAAACGACCACATTAAATGGGGTTATGACCCCGTCAATGGAAAGCTAAGAAGCACGGACACTCTCCTGGAGTAAATGAATCCGTATCCCGGACGTATCGTTTGTTGCTGCAGCTCACAAAAGAATTCCTTTTATGTAGCTAACAGCTCAATTTAGTTCAATTTCCTAGCACATTGGCTGCCTTCTATCCACCTACTAAGCACCATAGCCCATGC
Source organism: Vaccinium vitis-idaea (assembly GCA_963854785.1). NCBI lineage: Eukaryota > Viridiplantae > Streptophyta > Magnoliopsida > Ericales > Ericaceae > Vaccinium > Vaccinium vitis-idaea. Next base: position 19,070,930 of record OY978225.1, on the reverse strand, counting down.
TTCGCAACAACATAATATTAATGTCAAGTTCCACATATGCTTTGACAGAACTCTTTGTTGTCTCTCTTTTTTCTCTCTTTCCATACTTAAATTGTCTAAGCGTAGAAGTTCTCTTGCACTCTAGCCTCTCTTATTCATTTACCGTAATTTTTCCATTTCTGCCATCTTTCTCATGTAAATCTATTGTAAGAGGAAGATTAGAGCACAACCATGTTTCCACCAACTATTTCAGAAATAGTTGAGGTTTTTTTGTAATGTTAATCCTGGTTTAATTTGGTTGACTCACTATCTAGTTATGCCTTCCTTTTTTGTGAAAATAACGTATGTAAACATTCCTTTGTGTTTGTGCCCAAAAATCAAAATTTCTAAAGCCTATGGTGTTCTTTGGATTGCTTGTTGAGAGTTAGAATCGAAGGCCATAATTTTATTTTGGGGTCACATGTTAGCAGAATCTACTATCCTAATCCCTACCCAACCAACCATCATAAGGGGTATCAACTTCCTCTTCAAAGGAGTTAGAACCCACAATTTCATTGCACCAAGTCAAGCTACACAAACGCGAGGCAACTATCCCGGTTAAAGGCCATGATCAGGCACAACTAACTTGTCGCATAACTGTCAATCACATGAATTGCGATGATTTTGTTCAAAGCAGCTGATGCAAATATGTCATATTTTGTTCCTACTGTCAGGTTATTATTCCAAGCTTCGGAGAGCGTTATCTGTCCACTCTGCTGTTTGATTCCTTAAGGCAGGAGGCAGAAAACATGGCTGTTGAATGAGAATTCTCCTTTCTGTCATTTCTTTCACTTCTTTTTCTATTACAGCTTGAGCTGGATCTGTAACCAATTGAGTGTTTTGGTGTCATTGTTCTCGAGGAATATTACTATACAGTGATTGATATATGCTTTTGAAACTTGCTTCAAACATGATAAGATATTAATTCTCCCCTTGGACTTGGCTGTGCTTTCCTTTTAAAACTTATTGAAGGGGCACTTTGGGTATGTTCTAATAGTTCTATTTTCGGTGAATTCCAGTTATCTCCCTTGGGGTTTTTGACAAATGCAAACACATCTCTTGAGGTTTCTGAAATATCATTGTCATCCCTTGCTTTTGAATTGCAGTGACCAATGCAGATGCACACATTGGAACAAGATTTGATCCTGTGCACACACGGTTAAGCAGTTGTAGTCTTTTGTAGGTGATGCCAGGAATCATGTATTTCAAATGTCGTCATTTTTTTTTTTGAACCTAAGAGTCAATACACATACCTACTTCCATCCATACGTACAGTAAATGGGCTTGATTTAAGATGGTTTTCTTCCAATCTTTTGACCTAATTTGCATTAATCATTTCAAATATTTGTAAAGAAAAATTCGAGTCAATGAAAGATTAACCAAACTTATACGTTTAAACTACTTGAATTAGTAAATGGGCTTGATTTTAAGATGTTTTTCCCATAATCTTTTGACTTTTGCAATGTTCTAAAAATCGCTAGACGCTAGTCGGATGGTGAAGGGCCGCCTAGGTTCCTAGGTAGGGAGCATTGACTAGTCGGCTGCTTAATCTAAGCGTTGGAAAACTAGTCAGCCGTCTAGAACACCGCTGTTTGTAAATTTAATCATTTCAAATGTTTGTAAAGAAATATCTCGAGAATGAAAGATCAACCAAATTTATATATTTAAATTTTTTAAATTATTGTCTACAACTATAGGTTCAACCCAACATCCTCTTTTTGCGAATTTTTTTCTTAATTTTCTCTATTTTTCCTTCTTTATGAAAGAAAAAAAAAATCATTCATCTCTACACTTTTTTTTATACGCATTCATCTCTCTACACTTGAGGCAAAGGATTGGACCAGCTCCACTGCTAAAACAGTGTCTAATTTTATTGGTGAAATTTTGCAGAATTTTCATTTTGCCATCCAAATTGAACCTATGAAAAAGTAAAAATCAAAGCATTTTTCAGCTCCCTTTTTGTAGGTGCCCCAAAAGGTTCAAAACAAACATGAAGAAGAGAATAGCAACAGACAAGGGCGCCTACTGGTGCCAAACTGAGCCTTGCATTTGAATGTGTGTTTCAGTTAATTGTGACGGCTGAATTACGGGTATTACTCAGAAGTAATTTTAAACCTTGACAAGCAATTTTACACTGCCCCACCTACAGGCTACGAGGATGTAAGCAAACCAAATCCTCAAGAAATATACACCATATCCGTTCAAAAATAAATAAATAAATGTACACCATAAGAAACTGAAAAGGATAGAGGATGAAACCATCATACATTGTCTGGCCAGAATTCCCTGAAAAAGGCCCGCTCAAATTCCTTCTCTTGCAAACGCTTTTCAATGTCTTGCATTTTCTTCACCCTTTTAGAGATGGCCTTCTCTTTCTTTCCAGATGACACCTACAAGTAGAAGCTGCATGGTCAGGAATGATGAATACGATTAAAGGAACGGTAACTTAACTTATATGCATTTAGACATAAAAGAAAACTAACCAGTGCACCAAACAAATAGAAAGCAAAATCAGCTGATAAATAAAATACTCTAAATAAATCCCCTAGATATGGTAGTGAGGTCTCTTGGTGATGTGAAATAGAACTGGTAAACATACCATGTCAAGTGCAGAATATTTAAGTCTCAGATGGCAGCACCCTATCTCAAGAATAGAAGGTCCTCATAATGAGAAACCCCTCTAGGAGCCAACTCAGAGATTATCCAAGCAAATACCAAGTATCTGCGAGACAAAGCACTGCACAAAACCATGGATTGGTGACTTTTTCCTTTTTATCTCAGCTAAGCACACTTCAGTACATGCTACAGACCTAAGCAGACAACTGGCTAGTTCTGAACCCCATGCCTAAGGTTTGAGAAGGGAAATGGTTTTAGGCAAACTGCAAGTAACACGTCTTCTTCTTATGTATTGGCTGGTATTCGCTCAGCACCGACTAGTCTCTTCAAATGCATGAGATAAGTGGAAACTTTCAACCTACTAGAATACTATTGTAAATTGGGCACTATTGAGGTAATAGGGGCATTAGAAAGATACGAGCTCCAGGTTTAAGGTTGTGATAAGCAATTGATCATCTCCTTCCCTTCAGAGTCCCAGACATTCCCACATGCCCCACATATAGAGAGCATGATCCTCTCTCCTTGTATCCAAGTAAAACAGAATGCCAAAATCCACCTTAAACTACTCACAAGGGGGTTATTAAATACCTCAACATTGTGAAAAGAAGGTTCCAACCAAAATTCAACTGTACCAGCCTAGAAAGTAATACGTCCTAACAAACTTACAGTATTCAAGTTCCAATGACACAACTCATATTGGAAATGTTTCTTTCAACAACTTAAATTACATCTTATCTGAACACGGAGCATGACGTAACTGTGAATGCATCTTTGTGTTTGCAAAAGTTCTGGCTTCTCAGCTTCCTGCCTCAACATGTCTACTGTCCTCATCATCTCACTCCACAAGTGGTTCACCGCAACCCGAGCATCTCCGGCGACCCTATAGAAGCTTTGGCTACTCTGGTACATCTCCGGAAACCTCTGGTTGAAAAGATCCAGTTTGTTTTTGCAAACTCTCTCTGCTCTCGCATCCTAAGTTTAAGGGGGAGTGTGAATTTACCTTGGTGTATCTTCTATTAAAGGCATAGGTGTATCTTGATACTATATTTATGGTATAGATTAGGTATAATCATTCTCTTTGTAATCTTCTATTTTAGGTATCAAAAATGATATGTTCAAGGAAGATTTGCAAGGAATCACGCAGGGAAGGCCCTACGGGGCCCAGTACGGATCTCGAACGGTTGATCCGATCCGCTCAAAAATTTTAAAACACATTTCGAGTGGGCTTGCGAGAAACCAGCTTCATCCGATATGTGTGGATGCTTGATCCAAACTTTCATTTTTGAATGGCTCGGATGAAAAAAGAAAAAATGAAAGTTTGGATCGAGCATCTACACATATCGGATGGAGCTGGTTTCTAGGAAGCCCACTCAAAATGTGTTTCTAAAATTCTTGAGCTGCTCGGATTAGCCTTTCGGGATCCGTACTGGCCCCGCAGGGCCTTCCCTGAGTGATTCCCTGCATATAGCATTGCTATTTAGGTATAGATTTTCTAGGTGGGGAAATTGCGGTAAAATGGGGGTAGGGGCAAATATTTGTCATTTCATGGAACACTTTTTAGAAATTGCTCAAAACATGAAACATTGACCAAAATACCCCCTTGATCTGTGATTTCGAGTGCAATGAATTTGTTGAAGAGTGCAACCGTTGTCAATGTAGAGTGCAACAAAAGTGGATGAAGGGTGCAATGGTCAGAAAATCTTCTCAGTGTGACTTGAACACACACCCTTCTTGAATTTGGACCATCGTGGGTGCAATGAATTGGTTGAACTCTTCTTTCACTTTTGTTGAACTCTTAATGGAGAATTGTTACACTCCTCAACAACTGCTTTGCACTCATGTTGCACGTTTTTTACTCAAGTCTTCCACTTTTGTTGAACCTTGAACCCTTAATGGAGGACTGTTGCACTCCTCAACAACTGCTTTGCACCCATGTTGCACGTTTTTTACTCAAGTGAAAATCACATCTCCTTTATCCAAATTCAGGAATGTGTGTTCAAGTCACACTGGGAAGATTTTCTGACCATTGCACTCTTCATCCACTTTTGGTGCACTTTACATTGACAACGGTTGTACTCCTCAACAAATTCATTGCACTCGAAATCACAGATCAAGGGCGTATTTCGGTCAACATTATTATGGGTACCATGTATATGCAATTAAAATAGTGTGTTTCATGTTTTGAGCAATTTCTAAAAAGTATTCCATGAAATGGCAAATATTTGCCCCTACCACCATTTTACAACAATTTTCCCTTTCTAGGATTTCTTTGTTTAAGCCTGTGATTAGCATTGTAACTTCATCAGCAATACTTTGTCTTCTTCCCGCCTTTATTTTGTAATATGGTATCAGAGTCATAAGATCTAGGCCTATGGGATATTCGTTCTCGAGCGGGCGTCCTCAGCCTCACCGTCATCCGTGGGGCATTCATATGAATATTTCCCATGGTATTTCGGGCTCTATTTCTCTGATTTCACATCTCTGTAGTTCTGTCTCTCTCATTTCTAGTTTTGTTTCTCTGATTTTGCATCTGGAAGATGCATCAAAAATCTGTATGGCACTCTCTCTTTCTTCTCAAACATTGTCCGAATCTGCATCTTTTGGATCTACAATTGAATCTGCATCTTCTGAATTTGCATATGTCCTGCACGTGTTTGCATAAGTTCTAGCTTCTTAGCTTCCTGCCTCAACATCTCTACTATCTTCGTCATCTCACCCCAGAAGCAGCTCAACGGAACCCTAGCATATTTGGCGACCCTATTACAAGCTTTGGCTACTCCGTTACATCTCCAGCAACCTCAGTTTGAAAAGATCCCGTCTATGTTTGCAAACTCTTGCCAAACTCTCGATGCTCTATGCTCTCGCATCCTGAGTTTGAGAGGGAGTGTGAATGTATCTTTGTGTATGTTCTATTTAAGGCGTAGATTTGGCGTATCATGATACTCTATTTATGGTATAGATTAGGCGTTAACTCTATAATTCTTCAATTATTGAAAGAAAAAGTAATTCAAGAATTAGAGAGCAAGGGAACACTTCAACAAAAATCTCCTTTTACAACCAATAACGCGGGGTACAAAGAAAATTGGACCATATTAACTCTATAATCCCTTTGATAAAACTGTTGAAGAATGGAGAAGGCCTCACCGAACCTTTTGCCAAGAAACCTGCCTCTCAAATTCCCAATTAAAAGTTTTCAACTAAAGATCCACCACTAACAAGGTAGATAATCCATCCATCCGTCTATGGAAAGAAGGGTAATGTAATCATCAAGTGTCGCGATACATGATACCTTGAAAGCTTTTCATAAGCACTATAACCTATGTTCAGTTTGTCTTTTTCCTAAATCTCTTCTTATTGGGAAGGAAACTGGGTTTTAGTTATTCACAAAATTTATAGAAATGCCTCCATTATTCCATCAATGAAGAGAACAACTCAGCAAAAGCACATAAAACTGAAATTTCAAGAGAAATGGAACTTACTTTGTCATTTTTCCTGTCAGCACCAAGAAGTTGAGCATTTTCTGACTTCTGTGGCTTCTGCATTTTTTCTGCTCCTAACCCTCTCTTATTCTTGTTCAAAAAAGCCTCTACAGGCTCCAACCTGCCCTGTACATGGATCAATTGATTAATTATTCTCACACAGATATAGCATTACAAGCAATTGAGGTCAAAAGCCTGTAACTTCGCGGGGATAAACTACAATGCCTTGAAAATCAAAAGAAATAATAACTCATCAAAGACAAAATCGTAGCTTTGATACTTTTGATGACAAGTTGACAACATATACTACTGGTACATGGAAGGTGTTTTGCACAAAAAGGTCATATTCCAAAGAAAATCGGGAAAATTTCAAAAAAAAAACACCTGATCTTTCACCCCGATGTCCCATAAACACCTATCCTTCGGCTTATTTCAATTAGACACCTATCGTCCTATCCTATGCACCAGTTATTAAATTGGGCACGCAGCCCAATTTAGCATCCATTTTTGGACTGAAAGTGCCCAGCTGGCTTGTTTTTTGCTGACATGAGTACATTTGGCGCTGAGATGGCAAAATAGAAGATGAGTTGGCATATGTTTTGGAGGGAAACAAGACATGTGACAGGCACATGACCTCTGGGTTGTGCTCTGATGTGGGCTGCTGTAAGTTCTCGAGCTCTCTCTCTCTCATCTGTTCAGTAATGGAAGCAAGGGTTTCTACACCGTGTGTTCCTACCTCATGGATAACGATGACGTCATGAATAGAGGGCTGCTGAACTTGGAGGAGGTCCAGAAGGTTCTCACTGATGTCAAAGCAGACAACAACAGTGTAGTTCCCCTCGGAAGCCACTGTATTGGACTGATTTCATGGTGTTTGTTACCGGTCGATCCGCTTGGCACATTCGAAATATCGCTCAAGCCCTAATTTAGAAGGTAGTGAATCGTTGGATTTCTTACACTAATCTGAAGTGGGTTCTTGATTAACTTGAAGTTCTGTTTGTGGTCTATAAATATTCTTCAACCCTTGCACGTATATACATGCATATATGTCATACTTGATGGGTTTTGTCACCAACCTGAAGTGAAGTGGTTTATGGTTTTGTTGGGGTTTTGCTTGTGGGTACTAAATGTTTCTTAAACCCTTTGCAATAATTTCTTTGACGTTTTAGTCTTATTTTTTTGGATTTGGATTTCCTGACACCGATCTGAAGAGGGTTCTTGTTTTGCCAGGGGTTCTGCTTGTGGTCGAAAAAATTTTCATAAACCCTTATGCATATTTTCATGTTTTAATCTTGTTTTTGTGTCGTCTTTGGTCTAATCTGAAGTGGTTTGTTGTTCTTGTGGATGCAGGACTTGTAATAGAGTAAGGTGTTTTGCCGACTATCATATAACGCATTTTGTTCATCTCTTTTTGTTCTTGAGAGAGGTGGTGGTGGAGGAGACGGGAAGAAGTTGGGGATTTTTGAGATCCTGGGGGTATTGGACGGAAGAAAAGGAGGGGGATTAGACTTTGTTGCTGAATCATCTTCTATTTTGCCATCTCAGCGCCAAATGTACCTTTGTCTGCAAAAAACAAGTCTGCTAGGCACTTTCCGTCCAAAAATTGATGGTAAATTGGGCCAGGTGCCCAATTTAATAACCGGTGCACAGGATAGGTGTCTAATTGAAATAAGTCAAAGGATAGGTGTTTATGGGACATTCGGGTGAAAGATCAGGTGTTTTTTTGAAATTTTCCAAAGAAAATCTAGGGAGGAAAAGTAAACATAATAGAACTTCAACTCTCTCTGTAATGAGATAGCCTGCTATAAAAGAAGTTAAAGTAGATACAATCATGGGAATAACGTATCTTACTGTTTCTAGCTAGCTTTAAATTGATCCTGGTTATTTTTCTTTTGCATTAAAAACAATCCACATGGCGTATTCTGTGATGGTCAACAAATTCCCAGGCACACCAATGCATGTCACATGCCTACAACACCATCTATGTCAAAGGGATGCAATGCACATATATTTGTAAATCTTGTGGAGATAACTGTCAATACTTTATAAATAAAAAATTACACTATCAAATGGAGCATCAATCTTCAACTGAGAGCATAGTACAATACTTGTACATTGCACCAACCATTATGTTATAGGTGTATGTTACAGATACTACATCCATCTCTACCTGTCTTAATGTCTTCTCCACGTGGTTCTGCCATCCTACCGAAACTTTGTAGCGCCCACAAACCATATTACAGAATGATTGCAAACTATAATTAGGTGTTCAGATATCACGAGGAAAGTACCGACGAAAGATTAAAAAAAAAAAAAAAAAACTAGAGGCTAACCATTGCACTAAAGAAGCATGAAAGGTCTGCAGCTAATCCAGTTTCCCAACCAGGATAACTGGATAAGATGCAAGCAACGGAAGTTTGCAATAGAGAGGCAAGATATGACATGTAATCATTTGAATGATCTGATGAATTCAAGCATTGTTGTGAAAAGAAAAAAACAAAGTTTAACATAGTTAGCAAGAAGGTAGTTCCACTCGACATTAGTAGACACTAAGTTGTCTCTTGGCACCAATCCATAAAACCATCAAAACGATATCACACACACTTTACACTGATTCAAAATTTGATTTCGGTTACTGTATAACAAGTTATCCCATGAAAACAAACAACTATGGGGCACATGCTAGAGATCACAAGTCCATGTCAATTGAAAATTTTTGGTTTCTATATGGATTCGTCAGAGTCTACTGAGTTTATCAAAGGCAGTTAGTTTCCCACAGGGTAAAATCATACTGGACTGAAGATTTTCCCATCAGAATATCATTGTGAACAAAAGATGGATAAAAGCTTTGGACTGAAGATTTTCCCATCAGAATATCATTGTGAACAAAAGATGGATAAAGCTTTGCACAGAAATTTATAGGGTCATTAAAATTCAGTATATAGCTTGAAAAGCAATGAAGAAAATGTTAAAAAATGTAAGGGATTTCTGAATGCATACAGAAAAAATAGGCATGTCATTCATTTTGTGCAGAGTTATACCAAAGAAGGGAAATATAACATAGTCCAAGATAAAATCATAATAAAAGTGAACAAACATTTAAAACTATTATATGAATGGTTCCCTCCCAATCAAAAATTAGAAAGAAACAAGAAAGGAAAAAGGAAATGAGATAGGGAGGGATACCTGCTCAGAGATACCAAGGCCAGTGCCTTCTTTCCATCCGTGCTTCTTCAAAAGCTGCCAAAAAACATTCAACAGAAACAATAAGAAGTTAAATTGGTTGTACAACTCAATAAATAAAATGGGTTAAGCAAATAAGAAAAGAAAAGAGAGATCAACACTCTCATATAACTGCTCTCTATATTTGGTGTTTTTCTTTATTTTGTGAAATTTTGGAGGTATATTACGCCAAAAGTTTTTTGCATGATTTTATTACAGTAAATATTCCAGCATGTTTATTCCAGTAAATATTGGAATCCAATGCTCCTGCACAACATGGCAAGACACGTGAACACACAGTGACATTGATATAATGCAGGTTTCTTATCAATCATTCAATGCCAACCAATGGAGGGTCAAGTCAACATCCAACTTTGGTATTGATACAGCCTTATTCATCTTCTTCATTTATTAATATCTTAGCTTTTATACAACTTTATTCATATATACTGTCTTATTCAACCTTTATACAACCATATTCATATATCGAAGATTGGTCCCCTACTAATGTTGTTCAGGGATTCCAAGGAGGGTCAAATCAAGATGGAACAAGTATCGCACAAGTCATTTGTCTACAAATTAATTTCGAACTTTTAATTATTTCTATATAACACTTCTTAGTTGTGGGTTACATGTATCACAATGGCAGACAGAGGATCAAGTTCTAGGGTTGGATACTTCCCAAGTTGAAGGACCCATACTGAAAGAAAAAAAAAATATTACATTGGTCTTCAAGAAGAATGGAAGTTTAGGGTTCAAGAGCAAGAGGGACTAGTTAATGATTTGCGTAACATGGGAGTCAGAATTCCTCATCGTCGGTCAGTGAATATGCCAATAACAAATAGGCATGAGTCAAAAGCTGTCGTGTCCCGAATCAAAGAGTAGAATAATAGAATGCTGATGCGCACGTGTAGATATTTCATGCTTCAGCTAGCAACTACGATAGTTGAGGCAAATGAGCAAAAACTAACAAAAAATGAGCGCAACAACCCATTGAATAATGAGAAGTATCTATCTGACAATGCTGTATCTAATGAGGACATGTAGATCTCCTACCATGTTATGTGATGTATTGTTTCTACATTAACTATTTCAAGTCAAGTATTTGTTATGTGTTAAGCGATGTGTCAGTTTTAAGTTACGTATGTTAAGTGATGTATTGGTTATATGTTAAGTACGTTAACTTTGTTGTATTTTCTGATTAAGGGATATGATCAATGCCACTATAATTTAATTATTTGTGTTTCCGTATCGTCATGGATAAATTTAATGAATGATAAGAAGAAATTGCAAATGAATTCGAAAATGGCATGATAAGAAGAGACTGGAATTAAAATTTAATTGCAATAGTTATTAGAGTATGCTAGTGCAAGAAAATAAAAAGGGCCAACAATGACACTAAAATACATTATGGAAATGGATGACAGAATTCAACAAACTTAGAGTTCAAATGGTCACATAACTTCCATGGTTCTTGATCTTCTTATTGCACAACTTTTGGATTGATCTTCTTTTTACCATTCTTTATTATTATTACTCAAAGTACTCACAAGATGTACAAGTCGTGCCATGTCTTGCCCACTGACAAGCGCAAGCCATGCAATGCCTAGTCATGTTTCCAACGATTGCCCGGTGAAAAGCACCTGTCAGGCAATTTTTCAGCTCTTGATTGTCGTCTGACATCGCAATGTCGGATTGAACATCTACGTTCATACTAGACTCCATATACAAACGAGCTTCAGCCGTTAACCCCTACTCTCTTCGTTCATTTGCTAAGAGTCAATAGTTATATCGAGATAAACGCATCTACATGTGTTTGACTTCTTTACGAAAGATGCAAGGCACTTTGCAACAACTTGGGAGTACCTGTTGCCATGCCAACTGCTCGGCAACGTGAAATCGGGTTGTTAAATGATCGGCAATTGAATATTAGAAATTCAGATAGTTCAATTCGATATTGATACTCAAGTCACATTTCTCTAATAACGGTGGGAGTGTAGCACATGTTTGGGTTCAAAGGGTATTTAAATTCATCATCAAGGTGCCATTGACGCCCATATGCTATACAATAACGGTTGCTTCAAATATGTCACGCACTGTTTATCTCATATTTGGCTATATGCTATACAATGAAATGATGAAGTAGCAAATCAGACTTCTTTCTCCTTTTTATACACATAGCTGGATTACAGTGTTTAATGTCTTACCTGTCATCACATTTGAATTGCATCGCTCGAAAAATCATAATCCGTGACTTGTCATTAAACGCCAATCTGTGACTCCGTGACTTGTCACATTAGCATTTCACTGTTTCCATGGCTGAATGATTTGTCACATTTGAACTAATTACTTCAAAATGGCTGGTATTTGATTCAACCAATGACGTGTCACGTCATATACAGAAAAGAAAAAAAGGGAGCGCATCCGTAAATGTCTGACGTTGATATAGAACATGACATTGACAAGTCATTCAGAGCGATCCAACTCTTCAATTACACTTGTCGTGGTTTCAGATTTAGCTTGTCGTAATATGCCTTATAATAGTGGAAGGAAAACAAATATTTTATCTTAATGAAAGGAAAACATATCGATGTCATTGTGTGGTCACGTGTCTTGGCATGTTTTTTTATCCCGTTTCTAGTTTCTTGTTTAAAAATTTTAACACAATCTCTCACTGTGTGATCCCATATCTTGGCGTGTTTGTTTTTTTGGTCCCGTTTCTAGTTCTTTGCTTTTTGTTTTTGAATATGTGTTCAAGCCAAAAGGTTTTTTTAATTTTTTTCCCAAGATAGAAGTGTTATGAAAACACGCTTTAAACACACTTTTAACATAAGTATTTTAAGTTTCCAAATGACCGAATTAAATGTCAAGTGTGTTTTGAAGACACGTCTTCTAAAAGCGTGTTTTGGAAACACGTTTCATGAGGCGGATAAGAATTAACTTAATTTTTTTGGTTTAACCACTGCAGAAAGCGTGTTTCGTATACACGTTTTTTTTTTTTTTAAAGTTTCGTAAACACACTTTTAAAAAACCTGTTTCGCAAACACGATTTCATGTATTTGGGGAATAAAGTTTTTAAAAAAAATGCATTTTAATTAATAAAGTTTTAAATTAAAAAAAATATAAAATAAAAACGTAAACAGGTTAATTGGCCAGGAGCCCAGGACTGATCCCCTCCATCTGACCTACTTCTTGCTTTTATCTTCTGCTCTTTTTTAGCAATAAAATGCTATCTACACAACCATTGTTCTATCAATTGGTGTCAGAGCTTGATCTTGCTTACTCGAGCAAGACGACAACTTCATCACCCTATTCAAACCAATAAACCAATTGGCAATGAGTGGAGAAGCTACCCAAGCTCAATACTAGTTTTGGAGGTGATACTTAACCTTCATAAGACAAACTCTTACAATGTCCCACACCTGCAACCTTCTGACTCGTACATATAGAAGAAAATCAAGGGACCCCAACAGATGATTACAATGAAACGAGATGCCCTTACGGCACAATCAAACTATGTTAGTCAAGGAATCTATCAAATGCTCCCTGTGGTGACCTTGATTGATTCTAGGAGTACAAGTTAGACAATCTCTAAGAAAAAGAATAGGTTTACTCAGTTGACAGGTGCGATAAATTTTCCATCATTCTATGAGCACCAATGGGATTGCACCAACGCTACAAGTGTTGCCCCACTTTGCGGTCCCACACAAATGATCCGAGCCATTCATTAATTTAAAAATAATTTTCGGAGTGGCCCCACAAAAAATCAGACCAATGATGCAATGTTCCACTCAGAAGTCATGATTGAATAATTTTTGGGGCTAGTTCGTTGGACATTTTGGAAGATATAATCCTATTTGTAGATCCTTCTATTGAGGTGACAAATCTATCCCGAAACCTGGCGCTCACAGTCCAAAGTTAGGATCTCCAATAAATTCATGTTCAAACGACAAAGGAGCGCGTTCCCAACTAGGACAGACCCTCGGAAGCATATGAATTACAAATAACCAAAATAAGAGCTACCAAACAAGAGAAAATAAAGCAACGATAAGATACTAAAAACCAATGACCACATTTGCTCAACTAATTTGTAAGAACACAACACTCACTTACACTTAAAGATAGCAAAGAAATATTTGCAATTGACACCAACTACTAATTAACATAGAACCAACATTTTAGCCACCAAACTACGTATACGCTCATGTAGACGATCCAAATATGAGATCCTCCCACATCCTTCTGCTCCCCCTCACCTACAGCTGCACCCGTTTCCACTCATGCGTTATGCAGCTAAGGATTGGTAACCAAAACCTCCTCACGTTTACGGATGGAGATATTTGAAGGCAGGAGAGATTACTTGGGGGTGAAATTTACAAACAAGTCTCCATCCAATTTCATTCTTTTCGGAAGTTAACTCCACGTTTTTGTGGGACTTATAAGGTGCTGCAACATATAGGACTTGTGGCCAACCAATTAGACCTTCCTGAAGGCACTACAACTCATCATGTTTTCCATATTTCTTGTTTGAAAAAGAATCAGAGAGATCATAGTGCTGCCCAAAGTTAGCTGCTGGATATTTCTACTAAGGGGGAAACCAAATTTAAACCCCATGCTACATTGGACTGCCGACTAGTCAAACACAAGCATGAGCAAATGTGGTTACAAATTACTCCCTATAACTGGTATTTTCCATTATTTTGCTGAAAATGAGGGTTAGTTACACCATATGTTCTGGGATAATCTTATCCAGTAATTCTTTATTTCCTTTTCATGCTGATGTTCAAGTTACATCAACTTGTAGAAGTCATAATGCTATCTTCAAACAATCCTAACAGTTTCCTTATGGGTTTGGAGGATTGCTCGCTCAAGCAACTTGCAGGCGGCCGCTTAGGCCCCCAGTTTTCGGCCCAATAATAGGGCCCCTTAATCGTGGCATATATTAATATATTACGCATGTCAAGCATTTTAGTAGTTGGTGATTGTAGCATGTTGGTAAGATCTCCGCGTCCAAAGCTTGAGGTCATGTGTTCGATTCCCGCTCCCTTCGACATTTTATTGAAGTTTTAAAAAAAATTGTTTCAAACTTAAGGCGTCCAGGCTCGAACTCGCGACCTTTGGTAGAATAGTCAGCGTCGTGCCACTGAACCACAAGGTGAAACTTGTGTTTACAAACGTGTTGTACTCCCTCGGTCCCAAAAAGATGTCCAAAAACACTATTTACACATTTCAAAAAAAAATCTATATTTGGTAATCTATAATATTTTTTATGATTTTAATAATTTTATTTAATAAAACTAAGTGAGATCTATCAAACAAGATTCATAGCATATATAAATCTTTATAAATAAAAAATTAAAGATAATATTATGAGAGGGGTGGATAGTATTTTTGGACATCTTTTTGGAATGGACGGAGTATTTATATAAAACTGAGAGGCTCCATTTTCAAAACTTTAAGGCCCTGAAAATCTCAGGGCCGGGCCTGCATATAGTGCGTATATGTGTGTGTACATAAACACTATACTTCCAAAAGAACAAGGGAAGCAAAAAAGAGACACCAGCCCCAATAATAGAAAGTTGGAACCCTAACCCTAACAGAGAAAAACGACCGAATGCGTACACTAAAGTAGATATAGATATATACGTGTAAAGATAGAAAGTGGTGGCAATGAAACCTGAAAACCGATATTAGAAGAGTCGATTGGCGCCTGTGAAGAAGATGAAGTCGAGTCCGAACCCAAGCCCATACCAACACGCATGAACTCACCACCACCGTCAGTGTCACCCATGATTTCTGCCCAAAGACAATCACTACTGATTCTCTCTTTCCCCCTTTTCTCTTCTCTCTCTCTCTCTCTCCAGCGAATAGTAGGAAACGTGTGCTGTCGGATGGTCTGCCTAGGGATTTGCTTGCGGAAGCACACCAATAAACGGGGGCTGTGGACTCGTGGTGGCCGAGAGTGATATTGGAACACCCATGCGCCCAATTTACCCGAACCATTGGATATTTGGATCTTTATTTTTAAATTGGGAAAATGACCAATACGCATCACTGTGTTCGTTTGTTGGTTTCCGAAATTTTTTGAAAACATTTTTTGAGTTCTTTGTTCGGTACAATTCTCCAGAGGAAGAGAGATGCAATTTTCAGTTTGAAAAGTGCGGGCCCACTGGGCCAGTGTTGCGCAGAGAGAGAGAGAGAGAGAGATGCATTTTCGGTTTGAGAGTGAGGGGCCCACTGCCCAGTTTTTGCACAGGGAGAGAGAGAGAGAGGAGGAAAAGTCTTATAGAAACTGGGCCCACTGGTTGGGTTTTCCAGTTTTGCACAGAGACAGAGAGACAGCTGGAAGGGAGGAATGGGAGAAGTAACGAAGAAGACCCAAATTTCAAATCTCGCTTTTTCAAAGTGGAGCCCACTGTTGTGGGATTCCAAGTTTGACTTATTGGGCAGGGCATATACTCATCAGCACAACCTTTATTTGGGAAAAGTGTTTTCCGAAATTTTTTGCTGAAACCAACAAACGAACACAGTGATGGTCTTTTGTCAAACAAATGCCAAATAGGTGGTCATGGTTTGTGAAATACCCAAACCATGGGAAGGAAAAAAAAAATGACCAATACATGGTAAATGAAAGGTGAAGTACCCATATTACCCCCCTTATAATTTCCCCCCAAAAAACCCAACTTTACGTCAAAACCCTAAGTCTGCTCCCCTCCTCCCCCATTACGCGATCTCTCTCGGCTCCATTCGTCTCTCTATGTGGCTCTCTCCGTGCCCGAAGTTGCTCTCTCTCTCTCTCTCTCTCTCTCTCTCTCTCTCTCTCTCTCGTGCACGTCGCACCAGTCTCTCTCTCTCTCTCTCTCTCTCTCTCTCTCTCTCTCTCTCTCTCTCTCTCTCTCTCTTCCCGTCGCTCTTGAAAGCAGCAGCAATCGATCGTCAACAATCGATTTCGCACGAAGTGTAGCCGTGATCTGGAACGAGTGAGTTTGTACAGCTATGTGAAAGGTAATCCCCCTCTTGTTTTATTCGGTGAATGTTGAGGTTTTTCGTATTGTATGCCACAAAAAGTAAATAGGTTTACTTATTCTGTACACGCATATATACGATTGTATATTTTTGCAGCTTCTTGGAAGGATTATACATAGTTCGCGGGGTCAGATTTTTGTCGATAGAGCAACCTTTGATTTATGTGAAATATCTGATTAGAAATTTGAATGTGGGAAATAGTTTTTGCCTTGGGGTCAGCTGGCTTAATATTCCTGGAATGCTTAGACTAGGATATTTTGACCCCAACTGGTTTCCAAATTTGTGGCACCATTAATTACACTATTGTCGTTTTATAAATCCTACTGGACTATTCCTGGTGTTTTAGGATTGATGGATATCAAAAAATAAGGAATTTGAGATAAAAGTTACATTTTTTCATTTGTCTGAGGTTGTAGGATTATTCCTGGTGTTATAATTGTTGGGGCTCTCAAGCCGCCACGTAGTAAGTGTTGCTTACTAGCTTTCATCAAGTCCATCCCCTCCATATGTTTGTTTGTTTTTGGGTAAATGCCACCGTGCTCTTGGATGAATGAGGACCTTATTTTAAGAAAGACGGAACTGCATTAGGATTAACGTTGATACATCTGCTTCTTCACTGATGCAACATATTTACTTGCCACAAGTTGTCTCCGTCGTCAACAAGAAGGTGCAAGAGAATTGGAAGTAGCACTTGTTTATCTGTTCCTACACAGTTCAACACCTATCTACTAGTCGAAACGTTAGCTGGACCTGTTTAACTTTGTGGCAAAGAGGTGATCTAAACTATTTTTGCGGTGGAGTGTGAAGAGGGCATGAAGAGGTAGAGTTTCTTGAGAAAAGTTATATCACTCTTGCATACGAATTACTTGAATTCTAAATTATCGTTTGCTCTATTTATTTGTCAGCGATCATTTGAATGCATCTCCATTTCACCTGAAAAAAGGGTGTGCTGTTTTTCATACAATTCATGTTACTGTAGGTTTAGAGGAATACTCAACGACAATGAAACTATCAATGTTAAAGGCAATGACACTTATTAATGTTAAAGAGACATTCTACTGTTTTATTTCATTTACGTTAGTAGCAGTATGAAATTTTCTATCCGATTGTCCTTGGCCCCCCTTCTCGTGATTTGATAAGCTTATCCATGCATTTTCCATTATTATGCATCTAACACAGTTCACAATGGAATAATCAGAGAGTAATATCATAGTCAAACATGGTTATAGTTATTGAAGAAGGGCATTCACAGATAATGAAGCATTGTACTTGTTTGACTACATATTCTGTTGTTTTTCGAAGAAAGTTCCACGTCAATGTATTGTATACACACAGCAAATTACATTAGGTCAAAAGGAATTGTCCATGGAATCCATTGGTCCCCATTAATGAAGTTTTTGACTGTAAACATAGCTGCTTCACTTGAGTTGTTGATTTGTCGAGCCCACAGAACTCTGCCTTTTGTATTAGCTCCTGGGCCTTTGTTTTCATACTCTGCATAAAATACTTCATCTATTTTATCTGGACTCCGACCTTCCCAAGCTAGCCAGCCCATTGGGTCAATCAAATCATCAAGAAAGGAGTGCATTACAACCGTTCTTGAGAAAAGTCCCCACGGTCTACCTAAAAATGTTTGAATGAGCCAAAAGTCGAGATAAGCTCGAGCCAAGTTCGAGCTTGGTTCGTTTAGCAGCCCTACTTTTGAAAGAGGGGGGGAGCAATGCTCCTGAAGTACCGGATAGTAGCTCTCTTCTTTTCTTAAGTTTCTGATTTTAAATTCTGGACAATTTTTTAGGCAACCTTTATAGCATTTTCCATTAGGTGGGAGGCATTTCCACATTTTTCCCATGTCAGGTTGTTAATTATTACCTACCTTCTTTTGTTATTGCAAAGTGGGAAGCATGCATGTGCTCTCTGACCAACATAAACAATGACCATCGGCTACTTTAAAGTCATAAAGAAGAACAGAAAGTAGTGTGAAGTTTAAAGCCATTTGGAAGATTTTAATAGCATCTGATGAAGCCCTAAATTTCTGTCTACACTATCTTTGAAATATTTATGGAATGATTCTCGTTTGAGCTTGGCTTATATGAGCCAAAAGTCGAGACAAGGTCGAGCTGTTTGTTTCATTTATCAGCTCTATTTGGGGGCACTGGATTACAATTTATAGCATCACAATTTTCTAAAACGTTGAAGTGTGGATGTGGATTAAGTGTTGCATGTAATTTTTTTTTCCGTATTTTTTGTTCTTTTTCACCACTCTTGCAAGAGGCACGTTGGCTTCATACTGGTTCTGCATGTACTGGTTATGCATTGACTATGGATTTAGGTAACCATTTGTGTTTTTCCATGCAGATCAAAACAGTAGCTCCTTGCGAAAGGGAACGGAACGTTTAGGCAAGTATAATTAGGTAATATGGATGCTAACCTTTGTTGAACATGTACTCATAATTCATTGCTTTCTGAACGCCTATAGAAATTGGTTTGCGATATAGTATTGTCTTCCTTTTAGGCTCTTCCTGTCTGCAAAGTTTGTAGTGCTTGTCACACGGTTTATACTTGCATTGGCTAATTTGTTCTACTGATATCATATTCCAGGTTGAGGGTGGCACTAGCTGCATTAAATTGAGGGTCCCTTAAATTCACCGTCTGTACATCCGGAGAAATTAGTTTCAGTTGGAAGGTATGTATTTTTGAAAGCATCTTGAGTGATATACTTGCTTTATGAGGAACTTCTATTGGATTGATTGTTTTCCTTGTAATTTGTTAGCATGCATCCAAATGATATTTTTAGATTTTTAGATTGATGGTTATCTGAGAGTGCAAAAGAGTGGTCATGGTTTGGGACATCTCAATTTCACTAGAAAATGGATGAAATTGAGATGTCCCTATTAGCAATTTCGAATTACTTCGTCCTCAATTTAGTAGATAGAGTTGTTCCCAATGTGGTTCCCACTTCGTCAGATGACTGTGAAGAACTTGTATGGATCTTTTTCCTTTCATGATTGCATTGGAAATCCCCTTGTGGGTCTAAGTGGAATATATGTTACCTTGCTATCTCCATACCACAGTTAAGTTATTTATGCTTGACCAAAAGTAGAAGAAACTACAAGGCTCTACTGTCGATGTTCAATTATGATCTCAACTTATTGCATTTGAGGTTTTCTTTGTATTCCTTTCTTTTCTGAAAAATGCAAAAATAAAAATTGTTCAATTGGTTTGTTGCTTCAGGTTTTTATGCTTAACTATTACAACTAAATCTCTTAAAAATATTGGAACCTCATCTTCTGACTTCTGACATGTAAATTTGGCGGGTCTGTACTCTCAAGATATGATATGATTAGTTGTCGGAATGTCTAAGATTCACTTGTGAACAACCCTTCACACTCGAACAGAACCATTCATGTAGGGTAACCTGATGTTTTTGGGAGCTGTTGCTTGTTTCATTTCACTTTGGACATTTGTAGGCAGTTTGAAATACATACATTAACTGGGATTGTACACTATTTGAAGGACTAGGGGAAAGCTATAAGCCAATGGGTGTGGAGGAAATTTGATAAGTCAATGTTTGTTCATGTACAATATTTGGGTTAAATGATAAACAGTTTGTGTGAGTTTATTTTACAAGACCTTAAATATAGTTGTTTTACCAAAAAAGTTTGGGGACATACACTGTGACATGGATTTTGAAGACAATATTATGCCTGCTACTACTGTGGGTAGTGTAATAATGTGTTCTCTTTCTAAAGAATATACCTTTTCTACTTAACAAAGAAAGGAATGACGATTTCAGCAGTTAATATTTGTGAGGGCCTAAGCCCTATGGTAGCAATCCCTATAGGGAGTGACAAAAGTAAATAAATAGATTGTTGACCTCCCCTGAGATTTGCCGATATCCGTAAGAGGAGTCATTTGTTCCAACCACTTGAGGTAGACCAACCAAGTCCAACTGTCCGGTGGAGGTCCCACACGGTCATTAATTTACATAGTTGTCATCTTATATTTGTCTTATTCTGCTAATGTAATTGCCTATTTTTGTCTTTTCAATATACATTATCGTAATCGAACAAATAGAATGTGCATATGATCCTTATCTTCACATTTTTTTTATTGTTTCTTGAATTGATTGTAGGGAATATGGTGCAAAGCAAGACGACTGCACGCAAATCTACTTTACCAATTGAAGACTTGGATGATATTCCCACCAAGCGTCCAGCCTATGGACATAATATTTTCGTGTATTTACCTTCCATATGTGTAGTTGAAAAAATATGGATTGTTGTTATGGAGGATTATAAATCTCGTCGAAATTTCATATTCCCCCGGCTGACTTGCTATTCCTTAACTTTTTGCAGAGCCGATTTTATTAGGGGCCTACGTTTAGGTCTCGGAGAAGGGTCACGCGGATTCATTGGAAATGTCCGCAAATCGGAGGTACATGTATTGGTCATATTGTTGTCATTACATCAAACTTTTATTTTACGTCCATTAACTGCATCTATTATTTCGTTGTACTAGGCTATTGAACAAGCTGGAATTGTGTGGAACGAAGATAAACCACCTACGTGCCATGATTGGCAAGCCATGTATGAAAAAATATATTTCGATAGAAAAGCAGCCCGTGGAGAAGTTTCTCGCACTCGGAAGAGGAAGAGGGGTGATAAAGTGCAGGTACTTGTAAATCCATTTTTCTGTCATTTCACACAATGAAGGAAATTTGAAATGGGGGACATGAGGCATCAAAGTTGAAGCAAGGAATGTATATATAACCATTAACCATTATGTATTTTTCTTCACTTACAGAATTGGGCTTCCATTCGCACTCGCTGTACCCCGAAGCAACTTGTGGATTTGAACAAGACGTTAAGTCAAGAGCAAAGGGATGCATTGGTGAAAAGAAATTCATTTCATAATCTCCTTCAACTCAATTGTGATTGGCTAAATAGGGAGTTTTGTGTAAAATTGGTGGAGCGGTTTAACATGAAGACCCGCAGTCTTGAATTTCGGGATGGTAGAGTTTGCCCCATAAGAAAGGAAGATTTCGCAAGGGTTTTAGGGATGCCTAGTGGAAGCAGACGCGTACCAACAGGATGTGGGGAGAAACATAGAGTAGCCATTGAGAAGTTGTTTACAATGGAGAATGACGAAGGTTTTAAGGAAGCTTATAAGGGCTTGAGCTTTGCCCAGTTGAAAAAAGTCATCCTACAACAAGATTCATCGGGTAATCAATTTCAAAGGGCGTACATGCTATTTGCATTGGGCTCTTTCTTATGCCCCACAACCAAGGATGTTATCGGGCCTGTGTTGTTTCCCGCCGTTACATGTGTGAAGATGGCCAAAATCAAGACATACAAGTGGCCAGCTTTCATTATGGAGTGGTTGGTGAACCAAATCAAGAGTTTCAAGGACCGAGCATCCAAGCAGCATCGTCCCTTACATGGTCAAAGTGTTGGCGGTTGTTTGTTCCTTTTAATGGTATGTTGAACACCATTATGTGATTGACTTTTGCCTCTTTTTTACGTACTTGACTTATTTTCTAACATGTCGGTATATAAATTTTGCAGATAATATACTTTGACCGATTCCCGATGGATGTTATGAGCGGCGAGCTTAGTGTCGAACATCAGCTTCCCATTGCATTATGGACGAGGGATTTGATAGGTAAGCGCGTTACAATGGAGCCGGAGGACATCCCACCTAAGGAGGTTGTGTTGGCTGACTTTCCTCCTCACAACATGAAAAATTCGGTGAGTTTTTATTAACTTGTACTTGTATACCCAAAATATGATCATTTCATATCACATGCTAACCTATTATTGATTTACACTTGCAGGCCTATATTCAACAGTACCATAATTATATATATCAGTTTATTGAAAATGCGGACAACTTGCGTGCCATGGATGCTGCGCACTCTCTGGCCTTGGAAAGGGAAAAAAAAGGAGAAGAAGATGGACAAGGAGGATGAAATGGGGAAGAATATGAGAGAGAGAAAAGAAGATGAGGACATGGAGGAAGAAGAAGAGAGAGATAGAATACATGACGAGGACAAGGAGGAAGAAGAAGACAGAGAGAGAAAAGAAGTTGACGACATTATTATGGAAGAAGATTCTGAGGAAGAAGAAGAAGAAGAATCTTACAAATCTGAAGACTCTGAAGAAGATCCTCATTCTAAAGAAGATTCTGAAGAAGAAGAAGAACAAGAAGAAAAAGAGGAGAGACAAGAACAACAAAAAGAAGAAGTACAAGAAGAGAGAGAGAAAGACAAACAAGAAGACAAAGAGACCCCAGAGAAAGAGAAAGAACATAAAGAGGAAGATGAACAACAAGAACAAAGGAGGGAATATGTTGCCCATGAAGGCAACGAATGGGAAACACCCATTTGTCAACTTATCGAAAATGTGTTTGGCGATACACCCACCACCATGAAAGCAAAGGCTGTGTCTACTCAACCAACTCAGAGACGAGGGAATCGTCCTATAAAACAGAGTAAATCTACTCGGCATCCTTATGTATCACAACCAGCTTTTAAGGTACAGAAGATGACGAAGGACAAGAAGAAGATATTGGACTATCTTCTCCGTAGACCGACCAAAGCCAAGAAATAGTAAGGATTCTATTCAACTTATTCATCTCTATTGTTGCTGGATACTTGTAATTTAGGTCATGGGGCTATATTCTCCTGTCAAACTCTTTCGATACTATATTCAAATTAGTTTGTAACATCCGTTGCTCACAACTTATTTCATACATTTGTTGTAGTGAGGTGTGTATCCAAATGAAGTCAATGAAATGGCCTTTGACTTTCACCAATGTTTATGAGTCTTTCCGCCAAAAGGGCCTTGTGTCGAACATGCTAATTAGTAATTCCTCCTTGTTATCATTATGTTATATTCCTATATAGTTTGGTCAAAAGTTATTGAATGTCTATGACTTCATCAATCATTCTATTATCCTTGCAGGTTCTTGATTCAGTGAGGGATTGGCTCATGCTAAAGGAAATGGAGGAGGTAGAGAAAGGAAAGTCGCATCCCAGGCGTCACATTTTCCCATCGCATTTTGTGGTACGGTCTCGCTACCAATATGTCCATTATATTTTTGTTTCCTCTCACACTATGATGTGAACTTATAAATTTTTGCACATCTTTTGCAGAAGAATCTACTTGAACGTACTCGTAAAAACCTAAGGTTTTCCAATGTCTTGAGGGATCAAGTTGATAGTAACAAAGTTGGGTATGATGTGGCCAAATGTGACCAGGTATGTTATTTTGCACTTATGTTGCTACATTCAATTGGTTTCGTTATGCAACTTATGCATCATCGGCTATTGTAATATTTTTTTGCAGCTCTTACTACCATTGCTTGTTGGAACAAATCCTGGTCATTGGTTTTGTATAGCCATATCCCTTGTCGATGTGCGTGTCGATGTGTTAGACTCATTGAAGCCAAATGACTTGCACGATCGATTGTCCAAAGTGAAGACAATTGTAATATTCCCTTCACTTAATGTCCAAAAAAAAATTATTTAAGTTTCCAATACCAACTTTTGTTACTAATTACATGTCTTTTTCATATGTCTTGTAGCGGGATAACTTGTTCGGACTATTGGCTGCTTGTGAAATTAAGCTCACCCATAGTTGTGACGAGTATGCAATTGAGTTTGTACCTGTTCCACAGCAAGGTAACTGGTGAGTGTCCAAAACATGACAGAACATAAATATTTAACCATTGTTTGTCCCCAAAAGCATGTTCATGACTCATCATTGGCACCTATTTCTACCTTCAGTTATATGTTTGCTTCCCCTTTTTTGTAGCCAAGATTGTGGCATACATGTCATTAAATATATGGAGTTGTGGAAGGGTCGAAGCAGCTCCTCGCAGATGGATTGTCTTACTGTCGATAATGCGCGCAGCTGGATTTTGTACACCATCTTCACAGATGACAGAAACCAAAGACGAGATCCAGTAATGAAAGCAATCAACAGTTGATCATAACTTTTACGTCGTACGTATGCTCTCTTTACTAAAACTTGACGCATGTCATACTTAATAGAAGAATAAAGAATTGTGACAAATGTGTCTGCCATTGACCTTAATCTACAGGGGAAGATACTATAGTAGTATAGTGGGAAAAAATGTATTTTGTTCTTTCTACCTTCTTGCACTACTTAGGTTTCAAAGGAATCACACCTTTTTGATGTTTGGAGTAGCCTATTGTTATAGCCATATGGGCCTTAGCAGATGTATTCTGGATAGTTAATCTTTGATGTTTCAATGGTACTCGTAGTATCATCACACTTCCCTTGGTTAATATTAAAGATTGTAGGCCTCATGTTGGACAAGCATTTTTCTACCTTCAGGGCCTTAATATTAAAGTCTGTTAGCTGCTATTGTCCTCAGTTTTATACTGCTGTTGTGGCTTGTTGTGCCATTAAAGTTAGGATTTCATAATTCATGATTATGCTCATGTGCCTTAGTCCAGATATATTTGATTTGATGTTATTGTGGACTGCCATGATTGGGCAGAGCTGGTAATATTAGTTTGGTAGTTAGATATTCTTGATTCTGCCATCTACTGATGTTGTTTGTCATTTTGTCTTCTTGCGTTCTAGTTGTTGCTACTGTGTTTACTGAAATCCTGTGAACTGCTGTAAATTGAGCGGAGTTGCAGTCATTAAGCCTTCCATTGTAGTGGTGTGTGACCTACTTGGGATGATTCATCTATATGGTCCCATTTCCTTGAAGCTGCCATACACCCACATCTGTTTTTTTCTTGCTACTGTGTTGATCTTTTGATAGCCTTTTGATGCTATCATGAGCTGCTGCGAGTGTGATGTTATCTTAGATGAGTTGTACATCCTGTGGATCTCTGTTTCTACTACTACTATATTGTATGCTACCTTTCACTAATTTCCATTAGATTTTATTCCCAGCATGTTGGGTTTGCCGTTAGATTTTGTGTGTTGTTTCTCCTTAATCTTTTAGATGAAGGGGAAACACTCTACTTCTCCCTATGTAGCCGCTTGGCCTTCCCCGCTTTCTTTATGTGTAAAATTGCATGTCTTTTGTATTTCACACTAAATATTTGAAGTTACTGTCATGCAGATGGATGGTGCACCTTTTTTAATGGGCATTTTGCACAAAGCAAGTACCTGGAAGGGAAGAACGTGTATAGCTGACCTTCTAATAATAGAACATTGACATAGGGAAGGCCTACTAGTTTGGTGTATTTTTTGATGGGGACATGACTAATATATGTAACTACTGATAGATGATATTTCTGAATGTGCTCAATGTGATTATCTATGGGGACCCTAGAACTTGATTCACCCATGCTATGGTATGCTCTGATGATTGGAACCATCATCTTGCCACTGCTATGTACAGCTTTAATCCGGGTTGCTGTTTATTGTTGTAACGAAGTCTTATTTACCAGTTCATTGTCACTTGTGAGACATATCTTCCGATGTTGTTTGCCATGATTTCGTTGTCATTTAGTTTGGTACAGTATTTTTTCAGTGGTCCTGCGTAGAACTATGGAAACATGTTCAATTATGATAAAGTGTCTCACGTACCGATGGGCTGGTTTATCTGTTTCAGTTGTGTAAAATGACATGATTCTTAATTTGGAGAACTTCTTGTGAGTTTATTTACTTGGCTGGGTTGCTCTAGATTCTGCTTGATTGAGTTATTTGTATGGGCTCATGATCAAGTTATATAGGAGTAGCTTCCTTTTGAAGGAGTATAGACCATTAATCTTTGGTTTTTCATCTGCATGTGTATACATGTGAGTTGATATATGCGACTGAAAAACCTTTCTCGTAAAGCTTGAAAATCTGTGGGTTGATATATGCGAGACAAAAAGCTGTTCTTCCCAGAAGTTTTATTTGTCTCATTTCCTAAGGTTTTTACATACCATCAACCATACATACAAGTTCATGTGTTCCACGTTCCATTGTCCATTGTGAGGGGAGTGACCTTGGAATGTCGTTATATAACATGAAAAACAATGTACAAGCACCTGACACTGGAAAAGTTGCTCTGACCAAAAACAAAACTTGCTCTTTATATGACCTTGGCCTGCACTGTGTAAGAAACCACAAGCACCTGACTGTTCTTCCCTGAAATTTTATTTGTCTCATTTCCTAAGGCTTTTATATACCATGAACCATACATACAAGTTCATGTCTTCCACCTTCCATTGTCCATTGTGAGGGGAGTGACCTTGGAATGTCGTTATATAACATGAAAAACAATGTACAAGCACCTGACACTGGAAACGTTGCTCCGACCAAGAACAAAACTTGCTCTTTATATGACCTTGGCCTGCACTGTGTAAGAAACCACAAGCACCTGACTGTTCTTCCCTGAAATTTTATTTGTCTCATTTCCTAAGGCTTTTATATACCATGAACCATACATACAAGTTCATGTGTTCCACGTTCCATTGTCCATTGTGAGGGGAGTGACCTTGGAATGTCGTTATATAACATGAAAAACAATGTACAAGCACCTGACACTGGAAACGTTGCTCCGACCAAGAACAAAACTTGCTCTTTATATGACCTTGGCCTGCACTGTGTAAGAAACCACAAGCACCTGACTGTTCTTCCCGGAAATTTTATTTGTCTCATTTCCTAAGGCTTTTATATACCATGAACCATACATACAAGTTCATGTCTTCCACCTTCCATTGTCCATTGTGAGGGGAGTGACCTTGGAATGTCGTTATATAACATGAAAAACAATGTACAAGCACCTGACACTGGAAACGTTGCTCCGACCAAGAACAAAACTTGCTCTTTATATGACCTTGGCCTGCACTGTGTAAGAAACCACAAGCACCTGACTGTTCTTCCCGGAAATTTTATGTCTCATTTCCTAAGGCTTTTATATACCATGAACCATACATACAAGTTCATGTCTTCCACCTTCCATTGTCCATTGTGAGGGGAGTGACCTTTGCACTCTTTTTATAACATGAAAAAACAATGTACAAGCACCTGACAGTGGAAAACTTGTGAGACTTATGAGATTCTCTGCCCAAACACTATTGACTTGACCTGATAATATAAAATTTCTTGGAAGAACAGTCTGGTGCTTGTGGTTTCATACACAGTGCATGTCAAAGTTATATAAAGAGCATGTTTTTTGTTGCTCGGAGCAAGTTTTTCAGTGTTAGTGAGAGTACATTGGTTTGCATGTTATAAAATGACTAACACATTCGTAAGTCAAACAACATAAACAATACAAGTACTACGCCTTAGCTGCGCAGAATGTGACCAACTCAAACTATTAGTAGCTTGGAAAGAACATTGTTCACATTAGTCTAATAATAGAACAACCACATCTTAATTAAAAGAAACCAAATACATCAAACAAATGATAAGACGGAGATTAAAGAAAATGCCAACTTAGGCCACAACAAGTACCCCACTCTACTTACCCATATGATGACAGACTCCAACTCCTCACAGTCCCGAATCCATGGTGCGGATGTAGGCATCGTACCGTCTACGGGTTACTGTAAGTTTGACCTCGTCATTCTGAAACGTGTTAATATCAACGATGTTCCCGATGCCCTTCTCGAGTAGCCATACATAGCTAGTGTGGTGACCCTCAACTTGATTTTGTCTTGTGAAGCCCAAATTCTATTGTCGATGACTTTCGATGCTGTCCGGGGACTCGACTACGACAATGATGCCAACCTCCACCATGTCAACCAAGGTACGAATGTCGTAGTCAATATTTGGGTGCCTACCGCCAATTAAGACAACGACCTCACAACCAAATGCATTTGTAACTGGCAAAACATGATCGTTGTTCCAACCCAAAATCCTTCGAATTTCTGATTCTCGTTCTTCTCTTGTACCCAACGGCTCCACTCGTACTTTATGCCAGCTTATCCTTGTTCCGTCTTCAAGTTTCAAGGATAGGGAGAATTGTTCTACTTTGTAATCCACGTGTATGATGTGGCAAATATCAACACCGGGAATAGCCTGAAAGGCATACGCCTCTCCTGGATAAACAGTAGCATGTTCAAGTGTTGGCAAAGGCATCTTAAGATAGATGTAGGTTACTTGGAAGAGTTGAAGAGGTGTTATTGAAATGTAAACAGAAAGGGCTGATGAACAAATGTGAACACCATGGGTTTCAATTTATAGGAAGAGAAAATGTTGCCATTGTCTTGTCAAAACAAAACTTTACGACTTGTTGCATCCTATCAGAACACATATGGCATTGTATAGTACAATAAAGAGCATTCTACAATAGACAACATGCACTACGTGTCATATGACAAGCACCACACTGTTCATATGGGATTTTCTAAAGTAACCAACCTTGGGTGATAATACAAAAACCACATCTTAATTCAAATAAACCAAATTCATAAAACCATACATTGATTGAAGTCAAACATAAATAAGTTACTTGGATTAAATCACAAAAGAAAATAGAATAATCTAAAAGGTGTCATCAGAATAATCTGATAGTTCCGGATCGGTTGCATATTCGTCATCATTCCAAATTCCTCTAATCAAGTCCTTACGATTGCGGCCATCACTTTCAACCTCCTGGACAACTTCGATAAATTTATCCTGACGTGTAACCCGCTTCGTCATTGCATTAATCTCCACCCGGAGCCTTTCGCAAACATCGTTGTGGAGACATTGCAACCTTCTTCCTTTTATCATCTGCACGGAACGTGCTTTAGGCACATTCTGCATGTACTGCCGACACTTGGCTTCCAACTTGTTGCGCTCGACGAATAGGTCCGGCCACTCCAATAAAGCTGCCGCATCTCTGGAATAAGGTGTTTGGTTCCAGTCCAACATAAATACAAAATCTCCGGTCGCATCATATTGCTCTTTTGGAGTGACAAATCGTCGTCGACCACGCCGATCACGAAATGATAGATCAAACTCCAATCGAGGGTAGTTGCGATGGTCTGCACGCATATCGACGGCCACCGTTGGACTGGTCTCTGTCTTTTGCATCCTACGGATTCTATTCCCCGTCGCTGGTCCGCGGTCGCCTGCCATCCCATGGAGAGGCAAATCGTCCCTGCTATTGACCTTGTGGCGGGCAAGCCATGCATCCAAGGGAGAAACGGGGGGAGGAGCACTATCATCAACCACCTGTCTTTCGGGTCGTACTCGAGGGGGCCGAATATTGTTCGACCAATGAGGGGGAAGACTCCAATGAACATGACTACCAACATGGCTATTCCCGGGATGATGGTCTCCCAACTCTACAAGTCTACGTCTACGAAATGGAATGCTTGATTCGGAATGATTGCCATTCGATTCATTGTGTGTACGAGAACTCTCTCCCTTTTCTAACCTTCTTTGAAAAGGAAAATTTGGATCCATTTGATAAATATTGTTTGTGTGATTAGTGGTTAAACACATATATCCATCTACATATAAAGACAATGATGTTGCTCTACAGTGCAACCTTCGTCAATGCACAGTGCTTTGTACTTTAATGAATAGTGCAAGACATGTCAATAAACAGTGCAACATATACTTACATACGACACCATACTTAATTTATATACAAGAAAACATCCAATAGATGATTACTTGCAAAGTTACAGCTTAAATAAATGAAAGGCAAAATGAAAATGAAACAACCCGACCTGGCCTTTACTTCAACTAATACGACAACCACATCTTCAATAAAAGGAACCAAATACCAGACATGAGAAACAACCCGTAATGAAATTAACAACAACTAGCCCACTATACTTGCGCAAATCGAGAGAAAGTCGAACTCATGACTCTTAACAATATAGCGTCCGGATGTATGCATCATACCATCTACGGGTTATTGTAAGTTTCACCTCCTCAATCCCAAACGTGTTAATATGGATAATGTACCCAATGCCCTTCTCAAGCAGCCATACATTGCCGGTGGGGTGGCCCTCAACTTGATTTTGTCTTATGAATCCCAATTCCCTTAAATACTGTCGATGAGTATCGATGCTGTCCGGGGATTCGACAACAATAATGATGTCGATGTCGACCATGCCTACCAATGTACGAATGTGACAGTCAATTTTTGGGTGCATACCGCAAAAATACACAACGACCTCACAGCTGAATGCATTGGTTACTGGCAAAACATGATCATTATTCCAACCCAAAATCCTTCGAATTTGTGAATCTCGTTGTTGTCTTGTACCCAGGGGCTCCACTCGTACATTATGCCAACTTGGCCATAAGTCTTCTTGCATTTTAAAACAAAGGGAAAATGTTTCGACTTTGCAGTCCACGTGTATGATGTGGGAAATATCCACCCCGGGAATAGCATCAAATGCGTACGGTTCTCCTGCATAAACGGTTGCATGTTCAACTGTTGTCAAAGGCATGTTAACATATAAAACTATTGTACTTCTATATCGTGTTATTCAAACGTAAGTTCTGTATCATCATTGCTTCCAATTTATAGAAGTCCCAAGGATTGGCATTTAAAGTACAACTTTATTTGAATTACTGTTGTGGCATCCTATGTAATTGTGTATTGCACTGTGTAGTACCAACAGTTGCATTCTGTATTATCGACATAGCACTAGCATCAGTCCAACGATTGCTGTAACTCCACAGTGCATAATTCACAGCAGCCCCTTGCCCCATAAACTGAAAAATGCAAAATATGCTCTCTCAGGTATGATAAGTCCAACAAGATTCTCTTAGCTATATAAGCAAAAAGAAAAGATCATTTGAGGTCATTTGGACACATGAGATTCTCTGTCCAAGCACTGTTGACTTGACCTCACACAACAAGATTCTCTTAGCTATATAAGTCCAAAGAAAAGGTCATTTGGACACAAATATGAGATTCTCTGTCCAAGCACTGTTGACATTACCTCGCACAACAATTGGATGTTGGGACCAATATTTGTGCAGAGCCTTTATTATACAGTGCAGCTATATATAATATAAAGTGCAGTGCACGTTCACGCACAGTGCACAATTCATAGCCCGTGTCCCAAAAAATGAAAATTAAGACTCTCTTAGGTATAGTAAATACAAAGGTCATTTGGACACATGAGATTCTCTATCCAAGCACTGTTGACTTGACCTCACACAACAAGATTCTCTTAGCTATATAAGTCCAAAGAAAAGGTCATTTGGACACAAATATGAGATTCTCTTTCCAAGCACTATTGACATTACCTCGCACAACAATTGGATGTTGGGACCAATATTGGTGCAGAGCCTTTATTATACAGTGCAGCTATATATAATATAAAGTGCAGTGTACGTTCACGCACAGTGCACAATTCATAGCCCGTGTCCCAAAAAATGAAAATTAAGACTCTCTTAGGTATAGTAAATACAAAGGTCATTTGGACACATGAGATTCTCTGTCCAAACACTGTTCAACCTCACACAACAAGATTCTCTTAGCTATATAAGTCCAAAGAAAAGGTCATTTGGACACAAATATGAGATTCTCTGTCCAAGCACTGTTGACTTTACCTCGCACAACAATTGGATGTTGGGACCAATATTGGTGCAGAGCCTTTATTATACAGTGCAGCTATATATAATATAAAGTGCAGTGCACGTTCACGCACAGTGCACAATTTATAGTCCGTGTCCCAAAAAATGAAAATTAAGACTCTCTTAGGTATAGTAAATACAAAGGTCATTTGGACACATGAGATTCTCTGTCCAAACACTGTTGACTTGACCTCACACAACAAGATTCTCTTAGCTATATAAGTCCAAAGAAAAGGTCATTTGGACACAAATATGAGATTCTCTGTCCAAGCACTATTGACATTACCTCGCACAACAATTGGATGTTGGGACCAATATTGGTGCAGAGCCTTTATTATACAGTGCAGCTATATATAATATAAAGTGCAGTGTACGTTCACGCACAGTGCACAATTCATAGCCCGTGTCCCAAAAAATGAAACTTAAGACTCTCTTAGGTATAGTAAATACAAAGGTCATTTGGACACATGAGATTCTCTGTCCAAGCACTGTTGACTTGACCTCACACAACAATTGGTTGTTGGACCGGCGTTAGTGCAGAGCCTTTATTATATAGTGCAACTACATCTAATATAAAGTGCAGTGCACGTTGATACACAGTACACATTTCATATCCCTTCCCAAAAAATGGAATTAAGACTCTTAGGTGTAGTAAATACAAAGTTCATTTGGACACTTATGAGATTCTCTGTTCAACCACTGTTGACTTGACCTCACACAACAATTGGTTCTTGGATTGGCGTTAGTGCAGAGCCTTTGTTATACAGTGCAACTACATCTAATATAAAGTGCAGTGTACGTTGATACACAGTGCACATTTCATATCCCTTTTCCTAAAAAATGGAATTAAGACTCCCACTCCATTTGCTTGTTGGAGTAAAGTCAGTGCAATGCCATTAATCTAGAGTGCATTTCAAAATAATATACAGTGCTGTGCACAGTCAGCCACGGTGCAATTCCCTCCACAATTGATATTCATTATATAAGAAAAACAACCCCACGTCTTATATCTTAAGATGCCTTTGCCAACACAAGTTCATGCAAGTGTTCAACCAGGAGAGCCCTACGCATTTCATCATTTGCCTAGTGTGGAAAGTTGTCATATCATACACGTCGACTACAAAGTAGAAACATTTAATGTGACTGTGGGAATGGCATCACAATTGAACCAAGGTTCACATGAAGGGCATGAAGGTTCACATGAAGGGCATGACTGTGGGAATGGGAATGCCATATCATACACGTCGACTAAAATTCAAGGAAGAACAACAAGGTGCTTGTGGTTTAATACACAGTGCACGTCAAAGTTATATAAAGAGCAGGTTTTGTTGTTTCTCGGAGCAAGTTTTTCAGTGTAAATGAGAGTACATTGTATTGCATGTTATAAAAAGAGTGCAAAGGTCACTCCATTGACAATGGAACGTGGAACGGATGGACTTGTATGCAAGATTCACGCTATCTAAAAACCTAAGAAAAATACAAGTTAAAATTCAGGGAAGAACAGTCAGGTGCTTGTGGTTTCATACACAGTGCACGTCAAAGTTATATAAAGAGCAGGTTTTGTTGTTTCTTGGAGCAAGTTTTTCAGTGTCAGTGAGAGTACATTGTATTGCATGTTATAAAAGAGTGCAAAGGTCACTCCATTGACAATGGAACGTGGAACGAATGGACTTGTATGCAAGGTTCACGCCATCTAAAAACCTAAGAAAAATACAAGTTAAAATTCAGGGAAAAACAGCCTGGTGCTAGTATTCTCACACATAGTGCATGCAATTTG
Organism: Vaccinium vitis-idaea; assembly: GCA_963854785.1. Lineage (NCBI taxonomy): Eukaryota > Viridiplantae > Streptophyta > Magnoliopsida > Ericales > Ericaceae > Vaccinium > Vaccinium vitis-idaea. The sequence continues at coordinate 19,037,280 of OY978225.1, read as the reverse complement.
TATACAAAGAGCAATGGATTGTGATGCAAGGAGCAATAATTTCAGTCTCAGTCAGATAAGGTTAGGGAAACATTATAGGATAACATGCCCAAAAATGGCTTACAACAAATCCCAAATCCGAGTACAGATATTTGTAATTTGAAGAACAGTACAATAACCAAGTACGATACATAGATCGAAACCAACTTCGAATGTTCCTAAACATCCACATTAAATAAGGACGCTACAAACATGTTCCTCAATAATATAAAACATGCACTTAAATGCTACTAGACATCGAACAGATGGACTTCTATGCAAAGGTCCCTACACTGACAATGGAATGACCAAGGGATGGACTTGTATGCAAGGTTCATTGCCATCTAAAAACCTAAGAAATATAGCAGTTAAAATTCAGGGAAAAATAGTCTGGTGCTAGTATTCTTATACACAGTGCATGTATCTGTTATACAAAGAGCAATGTATTGTGTCGTAAGGAGCAATGATTTTTGTCTCAGTAACATTACAAAATAGATTAAGGTGACTTCATCGAGGCAATTGATTGTCCATGTATTCAGCTGTACAAAACAACGATTCCCACCTACAATTAACAGTCACCAAACATGACCAGAAAAGATTAGAGAAACATTAGAGAATAACATGCCCAAATATGGCGTAAAAGAAATCCCAAATCCGAGTACAAATATTTGTAAATTGAAGAACAGTACAATAACCAAGTACGATACATAGATCGAATCGAAACCAGGTTCAAATGTTTGTCAACATCCACATTAATTAAGGAGGGTAGAAACATGTTCCCCGATAATATAAACCATGCACTTTAAGTAGAATAAAACTTCCTACAAGAGAGCGAGAGAGAGAGAGAGAGAGAGAGAGAGAGAGAGAGAGAGAGAGAGAGAGAGAGAGAGAGAGATAGATTGTTGCAGGCTCAACCTACAATAATCAAAGTAGACTTCATCCTGGTATCGGTGACTTGCATGTGCTACGGTTGTGGCCCGGTTCACGACAACGGCTATAATTCACCGTGTCCCTCTCTTGTGTCTGCGACTCAATCCTTCTCTCCTTTGGTCGTCCGGAACCTCTTTTTGTTGAGGGGGGATTTATTACTGGATCCGTACATGTATCACCTTCATCGGTAATATAGCTGGACAGATTAGATGGATCAAATGAAGACAACAGAGACATGTCATGCAACGGCACGGGGGACATGGAGTTTTCATAGATCAAAATTTGCGTACCCTTACTCATCATTGGGTCGACCATGTCGTAAAATAGAAAAACCAGAGTTTTGGATTGCACGACAAGTATGGGCACAAGGGACCCCGGACATTTGCCAAGCAAGACAACTACACGTACGTTGGTCGAACTTGACTGCAAACTGTTTCTGATGAGTGTTTAGGACCGTGAACTCCGTCGGGGAGGTGGGACGATGCATATACTTGCGTGTGACAAATTGGTGTTCCTTAATTTCCTTCTCAATTTGGGGACCAACAGGCAATTTCCACGAAGATATGGCGGCGCGCTTACGAACTAACATGTCAGTCAATTTAGTCACATGTCCAGTCATAAATTGCATTATGTCCAAATCCCTCAAAGGTAGTATCCAATTGTTGAAACATTCCGCGAGATTTGTGTACATCTTGTCCCACCTTTTCTAAGGAAAATATGCATTTGACCAATGGTTTGGATTGTTGTCTTCCACCCACTTTGCCAACTCCGGATCCATTCCACGCAATCTTCCCATATGAAAGTTGAATCTGTTTTCCGTTCTTGCGTATGCAATCTGATCAACAATCTTCAAAGCCGCCTTACGCCTTTCATTTTTAAACCCCTTCGAGCTAGCAAACCTACTAAAGTTTTCCTTCAAGTGCCGGAGACACCATGCATTACAATCCCCGCCGAAAACCTTAATGATACCATTAAGCAATGAGGTGTTCCGATCGGTGACCAACACAACACGACGTTCACCAATGACTTCCTTAAGGTTTTGCAAGAACCACAACCAATCGTCATCATTCTCACTCGAAACGATGGCATATGCTAGCGGGTACAATCCATTATCGGCATCATGCACACTAGCTGAGAGACAATGACCTCTATAGTATCCGGTCAAAAAACAACCATCCAATTTAAGCACCGGCCTACAATACTTGAACCCAGCTATGGAGCAACCATAAGATACAAAGAGTTGCTTGAACTTCCCTTCGTCCGACGTCCATACTGCTCTTGTGCCTGGGATGGCATCCTCAAGCCGTCGACACATCCATGGGAGTAGGTGGAAACAAGACGAAGGAGGACCGGAGATACATTCCTTAGCCTGCTCTTTTGCCCTCCATCCTTGCTTGTAAGACATACGATACTAGAATGCATTCTCAAATTCATTGCAAATATCCCTCGAGAGAAATGATGGCTTCTGGACTATCTTGTTTTGGAAAAACAACCCGACTTGTTTCGATGAAATGGTAGCCTTGTAAGAACTTCCATCCAATGCATTATGTATGTGTTCATTCTTCATGCCAATCACACGTACTACGTCACCCCCACCGTCACACCTAGCCGTTAACTTCCAAGGACACCCCTCAACCTGGCACACAACTCGGTAGTACGCTTTGCTATTATCCAAATACTTGAAAGAGAACTTGTTGGAGGCAGCAAATATCATCAGTGCTTGCTTGAAAAGGTCAGGGCTATCAAACAACTGACCCTTCCCAGACAAGATCTCATTCGCATCTTCGGGCAAATAAGGTATCAATCCCATCTCCTTTGTACGACGACTGTTGGTCATCTCCATAAGGTTAGAAGCCACTACAGTGTTATCACCCAATAACGATTCCCTACAATACAAAATCATCAAATATTCACTCATTAATGCAATAAATTGTACAAATAATTAATAGAATAACAAATTCACGCACATTTTCCTAAAACCTAAAAGAGGAAAATAACAGGGAACAACAGTCTGGTGCTGGTGGTGTGATACACAGTGCATGTAAGCATTATGGAAAGAGCAAGGTATTTTTTTGGGAGGAGCAAGTTTTTCTGTGTCAGTGCAAGTACATTCTTTGTTTTGCTTTTGCATGTCATGAAAAAAGTGCAAAGGTCACTCCACTGGCAATTGAACATGGAATGGATGGACTTGTATCCATGGTTCATTGCCATAAAAAACACTAAGGAAATAACAAATAAAATTTCAGGGAAGAACAGTCTGGTGCTGGTTGTGTGATACACAGTGCATGTAAAAGTCATAGAAAGAGCAAGGTATTTTGTTGCTAGGAGCATGTTTTTCAGTGTCAGTCAGTCAGTCAGTTCCAGTACATTGGTCTGCATGTTATAAAAAGAGTGCAAAGGTCCCTCCACTGACAATGGAACGTGGAACAGACGGACTTGTATGCATGGTTCATTGCCATAAAAAACCCTAAGCAAATAACAAATAAAATTTCAGGGAAGAACAGTCTGGTGCTGGTTGTTTGATACACAGTGCATGTAAAAGTCATAGAAAGAGCAAGATATTTTGTTGTTAGGAGCATGTTTTTCAGTGTCAGTCAGTCAGTTCCAGTACATTGGTCTGCATGTTATAAAAAAGAGTGCAAAGGTCACTCCACTGACAATGGAACGTGGAACAGACGGACTTGTATGCATGGTTCATTGCCATAAAAAAACCTAAGCAAATAACAAATAAAATTTCAGGGAAGAACAGTCTGGTGCTGGTTGTTTGATACACAGTGCATGTAAAAGTCATAGAAAGAGCAAGATATTTTGTTGTTAGGAGCATGTTTTTCAGTGTCAGTCAGTCAGTTCCAGTACATTGGTCTGCATGTTATAAAAAAGAGTGCAAATGTCACTCCACTGACAATGGAACGTGGAACAGACGGACTTGTATGCATGGTTCATTGCCATAAAAAAACCTAAGCAAATAACAAATAAAATTTCAGGGAAGAACAGTCTGGTGCTGGTTGTGTGATACACAGTGCATGTAAAAGTCATAGAAAGAGCAAGGTATTTTGTTGCTAGGAGCATGTTTTTCAGTGTCAGTCAGTCAGTCAGTCAGTTCCAGTACATTGGTCTGCATGTTATAAAAAGAGTGCAAAGGTCCCTCCACTGACAATGGAACGTGGAACAGACGGACTTGTATGCATGGTTCATTGCCATAAAAAAACCTAAGCAAATAACAAATAAAATTTCAGGGAAGAACAGTCTAGTGCTGGTTGTGTGATACACAGTGCATGTAAAAGTCATAGAAAGAGCAAGGTATTTTGTTAATAGGAGCATGTTTTTTAGTGTCAGTGCCACTAAATAGTTTTGCAAGTTATGAATTACCAACTAACCTAGTCGACGGATAAACCATTGGCAAATCATCATTACTGCGTGGCGGCTCCTCTACAGACAAGTCAACTTCGTCTTCATTACAGTGAAACATCATTGCGACCGTATCTTAGTCATCCAACAACAAACACTTCGTCTTGTCCCTCTTCGTGTTATAGAAAAACTTTTTCTCCCCCACACTTGTCTTAAGGGCAGCGCAAAGCTTCTCAACCAACTCAAATAATTTTAATCCTTCTTTTACTAAAACCGCTTTCGAGAAGCCACCATCGTAGGAGAATGTGCAATTGGAGTTTACCGTCCGTTTCCCGCCCCAATAGCAAAAACATGTCAATGTTTTTTGCTGCACATTGGCCATACCTACAGCGACCAATTAGAGGTTAGGTAACCACATAAATGACTATACAAGTCAAAACTTTATTATTTGTAAAAAATAATACGACAACTTATTATTTCATGATGGAGTACAAGACAACGAATTACACTTGTAACACTAGAAGCATTTGGGTGCTAATTTTGTGACATACAGTGCATCTAAACTTCATAGAAAGAGCAACATAATATAACACAAGGAGCAAGGATTATTGTCACAATGACAACAATAGACAGTTCAACTAATTTACCATGTCCAAGCACTATTGCCTTTAATTTACCATCCAGGTGAATACAAGAACTACCAAATGTTGGGAGGGAGTATCAAATAGCATAATACATAAAATAGAGAGAGAGTAATTACAAACCGATTACATGTCAAAATAGGAAATTACATGTCAAAATAGGAAATTAACATTGACAAGGCTATGATCCACAACATATATCCCACCCTCCTCCACAAAATATATCCACCATCATTGTTTACAATTAACTTGGTTACTCAAAAGTTAGGTTAAGGGGTCAAGCATCTACTAGTCCTACGAAGTTGGGATTTCAACAACATTGCTCAACGAGGCAGTGCCAAGTGCAAATCTCTCCTCCTCAAGCCATATTTAAATTTTCCAACAACCATACAAGCCACAACAAGTACCACCAAAGCAAGCAACAGTTTGACACAATTATTCCTTCTTTCGTGGACTTGACTCCTTTTGCCAAAGCCTTCAGCCTTCTTCTCAAACTCCGTTAGTTTTTCTTCCAGCAACTTGGCCTTCTGCTTCCAATACTGCATCTCATTTTGCAGATTCACTAACTTCTCCTTTTGCTCGAGAATGACCACCTTCCCACGCTGGCATATGGGTTTGTCTATCCATTCGAAAAATTTGCATCGCTCTGGATCCTACAATAATATGACGAAATCATGCTAAGCGCTCTACTTATGTTATCAATTAACCTACACTAACAACTACCATACACACTTACCGGGTATCTAGCACACGCAAAAAATCTCCTACCGGGGTTTTCATCCGTTCCAGATACCTTGAAAGCAGCTTTTAGTTCACGACAATAGCGGTCGCGACAATAGCAATTGGGCCACTCCATCGACAACCCCACCCTTCTACCACCCGAACTTACTGAGCTTGAGGACATGTCCTTCATCAAAGTTTTATTGTTAGTAAACGTAAATACATCCACAATTATCCCATCTCCTCATATTCTATAGTTTGGGTATGTTATTCGAATTTTATTCGCTTCTTATTTGTCTCAACATGAACAAACCCACAATGCCAATATTTACACAAATAATGAACTTTTTTTTAAAGAGGAGACAAGCAAATTAGACTACTAAAAATTACAGAAAAAAACATTTTTATATGAGGGAGGGAGTAAAAGACAAGAGGCAAATTTGACTTCCTAGTGCTTGTATTCTGACATATAGTGCAACTGAAATTCACAAATGGAGCAATGTCATATGATGCAAAGAGCAAAACTCTCTTTCACTGATAGAAAACATAAATAACTATAACATTAGGCAACCATATCATTCACATTACAACCCCTAAACAACACTGTTGTGTTCTTCACAACAGTGTACCCAAAACTATCAAAAATTCATAAAAAAAAACTTCGTAATCACAAAGGGAAGAGAGAGAAAAATATGTACATTAACCATTGGAGTACTAATCTACTCAGAGAGAGAGAGAGAGAGAGAGAGAGAGAGAGAATGGACTGATAGCCGTGAGAGAGAGAGAGAGAGAGAGAGGTATAAACTTACGAGGTTGATGCTTGAACGTTGGAAGTGGATTGAGAGAGCAGAATGGAGCTTGAAGTCCACAGATCTAGGGTTTTCTCCTCTTCTCCCTCTCTCTTCCGTCGTCTGGTTTTCTCCCCTCTCAAATTTTTCTTCGTCGTTCTCAAATCCCAGGAGGGAAATAGTTGGCTGTGGGTAAAACATTGAAATATTAGGCTTCAAACCAATTGGAGGGTAGTTTGGTCATTTCGAGTTGCCCTTACCATGTATTGGGAAATACTTTTCTCCTTGTCATGTTTTGAGTCATTTTGGAAAACCTTACCATGATATTGGTATTATTTGTTTTAAATACCATTTATTGGTCATTTACCCTTTTAAATTTTAGGGTATTTGCACTTACACTCCCTGTACTTTGACCGATTTGCAGAGACACCCTTGAACTCCATTTTTAGCCACTTAAACCCCTTGTAAACTGCAATTGTTAACACCGTTAACGGAATGAACGAAAATACCTAAATGCCCACACTGTCAACTTTTTCTTTTTTTTTTTGCTCAGTCCATACCGTACAACTCATTTGCATAATAAACACCCTTTCTCTCTCTAAAAATATGGTTGTCCTCAAATTAGTTGCGGAACAACAAAGGCTTTGTACATCCCTCACTCGATTTATGCTAAACCACTCTCTCTTCCATCGAAAATCCACAAACCCATTTCCTAGTTTCCCCTCCAACCCCAAATTTTGCAGCCCTAAAAACTTAAAAAATGTATTTCAAGCCTCAAATTGATCGAATTGCAAAATGAGTGATCCCCGCCGCCGTCAATGGTGCTGATTCTCGACGATGATTGCAATGAAGTTAAGCCCCCCATATAATCTATTTGTTTGGTAAACGTGGAGCCAAAGTGAAGCCCTTTATTTGTACACAAAACACCACTTTGCTTCTTTAAGTCCCAACGAATTCACCTTCCTCTATCTTCTCAATTCTCAAAGCTTGTGGCAAGCTCCAATCACCCACCCAAGCCCAAATGTTCTATACCCATCTCATAAAAATCGATTTTGGCTTTGACACCTATGCTTTCACGAACGTATATATGAAATTCCATCTTCTACACGATGCCCTCAAAGTGTTCGACGATATTCCTGACCCAAAATTGCCCTTGTTGAACGATCAAAACTCAACGTCCCTCTCTTCTATCTACATTGTCGTTGATTTCGTAATCATGATTAAAGCACCCGTGTATACTGGATCTAGATCTGACTCTTCCTTTTTGAAATGTTACATGGATTAGTGTAATTTCGTTGTATTTTGGTTTGGATTTTGTGATTTCGGATCACCAATGTATAGTGTTGATTGAGGATGATCAGATATCTTTGTGTGTATAAATAAAAAATACAAATACGTTCCTACATATACAACAAGTTTGATGATGGTATGGTTTTATTATTTGTTGTGAATAAATTACATTAGGCTGGATTTGTTACTATTGAGTTTGCTACCTAGCTAGATGGAAATGATGATTAGTATGTATTTTTGACATGCGTATGCTTTGGAATTAATGTTATAGCAGGTTTGTTATTGGATTATTATTGTCACAAAGGCAAGGCAAGATCTCACGTACAAGATAAACGGTCGATCAAATATCGATCATGTGCAGTAGAGGTCATTAAAGGTTTGTTTAAGATGAAAAGCTTCGGGAATTAGCTCAACATTATGGACCTCATAACTGGAACGCAATTGTTGATAAACTACAAGAAGATCAGGTAGTAATTCTTCTTTTTTTTTTAAATCTACTATTCGATCTGTTTTTTTTTTATCTATAAAATTGTGAGTCTAACTCCTGTTGATATGAAGTTTTTTTATCCACCTTTTGATAACAAGTTGATACCTTGTTTCTTATGGTTGAGTTTGCTCTGTTTTCTGTTGATGGAGGTCCCAAAGCCTTATAAATGGCTTCCAAGGGTAATTTGGGAATAATATTAGACATTTTGGAGGGAAAACTTCTGCCCTTGTGTTTTTCGTCAAAACTAACAGTTTTACTAACAGTTGCAGTTTTGTCTAAAGTACGAGGGGTGTAAGGGGCTAAATGGAGTTTAGGGGGTGCCTCTGCAATTCGTTCAAAGTACAGGGGGTGTAAGTGCAAATACCCCTAAATTTTAACCATTAGTTGAGCCCCTCTCTCACGCAACTTCAACCCATTTTTATTTTTCCAAAATGGAAGATAGATGTGACACATTAAGGGGATATTTTGTAATTTATGCCTTCTTTTCTTCACTTTTGTTACTTTTGAGAGAATCTTGAAGGGACTCACTGTCTTTTTTAGAGATTTGGTCCTCCAAAACTATTTTGATCCTCCAAATATAGAGAACCAAATCTCATTTTGGAGGAATAGAGATGGGTTGAAGTACAAAAAGTACGATGTGCCCCTCCCAGATTCTCCCAAAAAGTAAAAAAGTGGAGAAAAGAAGACATTAATTACAAAATATCCCCTCAATGTGTCACATCCATCCTCCATTTTGGACAAAAAAAGATGGGTTGAAGTTGCTATGAGTCTTCTGTTACGGTCTAAACAGGTTGAAAAATTTTGAAAATTTATATAATTTAGTATTTTATATTTTTAGCATGTTCAGTTGTTTTGTAATATTCTTCGAATTAAAAAATAAAGTATTTTCACAAATAATTTTTTAGTATTTTTTTTCTCCAAATTAATCTACTAATAGAGATCTTTTATTTGATTTTAAAAATTTGGAAATTTATATACTTTAGTATTTCACATTTTTGGCTTATTGAGTTGCTTTATAATATCATTCACATCAAACAATAAATTACTTCCCTCCATAATTTTTATTTATTTGCACCAAATGAATTTACTAATAGGAGATCTTTAATTTGATAAGAAAAAATTAAAAAATTATATACTTTAGTATTTTACATTTTTTACTTCTTAGCTATAAGTATATTTATGTATAGAAGGGTTAATTCCACTGACCTCTCCTGAGGTTTGGATTAATTTCACTGAGCTCCTATCTGTTTTCTAATATTCAACTGACCTCCCTTATTTTACAAACTATTTTACAAATACCCCATTTGCCGTTAAAAGAGGCCTAATGGGTTAACTTTCTTGGTGAATCGACGTTAATGCCCTTAAATTCGAACTTTACTTTATTTTCTTTCTTATTTGAGTTTATATCACATAAAAATTTTGAAATTGGGGAAAAGATAACGTAATTATTTACTTTTTTCTTGGGATTTTCTTTTCTATAACTCAAAATTATTTTTAAATTTTTTTAGTTCCCCTAAGATATATTTTAATATTTTGATAATAAAAATAAGAGTATCAATAATCACCTGAGCCCACTGCTTGCATTGGTGGTTTTTTTTATTATAAATTTTTCAGTTTCTTTTTCTTTTTCTAGATCTAAAGTTTTAACTAGACTCATTTTTCTTCTCTTCTTTTTTTACATAATTTACCTAACCCTCGCGCTCTCCTTTTTCTTTTCTTTTTTGCATTAGAGGTAATAATGGTCTAAATTAATTATGCACACCCTTTTAGGAGAAACAAGCATTTCGCACAAAAAAAAAAATTAGCATGAAATTTTTTCTGATGATTTTTTTGCACCAATTCAAGGATCCCATTGAGAAAAAAAATTATAATTTTTACCCAAAAAAACTCATTAATAAATTATTTTTTGCGTGCATAATTCAAATGTAAGGTTCTCACAAATAATTGGTAGTTTTCCCAAAAAATAATGTATTTATGAGTCTTTTTTCGGGTAAAAAAAATAGACTATTATTTTTTGGATGGTGCGCATCTACTTATGAATAGATTTTCCTTGGAGGCTAGGTTGTTTCTACAAACTCTCCACAAGAAATTGCGAACTTTGTTGGGAACTTTCAACTTCCAGATCATCTTCTAAAATTGTGAGGAAGGCTTGAACGAAGATTCAGGATTACCCAAGTCAGACTTAGGTTTCAGTTGTATGGCCAAGTGATAACCTGATTTGACGGAGTAAACACCATTGGGAGTATAATGCCAAATCAACTTATCTTTCCTTTTGATTATTGGAAGAGGGAGGGATAGGATGGATTTAAACTCAGCTGGGGAGACTACTAAAGCCAAACTCTGCACCTTCCACTGCGTTCTCCTATGATCGATTGCACCAGCGACTGTATAAATACTAGAATCAGGAGGCCTTGCTGAGTGAAGTTTGAAATCCTTGAGAGGCGGTATCCACTGATCCTCCCAAAAATTAATGGACAAACCATCCTAAACTTGCCATCTTAAGCCCTTGGAGAGAAGTTGTCTACCGTGAAGAAGGCTCACCCAAGCCCAAGAAGCATCACTTCCTCTTGCGGCCTAGAGAAAAGAAGAGTAGGGGAAGTAAATCCCTTTCAAGAATCTAGCCCAATAGGCCTGAGGGTTCATTAATAAACGCCACCCGTGGTGAGCTAGCATAGCCTCGTTGAAAGCCCTATAGCCTTTGAAGCCCATACCCCCATCTGACTTTGAGCACGACAAGTTGTCCCACGCAATCCAACACACCCTTCTGTCCTCGAGGTTGCCTTCCCCCCAAAAATTCCTCATAAGAGCATTTAATTTGTTGCAGATACTTTTTGGTTATAAAAAGCAAGCCATGGCATAAGACGAAATTGGTTGGATCACAGATTTGATGAGAGTTTCTTTTCCAGCTTGAGAAATAACCTTCAATTCCAACCTTGCATCTTCTTGAGGGCCTTTTCCACCAAAAAATATATATGCCTCTGCTTTTGATTTTACCCCAAAAGGAGGCTAGAGGCTAGACCTAGGTATTTAGCATCTCCTTGCATTGGATTTATGTCCATGAAATCACAAAAATGCTGTTTGTCTATAGCACACATATTAGAAGAGAAAAAGATGCCATACTTATCAAAATTAATGGACTGACCAGAAGCCATTCCATAGGACTCCAGAATGCGTTTAATTCTGCCGCACTCTTCCAACTCAGCCTCTGCAAACAAGAGTGCATCATATGTGAAAAAGATGTGAGAAAGAGGAGGACAATGGCGGTTCATACGAATCCCCGAAATAAGACCCTGATCCACTTCCAATTGGAGTAATCTAGACAACACATCTTTAACAAGCAAGAACAAATTTGGAGACAACGGGTCGCCCTTGTCTTAAGCCTCTCTCCGGAAAAATTTACGCCTTAGATTCACCATTAGCACAAACTGTGAATTTCACTGAGGACACACGCTCCATAACCCAATTAACCCATCTGCTATTGAATCTCATCTTAATTAGGAGAGCCTCCAAAAAATCCCATTCAACTCTATCGAAGGCTTTGTTAAAGTCAAGTTTGATGGCCATGAACCCCTCTCTACCCTTTTTCTTGCGATTCATGAAGTGAAAAGCTTCATGGCCAACAATAATGCAGTCTTGAATCATTCTACCAGGCACAAAGGCTGATTGGTTTTGAGAGACAATGGAATTAAGGATTTTCTTAAGCCTATTAGCAATAACTTTAGTAATAACTTTGAGAGAGAAGTTACATAAACTAATAGGTCTGAAATGGGAAAGAGTTTCTAGAGATTGCACCTTAGGGATCAATATCAAATTGGTTGCATTGAATTCTTTAAGGAGAAAGCCTCTATCAAAAAAAAAATATTTTGACTGCCTTCCAAATGTCCTCCCCCACTACGTCCCAAAAATATTGATAGAAAATTCCTAAGAACCCATCTGGTCCTGGAGATTGGAGAACTCCCAATTGGAAAACTTCATCTTTAATCTCCATATTTGTCACCTCGCGAACCAAGGATCTGTTCATAATCTCTGAAATGCAGCAATCCACTTTATCCAAAATGGGGCTGAAATATCTAGAACTAGAAGATTGGAAAAGGTTAGAAAAGAAACCATGAAGCTGGGCATTGATCTCTGGTTCCGCTGTAATCCAATTTCCAGAACCATCCTTGATTTTTTATAGTTGGTTTCTTTGTCTTCTCTGGATCATAGTAGCATGGAAAAAAGAAGTGCTTTTATCCCCATATTTGAGCCAAATAACCCTTGATCTTTGATGCATGTACATCTCTTCCCGAAGCATGGTTAACTTCAACTCCTCCTTGATTTTCCTTTCCTTATCAAAAATTTTTCTGAGAAAAAGACTGTAGTTGTACTTAGCCTAGCTGGAGCTTGAGAGACTTGATCTTTTCCATTGTTTCCGAATTCTACCTTTCCCCACTGCCACAAAGCCAACTTACACTTCTTGAGTTTCTAAACCAGAGAGTACATGGCAGATCCTCTTTGATTATGTCGCCACGCTTTAGTAATGATCCCTATATAGTTCTCGCTAGTACACCACAAAGATTCAAACTTTAAATTATAAAGAACCTTTTTGGGGGGAATGCAACAATAGACAACAAATAGGGCAATGATCAGATCCCACCATCAGTTCATGAAACACCTGCGCATAAGGAAAAATATGTCACCATTCCAATGCAGCAAGAACTTCATCTAATCTTTCTCTGATGTTTCCACCTTCCCCTTGATTATTAGACCACGTATATGCCGGACCTTTAAAATCAAGGTCCATGAGAGCACAATCAAAAATCAATTGTTGGTACCGTTCAATTCTAGATCTACTACATGCATCCCCCTTGCTTTTCCCAAATCGACCAAAGACAGGTTCCCAACCATCTTCCTGGATTATTTGGCCAGGAAATAATGCACCCGGTAATATTTTTAGACTTCATACGAACTTTAATATCAACTTCATTTTTCCACCAAAGAGCCAAACCACTAGACAAACCAATGGGATCCACGTAGCAACTATTAGGAAACTGGAGACGTCTCCTAAAATGATCTATAGTATTTCTGTTATTCTTAGTCTCCATCAGAAATACCACTAAGGGACGATGGGTTGAACACAACCTTGTAAGATCTGGAATGTCAGGGGTCGACCCAACCCCTGAACATTCCAGCTAATGATCACCATTGACTCTGTGGTTGTTTGAGGCCAGCCACCGGAGCCTTTTCCATCATTGCATCACCAAAACCCCCCCCTCAAAGGAGGAAATCTCATTAATTGATACCCTATCAAAAGGGGTAATTGATAAAATGGGAGATTGAAGAACACAAACCTCCACCAGATTTTGGTTTCCAACTTCTGGATGTAGAGCACGTTTCCTTCTTTCATAACCTCTTGAAATTCCAACTTTTTTCCTATTGCCACCCCTTTACGTACCTCTACCACCATTATTTTTGAGGATCCCCAAGTAGGAACACATCCCTTATAATCAACAAGAACTTCAGCTTTTTTTTGACACTCTTCTAGTGGAGAAGACGGGTAGGTTTTTTTTGGGTTGTTTCTTCAGAAAGGTCAACATGTTTACGTTTCAGATTGAGGAATTTATAAAAAAAAAAAAAAATAGGCAAGCCCACATCAGTATTGATGGGAATGGGCTTAACGGAACATGAGTTAGTAATGGGCTTGTTAGAAGAAAGACCATCTGATTGGTCGTTTATTGCTCTTGGGCTGATTGGCTCCTCCACTGAGATGGGCTTGTCCCTGGCCTCTGTTTCTGATAATGGCCCACCAAGAGAATTGTTGGACCTCGTGGGCTGCAATGACACATTTAAGGCCAATGGATTGCGAATAGCCAGGTCATCCGACAAAACAATACTCCGTTTTGTTGTTACCAAATACGTGTTATGCTGAAGGGATGACACTTGTCCAAAATCATCATGCGCGGCAACCTGAAAATTGCCCACCACTTCTGTCGTATTGAAATCGACGCGTGAATTCTCTTCCCCATGCCTTGGGTCGATTGCATGCGCCGCCTGGGATTTTGCCTCCTTCGACTATTCCGATGGTAACCTTAGATTTCTAAATAAGGGGATAGAAATTTTTTTCAACTTGGCCATCTCCATATTGGAAAGTATCAAGCAAGGTCTCAGCTCTCAAACTCCCATCATAACCTCTGATATTGAGATTTGCGAACTTTGATTCAGAACAGTCATTCGCTGAATGACCCACCCGACCACAGTATAACAGAAGTCAGATAGACGTTCGTATTTAAATTTCACCCATAAGTCTTCTTCATCAACCCTTTTCAAGAAGAAGCCCTTCTTTAGGGGTTTAGAGACTTCGATCCAAACACAGACACAAATATACTTTGCCAACCTTCCCTTCCCATCTGGGTCCTCCACCGCTATTATCTCACCCAAAGATTTCGCTATCTTCATCCCGCTCCTTACATTGAAATGACCCAAGGGTAAAACCTGGATCTGAACCCAAAAGGGCTACAAGAGAAATCCATTTCTTCAATAGTTTTATGAGAATCCCACTTTCGCAAAATCATGAGATTACCCATAACAGCCCAATGTCCTTGACTGATGATTTTGCACATATCTTCTTTTGATTTAAAACCAAAGGTGTAGATATTATCATCCTAAGCTGAAACTGAAACCTCTTCCTTGGTTCTCCATGACTTACCAATAATATTAATAACCCCTTTCTTGTTTAGCTGCCGAACTGAGAGTATTTTCCCCACTAGCGTATGTTTAGACTTTACGAAAGTACCATCGAAACTTTGGTCTAGACTAATCACCACTGGGTCGTCCATGGAGATATATAAGAGAAAGAAGGGAAAGAGAAGGTAGGGAAAAAGGAGATTGAGAGAATAGAAAAGAGAAAAGGAGATCCAGAGAGCAGTGACGATTTTAGAGAGTGTAGAAAGAAAAGTGTGCCCAAAATGAAATAAAAAAGAAAGATTAATACGAATTTGACAGGGGAAGTGAGATGGCCGGCCGTTGGAAATCCCGAAGAAACGGAAATAATTTCCTGTCTCGGTGGAGATTTTTCTATTATCGCTAGGTGATTTTAAAAGTTTGGCTCCATCTATTCAGCATTATTCTTTAGTACCACTGATACATAATTTCACTTACTAAAAAAAAGGATCCGGCGGTGCTAGAAATCAACTCCCAAAAATCACCCTGAAAATCGCCCAAAACGAAGTCATTTTGGGCGCCAAAAGGGACAACAAAAAATCACTCAAAACTAAGTCGTTTTGAGTCCTACGAACATAAGAGATAAGACTTTTTTGGAAACGTAATTCCCACTAGATCAAGGATTGAAACTTAATTACCACTAGGCCAAGTGTTTTTTTTTTCTTTGGAAACAAAAACAACCACTTGCATTATTCCTAGGTCAAATTTTTTGGGGGTTTAGACGCTTAGGGTATCATACGGTTTCCTAAGGTTTTAAAAGTTTAGGCACGTTCATGGGATTTTGGTGTTTAGGCACTTTTATACGGTTTAAGGTTTAGACATTTTCATAGGGTTTTAGAAATTTAGGCACTTTCAGGGGATTTTGGGAGTTTAGACACTTTCATACGATTTAGGAGTTTAGACACTTTCATATGGTTTGAGAGTTTAAGACACTTTGGATTTAGGTTTTAGTCACTTTGAATTAAACACTTTGAAAAAGGGGAAATTGCTTAAAAATGGAGGTAGGGGCAAGTAATGGCAAATGCATGGTGTACTTTTTCTGAAATTGCTCAATACATGAAAAGGAAAATTTTAATTGCACATAAATGGAACCCATTATTCTATGGACCAATATACCCTTGTTAGAAAAAGAACCCCCTAAACCAACCCCTCCCTCACTCTCCCTTCTTTGTCAAATGTAAAAAAGAGGGGGAAAGAGAGAGAGACGGCGAAGAAACAGACGACAGAGAGAAGAAGAGAGAGAAACCCTAGATCTGCTCTCCCCTACCCTCTCACTCTCCTCGTCTTCTCCTACACTCTCACTACCAAAAGAAGTAAGGCATACCAGAAGATCAACGGGATCAACCATAGTCGTACAACAAAGCAACAGGTACGAGAAAACAAAAAACAAGTCGAGATTTTCAATGGGTTTGTTCAGTTCATATATGCTCAGTCAATTTTTGGGTTTCCATCCCACTTATCTGACATTTTGTTTTGCAAATTTGTGCAAAGCTCACACAATTTCTCTCTCTCCCTCCCCCAACAGGCTTGAATTTTTGAAATTTTTATGTTTATAGTTTGAGATGATAGTCTGAGTTGTAGGAATCAAACAATGGTGTTCCTTGGAAGTGAATGTAATCAGTTCAGAAATGGATGAAATAGTGTTTGTTGCAACGAATATTCTCACCATTGCACCCTTGCTCGTAGTTTGTTTAACCTGTCATGGACAAGTATTGCACTCCTCTAATGTTTGATTTCACCATACTTGGTCCAAATGGGGTTGGCTTGTGTCGTCAAGACAAAGTTGCTGGAATCACTTGTTGAGCATTGTACCCTTGTTTCACTTGTGATGCGTCCTGAATGAATAATTGTTGCAGTCCTCAACAAAATTATTGCATCCATGTTGCATGTTTTTACACTCTAAAAACTTTGTTAGTTTGTCTCGACTATACCAGTCCTCAAATTTCTAAAAATATTTGTTTTCGTAGAACTTTCTTTACGTCTCAAATTTGTTATAAGTGGTCATACGGTACTCATATCAAGAATTTTGGACTCATTGTATTAAAATTCTAAGGAATTAGTTTACGGGGGAACTTTTGAAACGATAATCGTAGTTGAACAAAAGTTGGTTGAAGGTGGTTTGTTGGCGGATAGTTGGACTAACGATGAAAGTTTTCAAAGGATATGTCATCGGGTTCTGTTAGTTCAAGTGGTGGTAGGTGGTGGCGGCCGAAGTGCCATTGTGGTGATCAAGCCGTTCTTAAGCCTTCTAGAACTGAGGAAAATCTTGGACGAAGGTTTTTTAGTTGTCAAAAATATCCGGTAAGTGCCTAAAATTTTGTTGAATTGGTTGAATTGATAAGTGTAGTGGCTTAGCATAATTTCATTCTATCATTGTAGGATCCAAAATCGTGCGAATTCTTCGAATCGTTTGATGATGAGAAGATAGTCAATTTAGAGAGGGAGATTAAGTTCTTGAAGGAGAAGGCCACCTTGTTGGAGGAGAAGGCAAGCTTGTGGGAGGATAAGGCAAAGGTGTTTCAGAACAAATACAAGGAGTGTGAGAAGAACAATGTAAAAGAGATTGCAGCATGACTCGACTCTATGAATTGAAGATTAAAGAGGCGAGGAGGATGGAAAAAAAAATTGGGTTACCTTGTTGGTTGCATTGATGGTGCTTGTTGGTGCTTGTGTGATATTTAGAATAGTTAGCCATGGTTTAGGTAGGAGGGTTTCGCATTTCGCACTACCTCGTTGACTTATGTAGTTGATATATGATAGGATGGTAGGCTTGACTTGTGAAGTAGTTGTCGATGTATTTTATTAACAAGCGACTGATACATTTGGTGGATGTATTTTGTAAACAAGCGACGGATACATTTGGTGGATGTATTTTGTTAATGTATTCGTAGGGCATGCGAACAATTTCATGTATGCTAATTTGATATTATGAATGTTATGACATCTATGTACTATGTACTTTGAATTTGTTCTATCTTTGTTTAATGTATTTAATGTAATTTACTGAATATTGCACTCCTCCTCCACCTTTGTTGAACTCTTTATGGAGAACTGTTGCACTCATCAACAACAGCTTTGAACCCATGTTCCACATTTTTTACTCAAGTCAAACTTTATGGAAATATTTTTACTAAGTATTGCACTTGCACTGTCCCTCCACTTTTATTGAACTCTTCATGGAGGTATGTTGCACTCCTCAACAATTGGTTCGCACTCATGTTGCAAGTTTTTTACTTGTCATTTTGTGAAAATATTTTACAATTGCACTGTTCCTCCACATTTGTTGAACCCTTCATGGAGAGATGTTGCACTCCTCAAAAATTGGTTTGCACCCATGTTGCAAGTTTTTTACTGTGGAAATATTTTACAATTGCACTGTTCCTCCACATTTGTTGAACTCTTTACGGAGAATTATTGCACTCCTCAATAAAACTACTTTGCACGTATGCTGAACTCTGAATGGTGATTATTACTTTTGATTTTGGATTACCGTTGCATGTCTTATTTTTTATTGCTAAGTTCTATAAATGCGTTGGATTATCGTTGTTTACTCCTATGTTAATTGCTTTGTTGTCCACTAAATATACATCTAATGTCTTAGTAGGTATGGCGAATGCCGATAAGAAGATATTGAATTATTTTGCTATTGGGGTGGCGAACGGATAGTTAACACCAACGGCACGTTCTTGTACAAGGGTGGAATATGTGCAGCTGTTGTAATTGAAGATGGTGTCTCTTTGAATGAATTATTTGAAACGGTTTGTGATGCCCTCAAGACAAGTGTGGAGGATAATTTTTTTTTCTACAACACCAAAAGGGACAAGACAAAGCATATTATATTGAATGACGAAAAGGTGGTTACAATGCTGTTCCGCTTGAATGAAGACGAAGTCGACATGTTTGTGGAGGAGACGGGACGCACTCTTGACCTTCACCCTCTGTCGGACATTATTCCGTCGGCCAGGTTAGTAGCATAAGATGATTTATGTAATTGAAGTTATCATGTGTTTGACTTGTCAAATTCAGTTAACTAATGGCATTGAATTGTTTGAATTTATATGTTTTGTAGGGATTCCAATGTGATTGACAACAATGCTACCTCTATTGTTGGAGGAACAACGACAACTTCTAGTTCCATGCCTATTGGAAGTGCTTCTACCCAAGAGATGGGTTTGGTGCCTTACTTGCCGAAGAATGCAAATGAGGTATTGTGGGGGAAAGGTCAATGGTTTGAGAGCCCTGACCTTTTCAAGCAAGCAGTCACCATCTTTGCGGCCTTGAACAAATTTTCATTCAAGTACTTGGACAATAGTAGATCCTACTACCGAATAGTGTGTGTCGTTAAGGGCTGTCCGTGGAAGGTAACGACAAAGTGTGACGGTGAGTGTGATCTAGTCCGTGTGATTGCGTTGAATAATGAACATGTGCACAGTGCATTAGATGGAACAACTTATAAGCCGACCATTCGTACTAAGCAAGTTGGCTTGATTTTCAAAAATAAGATTTTGGACAAGCCCCAATTTCTCCCGAGGGATATTTGCAAGGAGTTTGAGGTTGCCTTGGGGTGTCGTTTGACATACAATCAAGGATGGAGGGCAAAGGAACGGGCTAAGGAAGCCATCAACGGTCCTCCTTCGGCTTCTTTCTACCTAGTACCATGGATGTGTCGGCGGCTTGTGGAATCCATCCCAAACACTATTGCAAAATGGACGTCAACAGATGAAGGCAAGTTCAAGCAACTTTTTGTTTCTTATGGTTGCTCCATTGTCTGGTTCAACAGAGGTTGTAGGCCGGTGCTAAAATTGGATGCTTGTTTCTTGACCGGATACTATAGGGGTCATTGTCTCTCGGCAAGTGCGCACAATGCCGACAATGGATTGTACCCACTGGCATATGCCATTGTGTCCAGTGAGAATGACGAGGATTGGTTGTGGTTTCTGGAAAATCTCAAAGAAGTTGTCGGTGGACGTCAAGTTGTGTTGGTGACCGACCGGAATACTTCTTTGCTCAACGGTATCATTAAGGTGTTCGGGGGGGGGGGGGGGGGAGTGTAATGCGTGGTGTCTCCGGCATCTAAAGGAGAACTTCAGCACGTTTGTTAGTAGCAAGGGCCTGAAAAATGAAAGATGGAAGGAGGCTTTGAAGGTGTTTACTGATATTGCATATGCAAGGACCGAAGTTATATACAAGTTCCATTTGGGAAGGATGTCTGCATTTCATCCAGATTTGGAAAAGTGGGTGGAAGACAGCAACCCAAAGCACTGGGCGAACGCTTATTTCCCTTTCAAAAGGTGGGACAAGATGTACACTAATCTGGCTGAATGTTTCAACAATTGGATACTGCTGCTGAGGGAATTGGACATCCTCCAATTTATGATTGGACATGTCAACAAGGTGACTGATTTGTTAGTACGTAAGAAGGCCGCGGTTCTTTCATGGAAATTGCCTGTTGGTCCCAATATTGAGAAGGACATTAAGGCTGTTGGTCCCAATATCGAGAAGGACATTAAGGAAGCCCAGATGGTTGCACGAAAATATATGCATCAGGCTACCTCGCCGAATGAGTTCACGGTATGGAATACGGAGAGGAAGATTTTTGCGGTAAGGCTCATCCACCCCAAAACGTGTAGTTGTCTTGCTTGGCAGATGTCTGAAGTCCCGTGTGGCCATGCTTGTCGGGCTATCATAAACTCAGGTTTTTCTATCTACGATATGGTCGACCCAATGATGAATAAGAATATGCAAAAAGTGATATATGACAATTCCATGTCCCCTGTGCCGTTGCATGACATGCCTCCGATTTCATCATTAGAGCCGAACTGCATGACTGTTGAGGGTGTTGCTTGTACGGACCCTGCATTAAATCCCCCCGCCGTAAGAAGACATGCAGGACGACCAAGGAAGAGGAGGATTGAGTCGCAGACACAAGAGAAGGCCACAGTGACTTGCAGCCGTTGTCGTGAGCCAGGGCACAACTGTAGCACATGCCAATCCGCTATACCGGGGTGAAGCGTACTGACATTTGGAGTACTGTCACTGATTCCATTATTTTGGTATGTGTCGAGGTCTCTCTCTCTCTCTCTCTCTCTCTCTCTCTCTCTCTCTCTCTCTCTCTCTCTCTCTCTCTCTCTCTCTCTCTCTTCTGTGGTGCCTATTTTTGCAAGTGATGTTTTACTGAAAAGGGATCATGCATTAGTTTAATGGAATCTATTGTTTGCTTTTTAAATTGTTGTTGAATGATGACCACATGACATAGGTGAGAAAATAACCCAATGTAGAACCCATTTCGAACACTTCGTTAAATCTATTGATTGCTTCATATTTCTTAGTTTTTTACACACCACAACGGAGATGCATATGATTGGCACAATAATCTGATGAAGACCCACCAGTAGCATCCCTTGTGGACCCTTCAAACAATGTTGGTTAAGTTTTTTGACTGAGATTTTGCATATTGCACATCACCTTGTTTCACTTTGCACCCTTGCTTAACAATATTGCACCTTACAGAAAAAAGCATTGCACAGTGACTGCAAGTAAAAAAATTTGCACACTAAACTACAATAGTAGTATGGAATTTATTTACAGTTTCTTCAGATGAATTTATTGTTTATATCTTTATCTTTTTCTTGTATACCATTTTGGTTTTTTTAATTTATTTTATTTTATTATCATCTGTTATTACTCATGCCCAAAGAAATGAAATTGACAATGTTGGAGTAGTATCTAATATATGCTTTCATTGGTTCTACCAGGTATTTTGTTTGCGGTGGATCATCTAGTTCTCTTGTTGTGGATCATCTAGTTCTCTTGTTGTGGACACACCTCTCTATCTATCTTACTTAGGCATTTGGGCCGTAGTACTGTTGGAACACTCGGTTGGAAAATATCAAAATTGCTATTAGAACATTCGATTTTATTGCTGACTTTTTATGTCGTCAACTTACTTTATGTTATCAACTTGGCATTCAGTTTGTGACTTGATATTACTTAAGTTTGGGACTTCCTATTACTCTATCAGAGTTAATTGCATTAGTATTTGTAATGTGGAAACTTTTGTATTGCTATTACTTTGAGACGCACGGTGTCGGGGTAGTCCATAAAGTAAGGAAACCTTGTCAAATTTTTTAATTTTTTTTTTGTAAGGTGAAATCTTTTTAGGTCGCCTATTTTTTTTAACATTACGTAAAGCTTGGCTTTTGCCCACCTCTGCAAATAGTGCAAGAAAATAGACAAACCTGTACTAATCACAAGTGCATGTCATTGTCATTGACTTGTTAATAATCAATGCGGGAGTGCACTATATACTCAACTCCATATACTTGTTAATATTGAAATATAAGTTAGTAATCATATTATAAACTAAATACCGAACTCCATATACTGGATGAATTATAACAAACATAGTTAATTACTAGTACAACAACCACCACACGAATTTAGGAAGTCCAATATAGGCCGGATGAAGCTGTTGACTCAATGCGTCGCCCTTTTTCCGAAAACATAGGCGATCCTTCTGCCATATCCTCTACGGCTTATTGTCACATTCAGCTCTTTATCCCCAATCATGTTCATATCCACGTTAAAAAATGGGACCTTATCTAGCAACCAAACATAGCCGCTCGGTTGGCAGTCTACTTGACTATGTCTAACGAACCCCAACTCCTCAAGTAGTCCCGATGGCTATCAATGGTATCTGGGGCCTCCACAACCATAATCACCCCCACATCCACCATACCAACCGCCGTACGCAAGTCCTCATCAATTTTTGGGTACATACCGCAGCAATAAACTACGACATTAAACCCTCCAAAATTAGAAACCGGTAGAACATCATCATTGTTCAGACCCAATATGCGGCGAATTTGATGCTCGCGTTCTTCTGCCGTACCTTCCGCCTCCATTCGAACTGTGTGCCACCGCGGGTTCCAATTTGGAGCCATTTTCAAATTCAAAGAAATTTGTTGGACTTTAAAGTCGACATGAACTATGTAGCAACCACCGACGCTCACCAACGGCTTAACTTCGAATGGCTCTCCTGGATTAACACGTCCATAGACCACAAAAGATAACATACTTACTATTGAGAGGTTTTTTGACAAAATCTTGAAGACTGAAGATAAAACATACTGGATGGGTTTTGTGAGGTGAAGAGAAGATAAAACATATATTTATACCATTTTCGTGCTTCATATTTCTATTAAAAAACGTGCATCATGGGAAAGATATTATCGATATTGCACTGTTCCTGATACAAGATTGCACCATTCATGGAACACGATTGCACGCTTTAGAAAAATAATTGCACCATACTAGGTCCAAACAGGATTGCAGTGTGGTCAAGTCACACTGCAAGGGAATATATTCTCCTGGTTGCACCTTCTTGATCCAATGTTGCACGTTTCATGTAATGTGGTTGCACACCTCAGAAACATAATTGCACCGAAGTAGGTCCAAATGGGGTTGCAGTGTGTGGTCAAGTCACACTGCAGGGGAATATATTCTCCCTCTTGCACTTTTCCTCATTTAAGTTGCACCATTCATGAAACTTTCTTGCACTCTTCAGAAACATAATTGCATCGAAGTAGGTTCAAACGAGATTGCAATATGTGGTCAAGTCACACTGCAGGGGAATATATTCTCCCTCTTGCACTTTTCCTCATTTAAGTTGCACCCTTCATGAAACTTGGTTGCACTATTCAGAAAACTAATTGCACCCTAGTAGGTTCAAACGGGATTGCAGTGTGTCGTCAAGTCACACTGCAGGGGAATATATTCTCCCTCTTGCACTTTTCCTCATTTAAGTTGCACCCTTCATGAAACTTGGTTGCACTCTTCAGAAAACTAATTGCACCCTAGTAGGTTCAAACGGGATTGCAGTGTGTCGTCAAGTCACACTGCAGGGGAATATATTCTCCCTCTTGCACTTTTCTTCATTTAAGTTGCACCCTTCATGAAACTTGGTTGCACTCTTCAGAAAACTAATTGCACCCTAGTAGGTTCAAATGGGATTGCAGTGTGTGGTCAAGTCACACTGCAGGGGAATATATTCTCCCTCTTGCACTTTTCCTCATTTACGTTGCACTATTCATGAAACTTTCTTGCACTCTTCAGAAAACTCATTGCACCCTAGTAGGTTAGGTTCAAACGGGATTGCAGTGTGTGGTTAAGTCACACTGCAGGGGAATATATTCTCCTGATTGCACTCTTCCTGATCCAAGGTTGCATGTTTCATGTAATGTGGTTGCACAACTCAGAAACAATAATTGCACCCTTCAGAAAATTAATTGCACCCTAGCAGGTCCAAACGGGGTTGCAGTGTGTCGTCAAGTCACACTGCAAAGGGGAAGAGTTTGTCGGGTGCAATAACGCTTTTGTAGGGTGCAACGAGATTCAATGAAAGGTGCAATCTAAACTTATGAACGGTGCAAGGTGGAGAATATATTCGACTTTGACCATACACCTTTCCAAATAGAAAAATAATTGGTTGGAAATCATTGCCCTTGTAAATAAATGCCATTGCACTTGCACACTATAAATGAAAGAGGTACCAATGTTTGTTGGTTGGATAACTCATTTTGGAAGTTGGTTTAAGCGAAGAAAGAAATGAACAGAGACGACCCTAAATGGAAAGGAAAGGGCATCGCTAAAAGCACTTCTGACGGTCCATGAAAACATAGGCATTTAATTCCATGGCCGGCTGGTCTTGTGCAGTTGGCATTGGAAAAAAGAGAGGATGGAGAGGGTGTGTTGGAAATGAACACACAAGAAGCAATACAAAGAGCCATTACTGTTGCAGGTGAGGACACCGCATTCGTTGAAAACAATGCCTGGTTAGCTGTTGTGCATGGTGGATACATGTTTGAGCCGGGATACACAAATTTGGCGACTGTGAATAAAATGCCTAACTTGCAGCGGGTCAAACTCGTAAGTTGTTGTACGAAGTATATATCTTTATCTTTTTTTGCGCGTCTATGATAAATTCGTTAAAGAATGACAATCAATACTTGTTGTTGTTCAGGTTGTTGCATTGGTAAAATCATGTGTGTGCGATGCACTACGTGGAGTTATGCTCGAGTTGAAGGTGAGTATGTTTTTCTTCACATCATTTGGAAGAACCGAAGTAAAATTTGGTCGTGTTTGATTGTTAAACCAGGATCCCACAGGATCGATTCGGGGAACTGTGAGTGAGAAGGCAGTAGAAGTGTATCAACGGATGCTTAAGGCCAGTGTGTGCATCATACTGAGAGAGATTGTGTTGTGGCGACCAGAAAAAACCTCCTACTTAAATATCACAAGTGCAAACATTGAAGGCGTGTATCAAAATTGAAATGGTGTAGTCCCACGCATGCATCATATCCAGAAGTTTGTTATTATTCGGATATTGAAGTCGGTTTAAGGTATTTGCAAGGTTGGTATTCCGGTATTGCAAGTGTCTCTATGTAATAGTAAGGGTTTATGAAGTGTGTGCGCTTACAAGGTTGCTTCTCAGTTTAAACACACCACATAATTTGAGTATAATTATCCTATTATCAAATTTTCCAAAAAAATAATTGGAGTTTCACTGAACATTTATTCTTTTGCAACTTCAGTGCACGTTTACACATTTGTCGGCTTTTTTTTCTTTTACATTTGTAAGTACCTTTTAAGTTAAAAAGTACTTTTTAAAAAAAAATATTTGAAGCTAATGACTACTCAAATAGGCCTGATTTATAGGCAAGATTTATTTTCCAATAACCATTTTTTAAAACCAAAAACCATTTTTAAGTGTTTAGAATGGAAGCAAGTCAATAAACCAAAAGGTACTCTTGGGCTTGGCTGAGTATCCTTCACGGAAGAGATTTTTGGATTGTGAGCTGATTTTTAGAAGAACCAGTGGATATACTTGACAGAGCTCGATGGAAGAAAAACGATTCATGTAGTAACCCTAATTGATTGAAACATAAGTCTCGGTTTGGTTTGGTTTGGTTTTTGCCAGCATAAGGGACCAATAAAAATCATGTCTACCAACGAGTAGAATGATGTTTGTTGCGTTGAAAAATGAGTAGAAATTCGATAATTGGAAAGTAACTAATTTCCCATCATTTTCCATAACAAATTTCCATCCAAACATACCCCTAATGTTATACTCCGTTCTTCATCATTCAATACACTACATCAGTATGCCTGATTTCAAGTCTTCAAATCGAAATGGTAAGGTCATAGCTAACAAGAGATTACAGTCACCAAATATTTGGGAAAGTTAGATATCTGGTAATCCTGCAAGGTTCATTGCCTGTTGTCAAATATTTACAGTCATCAAAACGGAAACCTCCTACAGGGTAAGCAAACGGCAAAACTTAGATATCTAATAATCCTTAATCCTCTCATTACAATCCAAGCAGTCTGAAAGGAGACATCCTTAAGCCGATGCAGCAAAAGAGGACGACAAGATCTTGATTCAATAGGAAACCTAGAAATTACATGAAACCAAAACGAGCCAGTGCTTAAATTTACACACCTCAAACGGCAAAACATGTACCTTTGACAACATGAAGTAAACAAGAGACTCAAAGGAAATTGTTCAAATTCAAAGTAAAGCCAAACAACTACATACTCAAAACAACTTTAAATCACCACGGATTGAGAGGTACCCATTTACAAACACCAATAAAGAAAAAGAAAATAAAGAACAAAGTTCAAAGCTTAAAATAACCCAAATTGGCAGTGACTCCATAAAGCAAACAAGAAAATCGAATCAAATTGTTCAAATTCAAAGTAAACCCAGAAAACTGCATGTACCTTTTGACTTGACAAATCCCAGATGCAGGACTAAGTTTAATGACAAAAAAGAAAAGGGAAAGCAAAAGGAGCAGACAAACATGACCATATGACACAAATAAATGAGCAAATAAATGAAAGAAGAAACATACAGTTACTTAATCATCGGAGTTTGACTCGGGCCATCACCTATTTAAGCACATTACCTAACTTGGTTGCAGCAAAATCCCTGTTAGAGGACAACACAAAAAACTTCACACTATCAACATACGAAGTAGTCAATCTCGTAGATAAAATAAGCTCTAAGTTATGGGCAATTGTGGATATGCATATTTACCCAAAAAAATTGTGAATATGCATTGACTATACCAGCCACTTAATTGACTCTTTCAATCCTAGAAGTTCTGATATATCCCTATCCGCTTGTGCAAACTTGCTATTACATCAAAGTTAGATCAACAAAATCAAGTTTCAAAATATTAATCCTAGGAGATAGAACCGTTACTTACATAGGTGATGTGCTTACATATGGTCCAAAAATGAAATTTTACTAGGCATTATGCCCTTCCAAATTCGAAACTAACAAAGAGTAAATCCTTCAAACCTAACAATGCAACATCAACGAAACGAAATAAATATGCATCTAAACTTACTTGTGATTGCTGAGGTGATCATCAGTTGTTAATTGCAGCCAGTACGGAGTCCCGTTGTTCATTCCACTCATCCATAAAGAGTGAATACAATATCTTTCTCCTAATATTATTCATATTATCACTCTCCAATTCTGCAGAGACCATTTGTCCCTTCCACAACTCCATGAATTTGATGAGATAAATGCCACAGTCATGGCTAAGCATGTAATAAAAAAAAGAAACCATATAATTGAATAGACAAATTAGATAGCGATTTCGGAGGCAAGTCTGGCTTCGTAAAAAAAGTTCATTATTCTAACGTTCACTCACCCGTTGTCTTGCTGTGGAACCTTTGGATATACAATTTCAAACTCGTCTGCAGTATGCCTCGGCACCCCTTGACCATCGTTTAGTAGTGCGAACAAGTTATTCCACTAGAACCATTAAAGGCAACAAATTAAGAGATAGACAAACCAAATTGTGATAAATGGTACAGACATGAAAATAAAATATTCAAATAAAGGTTTATGGATGGGGGGTTATGTTACAATTGTCTCGATTGTGGACCATCGATCAGTTAAGTCAGTCGGCTACATTGAGTCCAAAACCTCTACCCGCAAATCAACAAGGTTAAAATTACCGCCACACAAAACCAGTGACCAGTCTCACCGTCTCCTAAAAGTACAGGTAGTATAAGCTGCAATATTATCGATCATGGAAATCATGACTTAGTATGACAACTGCAATAAAATGGAAAAGATGAAATGTGAGGCCCAAGTAATGTACCATGCTGCATTTGCGTATGTCATAATGAAATTTATTGACGTGAGGCATCCCTCATATAGGTATTAAAGTTAAAATGATTGCCCTTAACAAGATTTATCTGCAAGTCAAGTTCAAAAGAAGACAAATTATGTTTACTCGTTGAGATAGTTCCATGTTATGTTGCATCTACCATAGCAAAGAACGTACCGCGAAATCAGGATGGAAAATGTGGCGCTTCGATTGTGACTTTCCTTCTTCCATGTGTTGAAGTTCATCCATCATTATCAAGTCCCTTACAGTATGGATAACCTGTTTGTGGTTGGAATGAGATGTCATTATGTTTATTTGTACCATAAATAATACCAAATTCTCTTGACAAATCAATAACTTACAAGCTTTGACACAAGGCCCTTGGCTTGAACGAGCGGTGCACATCATTGAAATTCAACGGCCATTTTGCACCCATAATTTTTATACACGTCTCACTACATCAAATAAGTTGTTACGAACATGTGTGAGGATATGGTTTTAAATAACTTGTTAACCTCAATAAGAAGCATAAAGGTGGAGTCCTTACTCGACGCTAGTAGGTCCGTCTGCCTTCGACTTTGAAATTAGAAAGTCAACAATCTTCTTCTGCTCAGGTGTCATCTTTTGTACTTTGAATGGTGGGGGTGCAAGGTAAGGAGCTGCAGTTGATTTACTGAGTCTCGTTCCCCGAAACCCTCGTCTCGCGGTAGGTTGAGTAGATGCATCCCCTTTTGCGCGTCTATGGTATCCTTGCACTTGTTTTTCACCCAGAGTTTGTGCTTCAAGATGCCCTTGTATAGGGGTCACTTCTTTATCACCATGAGTATGCGCAGTTTCATCCAATAAATTTGTGTCATCGACACCTTTTTCTCCTCGATCTGTAAATGGTATTTCCTGCAAATGAAAATCTACTCGCTGAACATTGTTAAGTGTTTTGATGCTACTGCAGAACTAGATTTTAAGGTCAGAGTGTTTTGTTTTTAAGGGACAGTTGTAAATCATGTCAAAGGAATTAGGAGAATAAACCTCCCATAAAATTATAAATAGCACTTTCATAAGTTTGTAACATAAAGGCGTTTCATCAACTTGACCTTCTTTGGGGGTGACATATTTATCACGGGGACTTTGGTTGTCATTTGTGAAATCCACGACATCCGCCTTTTTTTGTCCACCAGCTTCTTGAATAGTAAAAGTGAGGGTATTATTCATAGTAAGTTAAGACTTAATAATTACTAGCAGCGGTGTTTTTGTATCGTACCGGATTATGAACGGAGGGACCGTCTTCCTTGCAAGGCAAGCTATTACCACCCAATCTCTGACAACCATCTGGGCTCCGAACTTGAACATCCCGCAACATGGATAAGTCATCATCCCATTTACGCAAGTTCTTGAGACGTTTTAAGAAAGCATGTATCTCATCATGGTATGCTTTAATGGGTGCCTATAAATGGTACATTCTTTTAACTAAGATTGTGTGATGGACACAATTATAGAGTTCAAAATATTTAGAAAAGTACACCAATTCAGAGATACATCACCTCATTCCTCATCTTATGGGGGGGGGGGGGGGGGAACTGAGAGTACACAGAATCCTTAGTAGGTTTGTCCTCGGGTTCAACACTGATCCACTCATCAATCAACTCCTTCGTCCAAAAGGCAATGGGAAGGTCACTTTCTTCACTGCCGATCTCAACATTCATCGAAAAATGATGAAAGTGTATTATCTGCAAAGTGAGTACAAATGACATTATCTTTGAGGACAAAATATTGAAATGAATATACTTAAAAATAATATAAGGAGGACAAAAATTACACACCATCAATATGAATAAAGCTCTGTCAACACCTTGGGCACTGCAAGAAGGGCCTTTCGATGCTCTGAGCTTATAATTTCTTATTTCTTCTACCAACCAATTGAGGACAAATTCAGGCCACTTGTACCTCTTTATCTTCTCCATTTCGTCGGTGACCACACCCGCAAACAACCGACTTCCGACAACATCCTTTTGTGTGGGACACAAGAAACATCCCAAAGCAAACAACATGTAAGCCCTCTGGAATTTTTCATTACATTTTTTCTTCAACACCACATCTCGCAATGCGCTCAATTTTATACCTTTAAATTCCTTAAAGTAGTCGATCATCTTGTCTTTGTGTATGCCTTCACACACATTCGACACGGGTATATCTCCAATTGGCAATCCCGAAACCCTCGCGACATCTTCCTCTGTTATAGGGCAGACACGCCCATTCTTAAATTCCATGGTTCGGTTGTCGGGATTAAAGCGGTCGGCCAACTTCATGATAAAATCTCTATGCAGAGTTGCACATTTCAACTCTACAAGTTTGTGGAATGGATTACACTTCTTCAGTGCTTTCCTTTGTGATTGCGCCAATTGGGAATTCAACTCCACAACTTGTTTTGGAGAACAACGAGTCCTAAACTTTGTCTATAAGAATAAAAAATAAAGCAGTGTCAGCAATCACAACAATAGGGGACTACAAAACACGTATGAAAGAGTTGGCATGTTTTCGTACCTGCACTTGTTTACTGTCCGTCTTCATCTTCCTTGGACGAGGGGGAAGTTTCTTGCGCTCTTCGGCTGTCATTTTGCCATAATTTTTTTTCCAATTTGGTACTTTATCTTGCCAAACTTCTCGAGCTCTGTACATCAACTGTTTAGACAAAGGAGAAAAAGTGAGTTACCTAAAGTACAAATAAATGTTACACAAGACTAATGTGAAGATTACAAAATAAATATCATGATTACCACTTCCGGACAAGGGAAGAGCTTCACATATTCTAGTTCCCCCATGGCTTGCTTGACACCCCATCCAAAATCCTTCATGCATTAAATCAAAAGTCGGGAATTACAAATATGCAATTATGCAATACTAATTATCCATTATCATATGGGAGTTAAATTTTGTTTACGTACTCACATAAAAATAGGAAAACCATTGTCATTATAGTCCTCATCGGAAGACTCTTCATCGGGTTCAGAATTTCGTGGACGCTTTTGTGGACGACCGTCGGGGTCCAATTCTACGGCATTTTCTAAAGGGCCGGCCTCATCGGGTACATGTTCTTCATTTTCTGACAACTGTCGTGACTTTAGTTCAACTCTCCGAGCATTTGCCTTAGAAAATGGCATGATTGCCTACAATCAAAGGATTAAACTTTTAGAATATAACAACACATGCGCTTAATCACACCATTTAACTAGTCACACACAATAGAGATCACAATGGCCACATTATGATCTTATATATCCCAAATTTTCAGCTATAAACATACTTTAATGCGTGACCTAAATTCAAAGTCATTTCAAGCGGATATTAGTCTACAATGAATGGTCTTTAATTACATGCCTATATTAACAAAAGTTGAATCACTGCCTGTTTACTATGAAGAGAAAATTCTGCTCTGGCCATTTTATTCAACTTTTGTTTCAGAGTTTGGTGCACCTTGGGAGCCCCTTGAATTGTTTTTGGATTTTATTCAAATTTTTCTTCTTGTGCAGTTATGGCAGATCCACAATGCTGAGCAAATGATTATGGATGATATGGAGGTTAATCCTGACAAGTATAAGGATAAAAAATTGGGGAATTAGCAGAATTAAATGATGATGACGGTTTTGATGACGAAAATTCTGTTCAACATACTAAAGCATATCACAAGAGAACTTTACTACCAAAAATGATTCTGGTAAGCATATTCCATGTGGTTTACGACATAAAACCCATCTTTTGTTCATGCCTTTTGCTAACATAGGAGCTCAAACTCTTGGCAGAAAACAAGTGTCAAAGAACTTGATAAAGATGGGTTACAATGATAAAGCTAACACTCTTAGCATGAACGGCGGTTACGAAACCGGCTCACACTTTTAATATTTTACGGCAAAAGCTGGTACTTAGGTATGGCCATGTGGGTTTGCTAAGTGCTATCTGCTGATGTTGGATGGCATAGAGTGGATGGCATAGAGTGGATGGCATAAAGATATTGTACAATTGTTTTGATACATTTATGTTAGAAAAACAAACTATGGGTACGCCCTGTATACTTTTCATACTTATTTGATGCAATATTCATTAGGTCTGGAATATATCTCTGTTTTTAAGCCAATTGATGAGGAGCCCATGGCTGTGAATAACCCTAGGGGGCTTCCGGTTTCAATTGAGCACCACTAGTCTGATTTAACTGTGTATCATTACTTCCACTAGTATCATTCAAAAGGGGCTCTTGAAGAAGGGTATCTTGACTTTCCTTCTTCCCCAAAAATCCCAGTAAACAAAAGAAAAAACCTATAACAGCGGAAACAAAATTAGACACCAATAACTGAGTTTGCAGAGATTCATCATTTTTCTTGTAAAGGAAGACCACTACAAGAAAACAACAAGACATGGAGAAGTAAAATCCCCACCAGACTCTCAATAAAATTGGGAACCTTGGCCCTCCAGAATTAGATCAATGGGTCTACAAATAAACAGAGATTGCTAACCAAGCAAGTGTTCTGAGCCCAAAATCCACTAGGGTTAAAATCTTTTCATCAGACCAACCATTTCTGTACCAAGAAAAGTAATTTAATAACCAAAGAACGAGATTAAAAATTGAAAGATCCTAGCAACAGAACAGAGCTTGATGAAAATATATTTTTCCTATTATTACTCCGTTTTGGCCCATCAGTGGGAGTATTCATGATTTTCCGACATACCCATGTGATTAAGAGGGACATTAACAAAACCAGGTGCAGTGAAACAGAAATCCCGTGAAAGAAAATGGGTCGGAGGAGGAAATTACTGGGTGTGTACACGAGTGATGAATATGAGTTAGAGAGAATAATAGGCATACCCATAACACGATTCGCACATGCACCAAAAAGTGAAAACCCATACAGATATATATATATATATATATATATATATATAGAGAGAGAGAGAGAGAGAGAGAGAGAGAGAGAGAGAGAGAGTACCAGTCACCAGAAAATCAATACCCAGAAGTGAAAACGCGTATTTGTATCACCAATCGGATCTGAACCGGCATGTACATAACAAGTTTCGTTCTGCAGATCTACATTAGGGTCGGAGGCAAGCTCTCTCACATTGGAGATGTGCGAAGGGAGAAGGTGGGAGTGACGATGGAGATATCGAGAGGGAGAGATGAGCGCAGAAGTTTTTTTTTTTTCTTCACCGTTTTGTTTGAGACGATGGAGAGAACGTGATTTGGGTTTGGGAGGTTTTGGAAGGACTGGGTGTTTTTTTGGAAGGGTATTTGCGTCAAACTCTATTTGTTTTTCCATGTATTGGCAAATGCTTTCCTCCTTATCATGTTTTTGTAATTCCGGAAAATACACCATGTTTATGCCATTTCTTGCCCCTACTTCTATTTTTAAGCAATTTTCCCTTTCAAAAGGAAAAAAAAAAGTCAACTTGACCCGATGAAAATTATTTTCTTAAAAGCGAAGTTAGTGGTAATAGCCCAAAACCACGTCGTTTTGGGCCATATATAGCACCCCGGATCCCTAAGAAAATAGGTCTCCCCCTCGATCTCGGAGAACACCAGAGAACGCGGAAAACGGCCAACATTAAGATCTGCCATGAAATGCTTCTCTCTCTCTCTCAACTTTAGTTCTTGTGCTCGATCCTGGTAGAAAACCACAATTACCATCACTGAAAAAACTGAGAGAGAGAGAGAGAGAGGCGATGGCTTTCATGGCGGTTTTGGAATCAGATCTACGCGCGCTCTCAGCCGAAGCTCGACGGAGGTACCCTGCCGTCAAAGACGGCGCAGAACACGCTATCTTAAAGGTCAATCAGAGTTTCATTTTCACTTTCTTTACCTATCCTTGCAATTAGTGCATTCCTAGTCAAGAGTAATCTTTCTGTTATTTCGTCTTTTTAGTAGAGAGATTGTTTCTGATACGGATTAGGCTGAAGCTTTGATTGAGCAATAGACTTTTGATTATACTTGAATTTTGTGGTTTAATGTGGAAGAGAAAGTTTCACTTATTGTGGTCGGGGCTACTTTTCGCACTTCTCATCTCAATCCCTTGTGTTAACGAGGAAGAGAATTATAGTTGGACCAAAATGCTTCTGATAGATCTCACATAGTAGCACTAAAATGGAAACATCAAATCACTTTTGACTCTTCCAACAGAGAAATACTACTACTTCAAATTACTCCTTAAACAAAAATGTTAATTACCTAAAAAATGCGTACTAGCTTGAAGCTTTGATTGAACAAAAACAAATTAGTGCATTCCTGGTCAAGTGTAATCTTTTGTTATTTTTTGTTTGAAGTAGAGAGCTTGTTTGTGATACTCCTATGTTAGTATGAAGAATACGCATTTACCTGAAGCTTTGATTGAGCAATAGCGATTTTGAATTTTGTAGTTTAATGGAAAAGATGAGTTGTTGATGCCCTGTATGATTGCCGAGAAATCTAAATTATTACAAAAAATTTAAATAGCTCCTACTTTTCGCACTTCACATCTTAATCCCTCGGGTTTCACTATTCGAGAACCAAAACGTTTATGATGGATTTTTTTTTTTACAGTATCGCAAAAATGGAAACATTAAATCAGTTGACTCTTCCAATTGTGAACTAGTACTACTTCAAGTTCAACAAGGGCTAGGGTTCTTCTTATTGGGCTTGGCCCATTCTTTTTGGTAATTGAAATGTAATATCTGGGTATATGTTTTGACCCATTGGGTTTGGGATGTCGGGCTTCGGCCTTGACTTTCTTGATTGGCTTCTTGCCAATCGTTGGGTGGGTCTCGTTTCCCTTTAATCTTTTCCAAGATTAATAAAATTATTATTTTTGCCTTTCAAAGAAAAAAAAAAGTTTAAAACCCTAAGACTGCAGTTTTTCCTTTCTTTTCTTTTTCCCTTGATACATCCTCATTAGATCCTTTGATTCAAAGAAAACCAAACTATCACCACAAAACAGTATAAATTTAGGTATACACTATATGTATCGGCATTCACACTTGTTGCCTGGCACAAGTGTGCACGCAAATTGTTGATGATGTGTTTAGGGTGTATGCATCAGCCTGCGATCTTTTTGCATTTTAAAATCCTTACAAGTTCGGAAAATTGACACTATAATGACAATGTTCTTTAGAATTAAATGTATGAGCTTTGCATACATTTTGGAGATGTGTAATCGTTTGGGTATGAAATGCTGTATGAACAAAGTTATAATAGGTCAAAATGTGCAGATGCTCAGCTCAAGGTCTTCAATGATTAAATTAGGAATCATAAACTTGTCAACACGATAAGTTTAGTGGCATGTAATGTGAATGTATCTAATGTGTATCTGTGTTTATCTTCTACTTAATGCGTAGATTAGGCGTATCTAAATACTCTATTTATGGCATAGATTAGGTGTTATCATATCTCTTTGTAATCTTCTATTTTAGGCATAGATTTCTAGGTTTCTTCTATTTAAGCTTGTGATTAGCAGTGTAACTCGTAACATTTTCATTAATACAGATCAATTCTCTCTCCCCCATCTGTTCTGTCACACAGTAACAGAGAGGGTTTGATCACCGCCTGACCTTCCGTAATCCCGAATCAGCTCTCTCTCTCTCTCTCTCTCTCTCAATTGACTCTACTCTTAGTGATCCCTGTTCACTCTCTCTCTCTCTCTCACACACACACACACACACACACACTCAACCTGTTACGCTACCAAAAAGGGTAAAAAAACCCTAGACTCAATCTGACAAAGAATCCCTGAAGCATCCACCTCAGTGGATCAAAACCATCCAACAACCACCGTCTCTACTCTCCGACCTTCGGCAATCCTTCTTCTGTACTTTCTGACCTCCTTAAACAACTTTCTGAGTTTTTGGCTATTGGGGACCTCTGATTGCTCACGAAAGCTCACAATCTGTTGCTCTGCTACTTTTTCGGACCCCATTCTGCCATCATTGCCCTCAGACGATCACTATCAGACTTATCTGACCTCTGACAACCACCATCAGACCTCGCCAGACTCCCCTCTGCACCCGCCGACCACCAGAATCTGCTTCCCGGCAACTGATGACCCTTGGCTGACTCTGAAACCCCCCTATCGGCTTTATTGATTCCGTTTTGGACCTCGGTTGACTCTGAATCCCCCCAATCGGTTTTATAGCTTCTGTTTTGGACCCATTTTGACTCTGTAGAAACTCTCATGGGTGATTACAAGCTCAGTAAGTCATCTGTTTTGACACTACTCGGTACTTTTTGGCACTGCTTCATATATTCTGCACTGTTTTGACAGTGTTTGCTACTATTCTGCACTATTTGGGCTGCTCTAGACCATTGGTGCAACTGTTTAGCTCTCTCTTGGGTCTTGATAAAATAATTTTGGCATTATTTTTGGTATTTTGTTATTTTCCTTTCTTACTCAGTTCATCATGGCTGAGGTACCTACGTTTCAAGTATCTTATGCTTCATCTCTCGCTCAGTCAGCTTCTACTACTGGTAGTGTTCAACCTCCCCTCTCGTTTGAGCAGTATCAGCATTTTGAGGCTTTCATGGCTTCTATTGAATGGGGTTCTCAACAAGGTTCCTCTATGACTATCACTCACTCAGGTTTTCATGGTGCTTATACCACAGTATCTTACCCACTATTTGGATTTTCGATCCTAGTTCCTCCCTTCATATGACTCCTAATTTATCTCTCCTTAGACTCCTCATTTATCTCTCCTTAGTAACTGCAGTTCTCCTGCCTCCCCTATTAGTGTTGCCACTGCAAATGGTTCCCCAATGCATGTTGTTTCCATTGGTTCCATTCTTCCTACCTCTGGCTCTTTTGTGTCTATCTCGAATGTGTTCTATGTTACTCAATACTCAATTATCTTTAAGTCTTCTTTCTGTTG
This sequence comes from Vaccinium vitis-idaea, assembly GCA_963854785.1. Taxonomy (NCBI): domain Eukaryota; kingdom Viridiplantae; phylum Streptophyta; class Magnoliopsida; order Ericales; family Ericaceae; genus Vaccinium; species Vaccinium vitis-idaea. The sequence goes on along the minus strand of OY978225.1, from coordinate 19,000,301 downwards.
GTCAATTGTCTGATCCCAAGTTTGATGTCTTATTCTCCTCTTCTGGTTGTGTTGTGCAGGATTGGGAATCCAAGAAACAGATTGGGATCGGGGGTAGAGTTGGTAATCTCTACATTCTGGAGAGCTTGCACATTCTTAGAGAATCTACTTCCATGGCCATGTTGTCCTTTTCCTTTGATTGTAATTCCTCCCCTTTTTATCTTTAGCATTCTAGATTAGGACATCTGTCAAGTGACCGTCTAAAACTTTTGCTTAAGTCAGGTCTTTTGGGAAAAACTTCTTTTATTGACATTTTTGAGTGCAGTAAGTTTGCAAAAATGTCAGCTTTGCCATTTAATAGTAGTACCCCGGTCTCTACTTCCCCTTTTCAGGTCGTTCATTCTGATCTATGGCGTCCATCCCTGGTTGCCACTAAAGGTGGTTTTGTCTATTATGTATCTTTTGTAGATGATTATCGTAGGTATTCTTGGGTTTATTTGATGACGCACAAGTTTGATTGCTTTCAAATTTATTGTACTTTTCATGCCATGGTTCAAATGCAGTTTTCTACCTCTATTAAAATTCTTCGTTTTGATTTGGGTGGGAAATAGTCTCTCTCCGAGTTTGTTGCATTTTTAGAAACCCATGGGACTATCCATCAGTCTTTTGTACGGACACTCCCGCCTAAAATAATAAAGCTGAAAGAAAGCATTGTTATCTTCTTAATACTGTTCGGTCTCTACTATTGTCGTCCTTCGTCCCTTTTGTTTTCTGAGTAGAAGCCGTCTTTACTGTAGCCTATCTTCTGAATCGAATGCCCACTCCTCTCGTCTTTGGTAGTTCCCCTTATGAGCTGCTCCATGGTCAGGTTCCTAACTACTCTGTCCTTAAAGTTTTTGGTTCTACTTGTTTTGTCCTTTTTCCCAACAAAGATTGCACTAAGCTTAGCGCTCGCTATGTCTTAGGTGTCTTTTTGGGGTATAAGATTAATAAAAAAGGCTACCAATATTATGACTCCTGTGACCAAAAAGCTATATGTATCTGGGCATGGCATCTTCTTAGAGCATCCCCATATTTTACTCACTCCCAAAACTGCTCCTGTAACCAACGAGGATTTGATTCACATGGACTTCTTTCCCATGGATGTGCCCACAGAAGAATATACCTCTACTCGTGAGGTGTTTGATATTTCTGTAGCTCCCTCGGCCTCTCCTCCAAGGTCTACACCCGTGGTCCAACTTCTCCACTTGCTCCCCAAACTGCCTCAGATGATCCCGATCCGCCTCCTCTCCAGTATCTTGCTGGTGAAAATCGCCATCCACAGTAAAATATGGCTTCACTAATACTTGTTTCTCGTCTTCTTATCAATCATTTCTTTCGCGGATTCACACTTATTTTGAGCGTAGGTCCTATAAAAAAGCTTGTAATGATTCCAATTGGGTGGATGCCATGCAAGCTGAACTCACTGCTCTTGCTCAAAATCATACTTGGGAGTTGGGTTCGCAGCCGGATGGTAAGAATGTTATTGGTTGCAAATGGGTCTACTAGGTCAAGACTCATTCTGATGGTTCTTTGGAGCTGTATAAAGCCCGCTTAGTTGTTAAAGGGTTTTCTCACGATTATGTGATGGATAATGAGGTGACCTTTGTTTCCATTGCCAAAATGACCATTCTTCGCACCTTGATCTCCGTTTTCGCTGTGCAACATTGGCCTCTTTATCAGTTGGATGTGAATAAGGCTTTTCTCAATGGATATCTCTCTGAAGAGGTTTCTATGCGGCCTTCTCCTCGCTTCTCTCATCCCTCTGGTGTTGCTTGCTGCTGGCATCGTGCTCTCTATGGCTTGAAACAATCCCATCGCGTTTGGTATGCACAATTTCAGAATGTGGTTCTTCAGATTGGCTTTCAGCCCAATATGCATGATTCTGCTCTATTTCTTCGTCACACCTCTCATGGTCTGGTTCTTCTCTTGCTGCATGTTGATGATATGATAATCACTGGTTCTGATTCTGTTGCTATTAGTGACGTGAAACGTCATCTGTTTCGGGAGTTTGAGATGAAAGACTTGGGCCCTCTTCGGTATTTTCTTGGTATTGAAGTCGCTGCCTCCCCCAAAGGTATCTTCTAGGATAGTGCCAAGTTCTGTCCTTATGGTGTTCCTCTTGAGGATCCTACGGAATACCGTGAATTGGTGGGTTGCTTGGTTTATCACACTTACTCGGGCGGATATTGCCTATGCTGATTACATTGTTAGTTAGTTTGCCTCTGCTCCTTGGACTACACATTGGGCGGCTCTGTTAGGTATTCTCCATCAGTGTCTTCTACTCTCTTCTACGTCGAGTTTGACTCTTCATACTTATGCTGATGCTGATTGGGCCGGGGATATTAGTTGCCACAAATCTACTTCCTGCTTTTGTGTTTTCCCGGGCAACTCTCTTTTCTCCTGGAAAAGCAAAAAGCAAATTGTAGTTGCTCGCTCCACTGCTGAAGCTGAGTGTCGTGCTAAAGCTCATGTTACCTCTGAAGCACGTGGCTTCGCTTGCTTATATTGGATATGGGTGTCTCCGTTACTTCACCCACGCCTCTTTATTGTGACAGCAAGAGTGCTATTGAGATTGCCCACAACTCGGTCTTCCATGAGCACACAAAGTGTATTGAAATTGATTGTCATTTTATTCGTATCATCTTTAGTCCCACCATTATTTTACCCTTAGCCTCTTCCACGCTGCAGTTGACATACTTCTTCACGAAGACCCACACTACTGCTCGTTTCCGCTTTCTCCGTGGCAAACTCGCGATGGTCTTCGCTCTCACATCCTGAATTTGAGGGTGTGTGTGAATGTATCTAATGTGTATCTTCTATTAAAGGCCTATATTAGGCGTATCTTGATACTCTGTTTATGGCATAGATTAGGCGTAGTGATATCTCTTTGTAATCTTCTATTTTAGGTACAGATTTCTGGGTTTTCTCTATTTAAGCTTGTGGTTAGCATTGTAACTCTTAACATTTTCAGTAATACAGATTAGTTCTCTGTCCCATCTGTTCTGTCGCAGTTAATTTCATAAGAAGTTGACTAGGTTTCTTTACAGTACAGTCATTTGAAGTACCTGAGTACTAGTTGATAGCCAGGTAGTTGAACTGAGCTGAGCTGAGTCAGAATTAATTGTGTCTCTCGCAGTGATGTAAAGTGAAACTTTTGATTTCCTTTATTTGGCTGAAAGTGGGGCTGAGTTAGTGGTTCATTTCATAATGATCTTGATTTTTGGCTAACTTGAGCTGTCACATTGAAAGAACGTAACATTGATATTTTTGGTTGCACAACCCTGGGACTGATCCTTCGTGCTTTTATGTGAAATTGCAGCTACGGTCATTGTCGACCCCTAGTGAAATTGCACAAAACGAGGATATACTACGGATCTTTCTGATGGCTTGTGAGGTTAAAACTGTGAAGCTCAGCGTTATTGGACTTTCTTGCCTGCAGAAGCTCATATCTCATGATGCGGTAGCTCCTTCAGCTTTGAAGGAGATACTTGCGACGCTGAAGGATGTACGGTCAAATCTCTATTTGTTAATCATTACTTAACGATGGGGATAGAAAGATCTAGGAGTACTTTGGTGAAAGCTATAAAAAAGTGAAAAATAGATTTCCTCTTAGAACACAGAAGTACTGTGATAGTTAAAGAGCATACTCATCATGGTACATATGCTATTATGCTGTGTTTAAAACTTTATTGTTTATACGTGAAAGTTGTCTGTAAGTTGAAATGTACTATTGGTTGAAATCCTTTAAAATCATCAAATTTGAGATTCAACCTGGTGCAGAAAGCCAAATGTATACTAAAAGAATGCATATCGAATTTTCTGAACTGTTATTGCCAATTAAACGACCGTATGCTATTCCCATTTTGAATAAGCTAGACTTTTTCTATGCCTCATGTTCAACGATTTAGTACTATTCAAGATTTACATCTCTTATTTCACCACAATGGTGAATGGAACTATGGAAGTATGTCAAAAGAGTTTAAGAAGCAACAAATTCTAAATTAGCTTGTGTGCCACGAAGAAATTTGATGCTATTGATGTCCCAGTATAGGAAAGAAATAAGTTGAAGTTTGAATGTGATGTGGCATTGGTGGGGATTAGTGAAGTATTATAGGATGAAGAGCACTGAAGTCCTTGTGTATGATGCACTTACCCAGTTGATTCAAATTGAGAATACAAGTAGAGTTCCTTTCAGAGTACAACCAATACATTGGGAACCAGCGAAAGAGAGATGAACAATGACAAAATGATCAGATGCAACATACTCAGGCACAATGACAGAATAAATCAAGTCAAGTGGGAATTACTCAGAACATAGAGATCCTTTCATAGGCGACATACAAGGTGCTGCCTGGTGCAAATAATATATAGGGTTATTGATCTATGTACACATCCTCTTGAATATCTGCAAATAGGAATACATTCTTTATATCGAGATTGCTTCTTGAAGTACACATTGGTACATGGTAGTCTTTAGGAGGAGGTTTATATGGAGCCTCTTGTTTGTTCCTTTGTGGGAGTAAGAGTCTTGAATGAGTCAGCATGGGCTCAAACTGTCTCCTCAAGTACGGTTTGGTAGTTTTAGTGATTAATTTTGGCCTTTATCGTTGTGAGGTAGTCATTTTGTGCTTTTAGATGCACTGCAGCTTAGATGATGTTTTTTATTTTATTTTATTTTTTATATTTTATATTTTTATATTGAGTATTTGACATGGTCATTACACTGATGAGTGCAATGGTATTCTTGTCAACATTATTTTTTCTAGCATAAGTTTCATACTGAAGATTTGGACAACCGAGGATACTTGTTAGTCTTGTTAGGTATTGAAGTGGCCATGATGGGCAAGGCATCCCTACCCCGAAGAACATATGTAGTTGGTTTGTAGATTGAGCTAGGGATGGTGGGGTTTAAACTTATAGATGCTCCTGCACACTTACACTAGCTAGTTCCTGACTAGGATGTCAATGAGGACAATATGGACAAGTGGATAGCAGGCTGAATTGTTGGACTGTTACTAGACCCGATAGGGCTATATTTCTTTTGCAACAAGCGCAGTAAGTCTCTACTTGCTAGTGAATATCTACTTGGAAGCAGGGTTATTAGTTATTTAGCTTGTTGGAAAGGTGATTTGGTTTGAGGGAAGGATAAGAATTGAACTAGAGGTGTTCACAGACCCGTTCTGTCCACTTCTATTGTGAATTAACAGACAAACTGGTACCTAGGGTTCTGAAAATTTAGGAACCAAATTGATTGCAGAACATTCGCTAGTGAACTGAAAGAGGGCGTTTGTTGGGTGAGGTGGCTTGATTTTGAGGGAGTTCTTTCAGGTAGACGGATGTCTGTGGGGTTTTCTTTGATGAATTGGTTGGGGGCATTTCTTTTGGGAATGCGTGATTGGAGGGGAAGGGTGAGGGTGTGTATGTCTGTATGTGGAGGGGGAGAATGGGTACAGGGTGAGTGGGTTGGAGGGGAGGGTGAGGGTGAGTGTTTTGTCGGGGGAGGATGATGAACGATGCATGGGTAGACCTTCTTTGCATGGAGGGTATATCTCTTTTCAGATTGGTGATTTTTTTATTTAACTGATTGGGTGGCCTTCGCATATCTGCTTGGCTCCTTTCCTTTGTTTTGTTAGCGAGTTCTTCGAGACTGCGGATGTAGAGTTTCTTAATCTTCTCTAGTTTGGCGAAGGCTTCTAGTGTGATTTGGTCGTGATTGTCCGGGACATAGTTGCTATTTTAGTTTATTATTTGAGAGGGTGGGGTGCTCTTCTTTTCCGAGCCTTTATTTGGCATGCTCATGGCTGGCCCTTTTTTGTACTTTCAGTTGTTTTGGAGTTGTGAGGTGTCTAGGCCATTACTAGTTGAGTTCTGGTAGAGATACATACACCGTTATCCTAGGGGTACAGTTATGAGGTAGCTTTTTGGGTTGTTTTTGTATGTCCTTGAGGTATGCTTGTATTTATGTACTTCTCTTTTATTTATGCTTGTTTACTTATCCGAAAAAACAAATAAATTATAACCGGACTGAAACCAGACGATGAACTATAGTGCTGTTCTCGGTTTGTTTGTCTATGCTAAAAAATGTTTTACTACGACATACAATAGATACCACCATTCAAAAAGTCAACAAGCCTAGTTCAAATTTACACAACTCTCTCTAAAGCAGCTTTTAGAGGTGTACATATCGTACCAACAGTTAAAGATTCTTTGCTTAAGCATTACCTTTGTATTGAGAGAAAGTGATCAATTATGAAACGATGTGTAAACAGATGTATTTTAGCTACTAAATTAATGAAAAATACAGAACTGTTTGGTTTATGATGCTATTTTGGATATACATGAACTGAGCTGCACTTAATGTTTCTTAATTACTTGGACCAGGAACCAAATCATTCGTTAAAAAGCCTAAGCAACACAGTTGGACTTGTTCGACTCATTGGTTTTTTTAAACATCTTGAAAACAACCTATGGTTTCTCAATCACGTGCTCAGTTTGAATGTAGACCTATTACACTTGCCCTTGCTAGTTTATGTTGCAAAATGTGTGTTGTATGGTTTGAAGGGGAACCAGCTATTCATGTTGTCTTGTGTTTCATATGAAGAAACAAATCATGTCGAGGTTGATTGTCATCTATGCGAGAGAAGAAGACAAGTAATTTGACTATAGCGGGTCTATTAACCAAATTGTTATGTGGTTGACTAGTTTAGTATATCTGTAACAAGCGTGGACGCAACCCATCTACTAGTTTAGTATATCTGTAACAAGCATAGATGCAACCCATCTACACACCAGGTTGGGGCAAGGAGAGGGAGGGAGGGAGCATGGTTCGAGGAGCTAACTACGTGAATTGAGCTCTCTCATTCTCCTCCTTTCCACTTTCTTTAACCTAACACTTGCTTTGAAAACTTTAATCCATCGAAGACACAATTTGATATATGTTTTGGGCTTGCTGCTTGTGGGTATTGCCAACATAAGAGGGCCAGGAGGCTAGTTTGCGAAAGAACAAAACACGTTGCTCACCATGCAAGAGACTACAGATTTTTATGCAGCCCAAGGGAAGGCAAAATATAAGGGGTGTGACATTGTAAAAGAGAAAAGAGAAACAACATAACAATCCTATTGCATTAGAAAGCTTGACAGATTACAAGACTAATGAAGGGTTTATTTAGGCTATAACCCTAATAACCCTAGCAAAACCCTAATAACATAAAAATGACTAAACTACCCCGAACATAAAAGATAAATAACAATTAATTGAAACCCTAACAATTTAACTGAAATCCTAACAATTAACTAAAACCCTAAATTATATTTCACACCCTCCCTCAAACTCATGATGCGAAGCCAGAGAGCATGGTAAGTTTGCCAAGGAGATAACAACTGCAAATCAACTACTGCAAATCCACTATTGCAAATCAACTACAGCAAATCCACTGCTGCGAATCAACTGCTACAAATCAACTATTGCGAATAAACTATTGCAAATCAACTACTGCAAATTAACTACTGCGAAGGTGCTGAGCGCTGCTAAACTAGAACATGCGAATAAGAAGAAGAACCGATGTTGAATAGATTCAAATAGGAGGAGGAAACCGATGCTAAACAGATTTCGGCTGTAGATTTTAGAGAACTACACCGGAGTACAAAAACTGATTGCCAATGCAGATTTCAGAAAAGACATACGCGAGAGAGAGAGAGAGAGAGAGAGAGAGAGAGAGAGAGAGAGAGAGAGAGAGAGAGAGAGAGAGAGAGAGAGAGAGAGAGAGAGAGATGCAATCTGGGGAGAAACAGAGATATGTGATCTGGGGAGAAACAGAGATGCGATCTGGAGACACAAAGATATGTGATCTGTACTACTACGTCTTGTTTCGAATGGAGAGAGGGAGAGAGATGCTAGCTGGTTATGTTTGTGTGTGTGTGTGTGTGTGTGTGTGTGAGAGAGAGAGAGAGAGAGAGAGAGAGAGAGAGAGAGAGAGAGAGAGAGAGAGAGAGAGAGAGAGATGTGAAAACAGAGGTTAGATTAACCTATTTCGGCTCTGATACCATGTGGCATTGTAAAAGAGAGATGAGAAACAACGTAACAATCCTATTACATTAGAAAGCTTGAGATATTACAAGACTAATGAAGGGTTTCTATAGGCTAACCCTAATAACCCTAGCAAAACCCTAATAACATAAAAATGACTAAAGTACCCCAAACATAAAAGATAAATACTAACAATTAATTGAAACCCTAACAATTAACTAAAACACTAAATTATACTTCACAAGGGGCAAAAAATCACAGAGAACCATGAAAGAGGCCTGAAATCACAATAGAAAAAGCTTGCTGTTAACAAACTACTGCTATAGGGCAGTTAAGAAGATATTATAGGGCAGTTAAGAAGATATTATGGCCTCTGCCTTTAGTTGAAACAATTCGTAACCGACTCCAGTACAATCCTTGAAGCTCTAGATAGTTTAAGAAACTCAAGAAAAGGAGTTTCTATTTCCTAGTTTTGCTGGAAATACCACATATTATTAGTCAATTTCCTTAGACTTGACTTTAGACTTCTGACTTCGTGACTCTCCGACTCATCTGTTACTCTAGACAACTTCGTGGACTTCTATTGATTATATCTTACCGACACTTCGCATGCCATTGTTGGCTTCTCAGTGCCACAAAAACTTATTGTTTTTGTTGCATCATTTCCTCCAGGTTTGACTTGACCTCGAGTTTTATTGGTCCCATACCTATTTTTAGGATGTTCATTGGCTTCATGCCTTCTGCAGATACAGATCTTCTTCATCTGTCCATGCTTATAGTTCCCTTGTCTTTTGATTTTCCTTGTTACTTTGGTCCTTTTCAGGTTGCTCCTTGCCATGCTTTCCCTTAGGTCTGGATGGCTTTAGTTGGATTTTATTTACTTTTTCTGAAACATTGTTGTTGTGAGCTATCGTAGAGAGAGAGAGCTTCAAACGTAATTCATTGATACTGAATCATTAGGGCTTTACACTTAGATATACGTGGACAAAGATACAGAGGACTAAACTACCCCTAGGAAATATTTACATGACAAATGAACCCTTAACTTATAACTTAACACTCCCCCTCAAGTTGGTGCGAAGATATCTATCAAGCCCAACTTGAACACAATGGGATGAAAACTTTTGCTACTAAGACCCTTTGTAAATACATCGGCCAATGGGTCTTCGGATCTCACAAAAGGCATGCATGTCAAACCGTTGGCTCAGCTTCTCCTTCATGAAATTCCTATCAATTTCAATATGCTTTGTTCGATCATGTTGAACAGGATTATGAGCAATGTTTATGGCAGCTTTGTTATCACAATTGAGCTTCATAGGACCACGATCAGGGAATCCTAAATCATGCAAGAAGGTTTGGAGCCATAAAAGCTCGCAAACACCATGAGCCATAGCTCTGTACTCAGCCTCTGCACTGGATCTAGCTACCACAGACCGCTTATTACTCCTCCAAGTAATCAAATTCCCTCCAAGGAAGGTGCAATAGCCTGAAGTATATCGCCGATCATCAATAGAACCCGCCCAGTCTGCATCGGTGAAGGCTTGCAATTTCAAGTGACCATGATTAGAGAAAAAAATTCCTTTACCTGGGGCAGATTTGAGATACCTCAAGATACGTTAAACAACATCAAGATGTACAGTACGAGGGTCATGCATAAACTGGCTTACAACTCCCACAGCATAGGAAATATCTGATCTAGTGTGAGACAAGTATATCAGGGGACCCACAAGTCTCTGATATCTCTCCTTTTCTGTATGCTCCCCCACTTTGCTACCAAGATGATGATTGGCCTCAATGGGAGAGTCAGCTGGCTTACATCCCAACATACCAGTTTCTTCCAAGAGATCAAGATGTACTTGCTTTGCGAGATAAAAATTCCTTTGTCAGATCTAGCCACCTCCATTCCAAGAAAGTACTTCATAGACTCCAAATCCTTAATCTCAAACACTTGAGCAAGAAGAACTTTAAGGCTAACAATCTCATTCACATCATCACCTGTCATGATTATGTCATCCACATAAATAATAAGAATGACAATCTTACCATTACTCCTCTTGATGAACATAGTATGGTTAGCATGACTCTACTTGTATCCAAATCTCAACATGGCTTTGAGAAACCTGTCAAACCATGCTCTAGGAGATTGCTTCAATCCATAGAGGGCCTTTCTCAACCTACACACCTTTCCTTCTGTTGCAAGAGAGGAAAAATCTGGTGGTATGTTTATGTACACTTCTTCCTCTAATTCACTATGAAGAAATTCATTCTTCACATCAAATTGTTGAAGAGGCCAATCCAAAATAGCCGCACAAGAAAGCAAGGTACGAACAGAATTCATCTTGGCCACAGGAGCAAAGGTCTCCTCATAGTCAATACCATATGTTTGAGTAAAGCCTTTGGCAACAAGTCTGGCTTTATATCTCTCAACTGCCCCATCTGCCTTGTGCTTTACAGTGAACACCCATTTGCATCCCAGTGGTTTCTTTTCCTCTGGAAGAGTTACTAATTCCCAGGTGCCATTCTTTTTCAACGCTATCATCTCCTCTACCATAGCTTCTTTCCACTCAGGTATTATGATAGCTTCGTTCCAACCCTGTGGGATAGATATAGAAGAAAGAAAAGAGACAAAAGCACGATATGAAGAAGATAAACGAGAATATGTAACAAACTGAGAGATAGGATGTTGGGTACACGTTCTAACTCCTTTTTTTATGAGCAATAGGAGCATCAAGATCATCAACAGCAATAGGAAAAGGATCATTACCAGATGAGTCAGCTGAAGAGTCAAGAACTGGAGTAGGTGATGGAGATTGGCAAAGTGGAACTACACATATAGACTTGCCTTTTTCTTTTGAGAAAAGGTCTGCAAATTTGGCCTATCCAGTCTTTCCCGAACATCATGTTCCACTCTTTCTGCAAATAAAGGTTCTTGCCTTGAGTTCTCTCTCCCCCTCACTATGACAAGGTAAAGGGTAAGACCACGACTCAGGAGTATAATATGTCAACATCTCTTCCTCCCTCATCTCTTCCTGTCTATCATTCTCCCCCTGAAGAGATGAAGTGGACAGAGGATAAAATGATTCTGTTTCCCAAAAAGTGACATCCATGGAAACATATGTTTTGCGAGAGTGCGGGTCATAGCATTTATAACCTTTCTGAGTAGGAGTATAGCCAAGGAAAATGCACTTACGGGCTTTGGGATCTAGCTTACCACCAAGGTGCTTAGGAGCATGGACAAAACACACACAACCAAAGACCTTGGGTGGAAGAGATGAGACCTGAGAATAGCCAGGGAGGAACTTAATAGGAGTTTGGAATTGAAGAACACTGGATGGCATGCGATTGATAAGAAAAGCTGCAATAAGGACTGCTTCGCCCCAAAAATGTTTAGGGACATTCATGGTGAACAATAGAGAGCGGGCAACCTCAGCAAGATGGCGATTCTTGCGTTCTGCAACTCCATTTTGTTGTGGAGTGCCAACACAAGAAGTCTGAAAAAGAATGCCAGAGTCGTTAAGATATGCCCGAAAAGTCCCATCTATATACTCAGTCCCATTATCACTACGGAGCACTTTAACGTTAGCATCAAATTGAGTACGCACCATTTGGTGAAAAGATTTAAGGCATGGAAAAATCTCATTTTTGGCCTTTAGTAAATACACCCAAGGACACAAGAATAACAATCAGTAAAAGTGACAAACCAGTGATAACCAGACAGATATGTGACAGGAGAAAGACCCCAAACATCAGAATGGATAACCATAAATGGCGAATCACTTCTTTGATTGACAGGAGCATAAAATGAGCGCTTATGTTTCGCAAGCTCACAAGCTTCACAAAGGAACTGACTCCGAGGACATTGCTTAGCCAAACTAAGGAACAGTTTTTCTAGAATTCCAAAAGATGGATGACCCAATCTACGATGCCACTAATGTAACAAGCGAAGAGCTAAACCCGTATTTGCTGCTAGAGCTTGACCACATGACAAAGGTGGACAAATTGGATTAGGTGCAGACTCCAAAAAATAAAGGCCCCCATGAGCTTTACCACTGCCAATCATCCTCCCCGTATTCAGTTCCTGAAAGACACAATGTGTAGGAAAAAATGTTACGGAGCAATTTAAGGATTGGGTAAGACTAACAGATAGAAGGTTAGTAGAAAAATTTGGAACATGAAGAACTGAGGAAAGAGAAATGGTTGGAGAACAACGAATAGAACCTTTCCCCGAAATAGCAGATAAAGAACCATTAGCTACTCGAACCTTATCCTTACCAGAACAAGTAGAGTAGGAATAAAAAAAGGACGAATAACTTGTCATATGATCTGTACCACCAGAATCTATGATCCACGGAAGAGAGCTAGGGGCAGTAGAAGCATTAGCATGTATCTCTTTATGAGCAAATAAATCACAGGCAGTGGAAGTGGAAGTAGAAGCAGTGGAAGATGGAGCGTCAAGCCTAGTCAATAGGCGCCTGAGAGTTTGTAACTCCTCCCGAGAAAAGGCACCAACCTGAGTAGTTTTGAGAACCTCAACCATCCTGACAAAAGAAGTGCAGTAACAGACTGCTAGAATCCCTTAAGAGAGAGAACCTCAATGATGAACAACCAAAATGATGTAGAATAGTGACCCAAAAGAGTACGACCCAGTAAGTTTGGAAAGACAACGAGCAACGTCAGGGTCTCCTCAGGCCACAAAACTCATCAATCACTAAGAGAACACTCAGAGAATTCCCCAATACGTCGAAAAGGTCTGAAAGGTGCACAAAAAACCTCAAATGAACCAACCCAGTCGATTACTTGGTAACCCAGTACCTTCCAAACACAATAGAGGTTGTACGGTACTTGTCTGAGCTCTCCGGAAGTCGTACAATACTCTCCGGAGGTCGCCGAAGGTTACACAGTGCTCGCCGAAGGTCAGATGGTAAGTTCGATGATGACCCAGTGAGTAACGTACACATACAGTGAGTCGTCTGAGTCCTCAGGTGTGAGATACGACCACTGATCTGCGTGAGAGCACTATAAGTCCAAACAAAGGACTGAACCTCCTTCAATCGACTGAACTCACACAAGTCGACAGTGGAAAAGCGAGTTGGAAACAAGTCGACAGTAGTCATATGCAGCTAGAAGCAAGTCGACAATGGTCGTCGATGCCAAAGGAGGTTGTCGGCTATGAAAAATGAGTCAACCTTCCTCACAATCGACGATAAAGTCGAATACCGAAGGTATGACTCTGAACCCTCTGCTCTGATCAGTGATAAGATGAAAATAAGTAATCTCTCTCGATCAAAACAACAACAGAAGACCCAATTGGAAGAGATCGAAGCTCTGATACCATGTGAGCTATCTTAGAGAGAGAGAGAGAGATTCAAACGTAATTCATTGATACTGAATCATTAGGGCTTTACACTGAGATATACATGGACAAAGATGCAAAGGACTAAAGTACCCCTAGGAAATATATACATGACAAATGAACCCTTAACTTATAATTTAACAGTTGTAGACATTTCCTCCCACTGTATGAAACTCCCATGGTTGACCGAACATCACATGACAAGATCCTAAGGAAAGACCATAACACCAGATTTTGACGTGATAATCTTTTCCAATTGGGGATGCAACCAAACATCTATCAGCTGTTTTTAGACGAACTTACAATGTAAGGTGCAGGATGAGGCTCCATTCTCACAATCACTGTTGTAGGCTTGTAGCAAAGTTATTATTGAAACACCACTACCAGAATTAGTCACAATGTTGGAGGTTCTACCTTCGACCTTTCCTCAAATTCAGAACATTCTGTTATGCTGCTCAACAATGTGATCTTTGTCAACACCTTCTTTTCATCAGTAAAGCCCATCTAGTGTCACCGTAAGTGAGTTCGTCAGTTTTACTTTTGCTATTTGTTTCTCACTTGTCCATGCTCTTTGTTGAATTATGGCCTGGTTGTAGACACAAGAAGCACTTCAAGATTCACCCTTTTCTTGTACATGAGCTTGTACTTTGTTTCCTCTCACTGCATTTGTTGTTGGCCTTAAGTTACTTTTGTGTTATTTTCCTTTAATTTTTGTTGAACCTGCAGAATGCAACCGTGATGCCTTCAATCTGATTCTTTCTTCCACTTTTCGTGCCTTACCCACACCACCTTGGTCGGGGTTCTTGGTCAGTGGATTATATTTTCTTACCACCAAACGGGTCAATACCTCTTGAATTTGTGAGTTCAAGTCTGTAAAGTACCTCACAATCACATGATTCTTTGTTTCCTTTACCCATTCTTTGGCATTAACTTATAATTTTCAGTTCTATACTCTTGGATGCGCCTTGTACCTTGGTTAATGTGGTAGAATTTGAAGGAAGACCTTGAACATAATCAGTTGGAAGGAACTTTGGCATATTCTCTCTGATCTTTTTCCAGTTATCTTTCACTTCCCATTTCTTTCTAGCATATTCTGAACTTCAATTCACCGGGTGCATTTTCCTGAAGTCCAGTTGAATTATTTGACTTTTTGGTATTAGGAAATTCCTTCCATTCAAAGAATTGCTGAACACAAGAAAGGCAATCTAAGAATTTCTGGATGCATTGGACCATTAGATTAAGGAATTTCAACAACCTTCAAACCTTGATCATAACCTCAATTCATTTTCGCCATTCCGTTCAAACCTCTCACTGTGCCTTGGCTGCAGTTGGTGAAAAGTATGTTCAGGATCATTGTCTTGGACAGTTATGTTAATCATTGAACACATGCTTTTAGGTAGTTATCATTGAACAAATATTTCTAGGTTTGCATTTATGCATGTAGATGATTGGTCATTCATTATATGTTTTGTTATTTGGAAGGTCTTGTTGGAAATTGTGGGAGTGTAATCTTTGTAATGCCTATAAATGGGATATCTAATGAAATGAAAAGTAGTGTTGAGTTAATTATGGAATTATTGTGCAAGTGCGCCTTGCTTGGAGCGAGTGATTCCTCCTATAATTAGCGAGTGATTCCTCCTATAATTAAGCGTGTGGCTTGGTCACATCGAGTGCCATCCGCAATTAGTAGCGTTGAGTGGTATCCGCTACCCCCGGTCGAGTGGCATCACGGAACTAGCCTAACCTTGCAGGTCTTGGCCTGCGTCACCAATGAGATGTTATGGCCTGCGTCACCAATGTATAAACTACTTCAGAACAGTCATTGGACTCTTTTATAGACTAAAGAATTAGTCTAGAAAAAAGGAGTCCGTATTTCCTCAATTCTTAGAAAATGCATTATCGCAACCAATTCCTTATGATTCTTAGACTCCCGACTCTATGATTCATTTATTACTTTAGACTACTTGCATGTACTGTTGTTTAGTCTTATCTTGTCTTATTCTTGCCATGTTAATTGTGGTTTCTTAGACAGTCAATGTATTTGCTGCATCATATTTTCTTCTTACTACGTGCTCAAACCAGCTCACCTTTGGAAACGGGAATATATAATTGCTTGTTTCTTGTGTTGAAATTGTAATTTTGGGGTGATCTTTCAATATTTTTTTATTGTAAACACGATTCATAGTTTTGTTCTGTATCTTTGTGCTCTACTCACAATTATTATATCAGTTTAGTAGTCGAACTCTTATGTTGCCTTCTTTTCCTTATTTTTATTCTTCCCCAGCATGCTGAAATGGCTGATGAGAGTGTTCAACTCAAGACCTTGCAGACGATATTGATAATATTTCAGTCACGTTTACAACCTGAAAATGAGGTGAGAACTGATGGTACGTTTATACTTCCAAATGTGAACTAGATGTGTTCAAACCTGAATACCTTGGGCAAATGACAGCATTGGATTCTCATCTGATACTATATCTCTGAAGATCTCCTATTTAACGAATACCTTGGGCATTTTTCTGGGTTCTATTTCTCTTCAGGAATACATTTAAAGATGTGGGACATGTGTTACTTTTCGTTAACCATTTGACCTCGACTAGAATGTTTGTAATTTGACCTTTGGACGCTTCCGCTCATTTGGTCTTTTCATGCTCAGTGTACTATAGGCTGTAATTTGGCTACTTACAACCACCCTTCCCCTAGTCGAGTGGAGGGAAGTGGTAATGGAATATTTCTGCCTTACGATTTTGTAAATTGCAGGGAAATATGTCTCAGGCTCTTGGTATTTGTCTCAGGCTTCTTGAAAACAACAGATCGACTGACAGTGTGAGAAAGTAAGTTCACATGTTAACAAAAGTAGAACATGTCCAGAATCCATTGGCTGTTTATTTTTCCTAATTGCCTTCTGAACTGATTTTCCATTCTACCTTCAACTATTTTATCGTAGGCCCTCTGCTAACTATCGTCATCATTTTCTTGTGAATCTATTTCAGCACTGCTGCAGCAACTTTTAGACAAGCTGTAGCATTGATTTTTGATCATGTGGTTTGTGCTGAGTCTCTTCCTGCTGGCAAGCTTGGTTCTGGAGGATACATTTCTCGAAGTAGTTCAGTTACTAGTGATATCAATCGCAGTATCAATCTTGCAGAGTATGGGATTTCTCATTATTGTATAACTTGTTCTCCTTGTCGTTTCTGTCTGTTTAGTAGATAGTTATTGGTTGAAGAATTGTTATCAAACCTGGAATGTATGAGACAATTGCAATTTGATGGTATGCATGCATAGACATTCTCATTTTTGTGTTTATCTAACTGATAGTTTGATCTATAATCCCTTCTCACATGGCATGAATTTGTTGATCAACTTGCACAACTGACCCTTAGCTTCAACAGGTCACTGGAGCATGATTTTATATTCGGAGGGCCATCATTGATGAGGGAGACCCTAACTAAAAGCGGAAAGCTTGGGCTTCGATTGCTTGAAGACTTGACAGCTCTAGCTGCAGGTGGATCTGTATGTGATAATTTACAATTAGCAAACTTTTCTCATTGATGCATTCTGCATGTTTTTCTTGGCTGACTTGTCATTAGGAACTGTTCCGGCTTTGGTAGTAGTTAGCATTGGTTGTGCAGGCGACAAAAATCGTTCTGGTGCTGCTTATTTCAAGTTTTTACCTTGCCCCATCTTTTGACCATGTCTGTTATGCCTGCTTCTACTCTCAGGCAATTTGGTTACGTGTCAGTAATATTCAGCGGACGTTTGCACTTGATATACTTGAGTGAGTAATCTTTGTTCTCTATGATTGGTATTCCCAAACCTAGCATTGTGATTGCTGTTATCATGCTTCACATTCTCATCTCAGCTCATATGCACCTTCCATTCTTCCATGTTTTGTCATTCATTGAATGATCTTTCTCTAAGAAGCATGGATGTGTAGAGGGCACACTGGCATGACATGACACGGTCACATCGACACATCATTTTTTTCTCAGAAGAGGACGTGGACAGGTTGAGGACACTTGAGATGATATTTTAATAATAATTATGGCGGTTATACGCGAACCAATTTCTATCAAATTACAATTAAAATTTAATGCAGCAACTGCAGATTTTTGTTGTTGCATTAAATTCAATCCGTTTAAAACAACCATATCACACTTACTACAATGTGTCTCTTGATACACTCACGGTCCTGTCTCCTCAACTTCTCCACAACAGGTTGCCTTTTGACTTTTGAGAAAGTTTAGTCACGGCGATGAGTCCTTCTGGCTGCTCCATGTAGTGTTCAATGTTAAAGCATCCAACTCAAAACCGATTGGCAATGCGTGAATAGGCCGCCCGGGCTCATATACTAGTTTTGGAGGTTGTAATTAATCAATGTGAGACAAGCTCTAATATTCAATAGTAGTAGATGCATCGGTCAAGGACTTCAGTGATAGGTTAGATCTTGGCGAGGAGAGGTTTGGATCCATCACAACGACCATCTGGGGTTTCGCTTGAATTGACGAGGGTTTAGATCGATCCTAATGGTGAGTTGCTGACAAGTGTGGGTACTAACCTTTTAGGGCTATTATAGTTTCATGGCAATAGGGGAATCAAAGTCCAAGAGACACAAAAATGGTCTAAGAATTTGTACGATAGCATTGATTTTGTACCTATATACAAATGCAATGAATCGGTCCCTACATAGAAGTGTACATGGACATGTCTAGAGTCTAGACGTTCTTAGAATGCTTATTTTGGTGCTTTATAAGGAAACAAGTTACTTGAAAAGGACTTTTGCATTATGTAGATAAGAGTATGTTACATAGAAGTTATATTATTGTAGTGTGTACTTTTTTCAATTAAACTTAAGATACATGACTCGTTTTTTTGTTGGTACTTGGTGATTATGCAGGTTCATATTGTCGAATTATGTGGTTGTGTTCAGAACCTTGGTGTCATTTGAGCAGGTGATTATAACACTATTATGAATTGATAAAATTTGCCCATGGTATTCAAGTATGATACTGAACTTTTACTTAAATTGTAAACTGAATCGACTGTCCGTCAAAATTTTCAAACTATTACGATTCTGTTCTGCTTTTTGATATTAAATATACATTATGTACGTGCGAAGCTTAAGCTTAAAACAAGGAAAGTGATTTTTAATGAGCACAACACATACGATTGATTCATTATGCCATGACTTGTAAACTAGAGGAAATAAGGATTACGTAGTGAAAGATATGCGTTTACATAGGATACACTCTACAACATTCATGGCATCTTATATCGATATTGTTAAGAAAAAGCAAAAGAAATCATCTTACAAACTCATCTGGTTTGACTCCTAATACATCAAACTATGTTCGTCTTATTAAAATGGTGATACATAATTCAATGGTGTAAGTTCTCTTAGCCTTGAAATATGTTGGGAAGAGGCATTTTGATATTTTTATGGATATATTAAAAGAAAGTGTAAGAACTTGGTGTGGATCCCATTGATATTATAGTCATCATTTGATCAATAATTGCGCATGGTTATTGGATACTTTGATACTAAAAACTCTATGAAATTATATTCTTTGAAGGTTTCTGAATGCATTTAATGTTCAAGTTTAAAGAATCTTGTGAATTGTAAATTGGGAACTGAATTGTGTGTAGTATGGTTCATCACCAAATTTATCATAAAATTAATTAGTTGTTGATTTGGTTTTTTTTTTGCATGACCATGACCCGAGTCGTAAATCATACAATTTTAACAACTATATTGGACAACTAGTTTCCTCAAAAGTGTATTCTACAAAGGAAGTAGTGAACAATGCATATTAAGCTCTTACACACTCAAAGATGTGCATAGCAGTGCCCACAGGCTGAGGGGGGTCGGTTTTGTCACTAGAGGTGCTTCGGGTTGGAAGGTGCATTCTCGGTCTTCGCCAGGGTGATATTTCAAACCACCAGTATTGGATATGGAACTTCCATAATATTTGGCGTGACAAATTTTTTTTTTTTTTTTGCCTCTCTAATTTATGTGCAAGAAGTGTAGGAGTTTCAAGACAATCTTTTGACGAATTGTAATGTTGCTAGAGGTTAATGGATTGGAGATTGTTGTTGAGGATTTTATAAAACTGGACTTGTTTTAGGAACATCCGGATTTTGGGCAGAAGTTTGGACAAAATAAAATTGCAGCCATAAGTAGGATTACAAAGTACTGATGTTTGCATATTCATCTGATCCCTAGGCTCGGGCTCGTTTTTATATTTGAATCCTAGATCTTTACAAAGTCAACTCTATTTATGGATACTTGAGACTTCTCAGTTTGAGACATTAGGCTTTGTTGCTGTTGCATTAATAGAAGAAAAAGAAGTTTTATCGTTACGTACATGGACATATGTTGACAATTATATCTATACAAGTTTCGTAATACTCTTGGTCGGTGTCCAATTTTATGTGGCATCCATCATTGGCACAATCTATACTTGTCTCTTGTCTGCATGTATCCTATGTCCAGGGATGGCAACGGGGCGGATTGGGGCGGATTTGGGTACGAACCGAACCGAACCGAATCACCAGAACACTGCCCCGAACCGAACCGAAAACCGAACGGGTTATGAAAATCTATTCCATAACTGAACCGAACGGGGTTCGGGGCAAACCCGAACCGAACGGGTACCCGATCTGAATTTTGATGTCTATGAAATTTTAGGAGCATTTTCCAGATTTTCAGGAGCATTTTCCAGATTTTCAGTACTAAAGTTTTTACTCTCAATTTTCATACAATGATACAATTTTCAGGAGCATTTTCCAGATTTCCTCATTGAAGTAGCATAAATTAGTAAATCACCAACCAAACCTTACTCCTTAGGCCCATAGCATACCAGATTTACATACAATGATACAAACAAACTTAAAACATTAAACAAGCATAAAACTCAGTCCAAAACCCCAAACTTAGTAGCATACCAGTCTACAACCAAACCTTAAACATAGTCCAAAATACATAAAAGTCTAGCACGATAACATCACCAACAAATATAAAACACCAACAAACAAAAAACACAGTCCAGAATCAAGTCTAACATGATAACCAATAAACTAAAGTAGTCCATAAACTTAAAAACTTGTCCAGAATCATTGAAGTCGATCACCAAGCTAAAATCATAGTCCATGCTCCAACATTCAAGCCTTCAAGTCCAACTTGACATGCCAACGGATTTGTAGAATTCAAACCTATTCAATTAAAGCAAAAAAAGTTGAATTAATATTAACGAGGTATAATGTTCAAAACCACACAAAATATTAAACAATACCAATTACCTCACGAGTCACACATGAATCCCCTGATTCCCTATCATCATAGATAGTGGCGTACCCCGATGATGATTCACCTAACAAAAGTAAAAAGTAACAAATTCATAAGTATTGTCTTTTTTTTTTCCCACTAAAGTAGAGCAATAGAACAAAATTAATTTATTACCTTTCATTTCTGCAGCCCACAACCAACTTTGAGCACACATCAAGGCTTCCATCGTATCGGGATGAAGTCTACTCCGATGTGGACTCACCAACCTACCACTCGCGCTAAATGCGGACTCAGAAGCAACTGTGGATACCGGAATAGATAACAAATCCCTAGCCATTAGTTGTAAAACTGGATATTTGGGTACATGTGATCTCCACCAATTCAAGACATCAAATCCCGGGGTTCTTGGTAAGACCTCCTCCGACAAATAATGATCCAACTCCGCTTTTCCATAATCAATGGTCTTACTTCTCTTTGACTGAAGGATAAAGACATCAAACTCTGATAGTGACTCAATATCCATGGGATTTGATTGGGAAGAAGAGTCACCAATGCCCTCCATCAAGTTTGGATTTCGACAATTGTATTCCTTAACCAATTTATAACAAAGTGCACGAACTTTTTCAACTTCTTCCCTATAATCTTCTCCAAACAGTTTTTGAAAGTAGAACTCCAATACTTTGATCTTGTACCTAGGATCCAACACCGCAGAAACCCCCACAACACCATGTATTACAGACCAATACTTGTCAAATTTTTCAATCATTCTTTTGGCCATTTCCTTAATCACTTCATTTCCAGAATAGAGCCAATTTCTCAATGCAACTCTAATCTCACATATATTTGGAAAGCATTGATTAGTAGTGGGATATTTAGTTCCAGAAAACAGCTCTGTCACCTTAAAGAAAATTTTCAGCCTATCACAAACATCTTGAGCAAACGCCCACTCATCTTCAGTCGGTAGTGATCGATATAAAGCATCTCGTTTGCTTAACCGATAAAACACTTCCTTATAAAGTAAGGCTGTTTGAAGCATCAAGAATGTTGAATTCCACCTAGTTGCACAATCAAGTCCTAATTTCTTAGTACATGACACATTCAATTGGCGAGCTGTTTCTTCAAATTTTTCCTCTCTTTTAGGTGATGCTGTCCAATATGCTACACTATCCCGGATTTTCTCAATACCCACCTTAATAACATCCAGCCCATCTCTAACAATCAGATTAAGAATATGGGCACAACAACGCATGTGAAACAAATCTCCACCCAACATAAGAGAGGTACAGTCAAGTTTATCCTCCAAAAGTCCAACCATGGCATCATTGGTGGTGCAATTATCAACAGTTATGCAAGAAATCTTTCTATCAATGTTCCAATCCATCAAACAGTTTAATAATTGCTCACAGAGAACTTCTTTCGTATGTGGACATGGCACATAGACAAACCTAACATGCAACATTGATATTTAATTACCACTACAAAAATGAAGAATTATATGAAAGCAAAAATTAACGATAACGACGTAATTTAAATGTACCTCAAAATGCGACTGTGCAAAGTCCAAGAATCATCAATAAAATGCGCTGTGACAGCCATGAAGCCTTTCTTTTGGTTACTAGAAGTCCACATGTCGGTTGTAATAGCCAATCTACTTGCATTTCCCACCACCAAACTCATGGTCTTCCCCTTCTCGTACTCATAAATCTTAAATATGTCACTCTTTATAGTGTTCCTACAAGGCACCTTAAACGCCGGCTGAAGTGCAACTGTGCAAAAGAATACCTCTTAAATCCTACATGGTCCACAATTGAAAGAGGATATTCATGCATGATAATTGCACTTGCAAGTTCTTTCCTTGCCGTATCCTGATCATAACTGTAAGAAGATAGTTGTGGTCCTTGTGTAGTTTGGCCTTTGTTGAAATTGTTCGTTAGAACTTGTTGCCTCATGCTCTCCTCCCTCTTCTTGTGTTTCCGATTATAGTGTTGGATCAAATGCGAAGTTCCATTGTTTGTGTTTCCCGAAATTTTGATGCGGCAATACTTGCAAATGGCCTTGTAAACCCCATCAATTTGAACCCTATCATAGTGCTTCCAATAAACAGACCTCAACTTGGCATTATCATCTTTATCAGCAACATTTTCGGTTTCAGCCAATTCATCTCCATCAATTTCAATTGGACTTTCACTTGGATTGTTACCAATCTCTGGTGAAGAAGTACCGGAACCATGCGCAGCCGAACTGGTAGGTGATTCAGACATGATATTGATTGAGCCTACAAAATCACAAGAAAGGAACATATATAGTATTTGAAAACATGAACCTTCAAGAAAACATGAACAAATATGAACAAATGAACATTCAAGAAAACATGAACATATTAGATATTTAATATAACTAGTTCATATTAGATATACAGACATATACTGTGAATTAGATATTTAATATAACTAGTTCATATTAGATATACAGACATATACTGTGAATTAGATATTTAATATAACTAGTTCATATTAGATATACAGACATATACTGTGAATTAGATATTTAATATAACTAGTTCATATTAGAGCTTCTTTATTTCATAATGCAGGACATAAAATAAGTTTCTGTAGTTCCATGTGATCGCCTTCTTGTTATACTAAACCTTTTGGGAGAATGAGTGGAGGTCAGCTAGGATATCATATTTGGAAAAGAACAGGCAAGACAGCTGCAGGACATAAATATCCTCTTTTCTATACAACTTACATGATTTTAAATCTTTGAAGCATTTACAAGATGCAATTACTCCACAAACAAAGATGGAGGGTGGCGCAACCAAAAATTTCAGTCAGTGGGTCATTCAAATTTCATACCGAAATCAGCTTTCACATGACACATAGAAACATAATGAACACAAGAGCACTACGGTCAATCTACGGTCGGAGAGGAGACAGACAAGTGACAATCGGGAAGTACAGTCGATCTATGAGAGAGAGAGAGAGAGAGAGAGAGAGAGAGAGAGAGAGAGAGAGAGAGAGACTTACGGTGGTCAGTGAGAACTCAGTACAGTCAATCTCTCGGCCTCTCACGGTCTCACGGCTTTGATTCCTTTGAAACCTACAAAAAAAAAAGCAAGTGAAACAACAGATGAGTGATCAGTGGTCGGTGGTCGCCTGTTCGACGTCGATCTATGAGAGAGAGAGAGAGAGAGAGAGAGAGAGAGAGAGAGAGAGAGAGAGAGAGAGAGAGAGAGAGAGAGAGAGAGTGGAAGGTGAGAAACAACCTCTGCTCGAATCATAGAAATGGTTGGAGGAAAGCATGTCAGTAACCGGCGATCGGTGGTCGCCTGATCTCGACGACTCGGCCTCTCGGTGCTCTCACAGTGGATGTCGGCCGTGAGCAGTGAGGCGTGAAGCTCTCTGAAGAGATGAGCAAAATGTGTTTCAAACCCTAGGCTGCTAATGTTATGTATATATATAAAGGGAAAAAGTGTAATTTCATATAGGGTTTATGTAATATTTATATATAATATAGGGGGGTCCTATGTAATTAATGGGAGTTCGGTTCGGTTCGGTTCGGTTACCGGTTCGGGTTCCAGGTAAACCCAAAACCGAACCGAACCCGTTCGGTTTCCCATCCATCAAACCCACACCCGCACCCACGGGGAAAAAATCGGTTACGGTTCGGGGAAAAAAAGCGGTTTCGGTTCGGTTACCCGTCGGTTCGGTCAATATTGCCATCCCTACCTATGTCTTCATTTATGTAAGGTAAATATGCCAGTAGTTGTTTACTTGTTCCTTTAAGATCCTAAAGCTCTTAGAGAGGTTGGAATTTGATTATTTTTATCAGCAGCAGATTTCATTTTTTAAAAGCTAGCATGATTATGTAACAGGTCTTGCGTCACCAGATATGTTCACTTCTTATGACTTCACTTCGTACCAATGCCGAGGTGATTTTGTTAAACATCAATGATTCCTTTTTATCTGATCATGCTTCAACTTTTATTGTTCAACAATTATATATTGAGTTTCTGTATTTTCATCACAATGTGATTTAAATCAGCTTGAAGGAGAAGCAGGAGAACCTTATTTCCGTCGCTTGGTCTTGCGATCGGTAGCGCACATAATAAGGCTTTACAGTTCATCTCTTATTACTGAATGTGAGGTATTATTGTAATCTGTTTGTTCCTGCTCTGACTCGTTCTAAAATTTTGAGTTTGATACTAATTATACCTTTGAATGTTGAAAATGATGACAAAATGCAAACGGGCATAGTAATATTTTCTTGGGTCAGAATCTAGTCTGACCTTATGTCTTTGCAAGTTGGAAATGGTTTCCAAAGGATGAAGTGTTCATTGCCTTGTCTGCCTGCCATTTCCTGAGCTCTTATGTTTCACTAAGCTGTAGCCCCTAACTGCAGAGGCGGAGACAGATTTCGGGCATATGGGTCAATTACCTAACCAATATTTATGAGCAGAGGCGAATTTGTCAGTGAATTTATAAAGGGTCAAAAGTTGGAATTCTAATGGAGGTCTTTGGGGCAATTTTCAAATCTGGCCTCTTTCTACATAGTGGCTCTGCCCTTGCCTAGCTGTGCAATGAATGATGAAGGGGTAAATAATATCAGCTGAGGATGTAATTGTGCAAATATTGTATCTCTTGACCAACTTTTGCTTACTATTTTTTACACAAACATTTTAGTCATGTTTCACTGTTCATGGGTACAGGACTCATGCATGTTAACCAAAGTTCTACTTGCGCTTGTCCGGATACTGGTAGTCTATAAACCAACTGCCCTCACCAGAAGATGGGAGAGGCTTGGCAAATCTTTTCCTGTTCAGAAACCATTTGATGTAGGATAGTAAGTGAAATAGTGCTATGGGTGATAAAAAAAAAGGGGGGCTGGTTTGGGGCTGTGAAACAGTGTAAGAGAAGAAGAATTAAGGGTGTGAAGAAGATAGATCTAGGTCTCACACCTAGATTACCATAGCATCACACCTATGGCCTCTTTAGCATCACACCAAGGAATAGGATTGCATCCAAAATCTTGAAAGCTTTAATGCTATTGTAAATGTCATTCTTTCATTCATAATTCAATTGTTGAAGTTACATCAATTTATACGTATCTAGGAACAATGGATCTATCATGACATCGAATGAACCTGGTAATGATCGGCGCGGTCGGGTAAATCGGTTGAGCCATTTCCCCTAAACCACTAGCCCAAATCTTCTGTTTGAGAGAAAAAACACAGATCTCATATTCTAGGAAGGCAATGAAGATGATAATGTTCAACATAGTTTGGGCGAGAGACGTTCAAGAGAGAAAAGATGATTAACTACACGATCGCCGGTCGTCGTTCCCCTACTTCAGGAGAGAGAGAGAGAGAGAGAGAGACTTGGTATCTGCTTGCTCATCATTAGAGAGTTTTGAGGAACACAAGGACGTTGGAGGCACTCCGAAGATGGCACAAATATCAAAGTTTTGTAAACCTTGGTGTACTGGCCATGGCTTTGTCAACCAGGTCTGTGGTCTTACTGCTGGATACAATTCCTGACAGGTTGAATGGTGACCATACCAAGCTCCTGTTCAACCAACTATGGCGTCATTTGGCATGGTTAAGAATACCAAAACTTTGTCGAGTAGTCTTAGTCATGTCAAAAGCCACTGAAGATTAAATCTAGAAGAATGAAAGATGTTTCCGATGATGTGTCTGGTTGTGTCCGGCTCCGGCAATGTGTCTAATCATTCCTGACATCTCTGAAATTAAAAACAAATGAAAGATGTGTCCCATGACGTGTCTGGTTGAGTCCAGGGAGGTGTCCAATTGTGTTGGGCATCGTCTCTGAGATTAAAACCGGAGTTAAATGTTCGGATACTCCTTTTGGCATGTCGGACATGAGTGAGCAACATTTTCAGACATATTATATATGTATGAGACTTTGACTGGCAAGCTCTTCGAATGTGTTGGTGCTTCTTAGACATTGACGTAATCTAGTATTAGAAGGTACTTTTACTTTCTCTCCAAAAACCTTGAGGGTAGAAGTAATGATCTCGAATGACTTTTCACTCTTTTGTAAACCATTATGTATTAATGTTGTATTGCCGTTCTATACGCGATTCTGTTATCTTCAATAATATGGTCCATCATATTCTTTTGAGCCATGGTATTTGTTTGCTGTTGAGTTTTAGGCTAACCAAGTTATCTGTTCAAGTAGTTGGATATATATCCGTGAATTTTGATCTCTAAGTTAGATAACTGTACTTTAATTGTCTAAAATGCAGGTTTTTCTGAGCATGTTGGTGAAGGTTATATCTCTTGATTTGCCATTATGGCATCGCATTCTTGTTCTTGAAGTTCTGCGGGTAAATTTAATGACCTAGGGGCAGCAAGTTCTTTTTCTTCCAACACACAAACACTCTCAGATATCCTAAACGGTGATTAAATTGCTTGCAATGAGCGAGTGCATTATCTAATACTTAAGAGCTTGTAACTGGACAGGGTTTTTGTGTGGAGGCAAGGACTTTGCGGATTCTTTTCCAAAACTTTGACATGTAAGCTCAGCGGCTTTTGCTTTGTTTTGTTTTGTTTTGTTTTTTTGGATCTGACAGTGGCTTTGGTGTATTCCCTTGCTTTCTGACTGTGCCCGAAGAGTTGGTATTCTCACAAAGCAATGGCTTTGTTTCTGTGTTCCTTGTGATTGGTAGTTATAGCATTGACAAATCTACATACTTGGGTTTTATGATCTCTGGCTTAATGGTCAAATGTCATGGCCATTTCCAGTAACTATAGGCTGTCCAGTATTAATTATAGGCCGATTCGGGAGAGAAATGGAATTAAAACTCCACACATTTGGGAGAAGAATGTCAAATAACATTGTTATAGTGTCTAGAATGAAGGAGGTAGTCTTGTGCAAAAGTACATTGCCTCTATAAGCAATGGATTGGCATTTGCCTCCGAAATATGATGACTATGCAGAAAGTGGTTTCTTAATCACTACAAAAGGTAATAGTGAGTACAAGGTTTAACTTGTAGCACATTCCATGGGACACGACTGTGGAAGTTTACTACTGCTGTCGTTGATGAGGGTGAGGACTGAGGATAAAACAAGCTTCCGAAGTGTGATGCTGTTAAATGGATGCCCTTTGAGGAACATGCCACCCAAAGATTTTTCCAGAAGCATGTGCCATTCCATTAAGTTGCAGACATATATGCTTAGTGAATATGAAAGACACACCGTTTTCTGTTTACAGTGAAGGTTTCAAGAGTCTTGAAAGAGTTATATTTATTGGTTGTGTTGTTTGAGAGGGAGAGAGAGAGGAGTGTATAGGGTGTTAATTAACTCTAACACGCGTGACTATTATTTATATCATTGAGTAACACGTTACACAACTTAGATAAACAATGTGGGACAACACACACTATTCTAACACTCCCCTTCAAGCTGGAGAATAAATATCACAAAATCCCAGTTTGTTACATAAAAACTCAATTGCGGTTTAAACAATGGTTTGGTGAAGATGTAACTGAGCTCCTTTAGAAACGAATGGAGTAGATGACACTCCACCATCTATCTTTTCACGAACAACGTGACAATCAACTTCAATATGTTTCGTTATGGAAAATTGGATTTGAAGTAATATGTATTGCCGCTTGGTTATCACAATACATAGGAATAGGTAACTCCACATCAGAACCTAACTCCTTGAGTAAAGCTCTCAACCACACATTCTCACAAGATGCGTGTGCCATGGCTCGATACTCTGCTTCTGCACTGGACCTTGCGACCACTATTTGTTTCTTGCTTTTTCATGTGACCAAATTGCCTCCAATAAAAGTATAGTACCTAGTAGTGGATAGTCTATCAGATGGTGATCCTGCCCGATCAACGTCGGTAAAGGCTTCAACACGCAAATGACCATTAGAACGATGAAACAGACCATATCCAGGATGAGCCTTAAGATATTTCACAATATGAAGACAAACTTCCCAGTGTGGAAGCCGAGGCGCTGACATAAGCTGAATCACCACACTGACAGCGAAAAAGATATCAGGACGTGTATTGGTAAGGTAATTCAACTTAACAATTAAACGACGATACCGGTCTGGATGAGGAAATATCTCCCCCTGATCAATACAAAGTTTCACATTAGGATTCATTTGGGTCTCTACAGATTTGCTCCCAATAAACCTGTCTTCTCAAGTCCTTGGATCTGGCTACTTCAATACCCAAAAAATACTGTAGCTTACCCAAATCTTTAGTATGAAACTGACGCTTAAGAATTGCTTCAACTCATCAATGCCTTTCTAATCATCTCCAATAATAATGATATCATCTACGTACACAATCAACACTATTTTCCCACGCTTTGACTGAAGAGAGAAAACAGAGTGATCCGAATGGGATCGACGCATACCAAACTGTAGCACAGTATCACTAAACCGACCAAACCGCTTGAGGGGACTGCTTCAGACCATGTAAAGCTTTGCGAAGACGATAAACCCGAGATCGCTCTCCCTGAGCAACAAACCCAGGTGGTTGCTGATCTCCTCGAGTAGATCACCATGTAAGAAGGCATTCTTGACATCCAATTGAAATAAGGGCCAACCTAGATTAGCAGCATGGGAAATAAGAATCTGAACAGAATTTATCTTGGCAACTGGGGAAAAGGTCTCGACATAATTAACCCCATATATATGTGTATAGCCTTTGGCCACAAGACGGGGCTTATACCGCTCAACAGTGCCATCTGGATGATACTTGACAGTGAATACCCAATGCCAGCCAACAATAGTTTTACCAGTAGGAAGAAAAACCAACTCCCAAGTGCCATTATGATGAAGAGCAGACATCTCATCCTTCATTGCTTTCCGCCACTCAGACACAGATAAGGCCTCTTGAATAGTGTTAGGAACAAAAACGGAAGGAACCGAAGTAGTAAAAGCACGGACCGATGGTGATAGACGGTTATAGGAAATAAACTGAGCAATAGGATGTATAGTGCATGGCCGAATACCTTTACGGTGGGCAATAGGAAGGTCAGGATTGTCTGGATCCCGCAACGGAGGGGAAGACGGAGCGGTGGGCGAAGGTGGGGCTGTTTGCTCAGATGGCTCCAACTCAGATGGTCCTGGCTGAGATGGCACTAGTGGCTTAGGCTGAGATGGCACTGGTGGAATTTTAGGACGACGAGCATATACCTGCAAAGGTTTTGGTAGAGCACCAGTACCTGAAGGGACAGCTATAGGAAACACAGACTCAAATGCAAGTCGATCATTGGTAGTGACAGGCTCCAAATAGAACGGGAGTGACTCATTAAATGTGACATCGGCACACACGAAATGACGACATAAAGATGGAGAATAACACTTGTACCCGATCTGAGTCTGAGAGTAACCAAGAAAAATGCACTTAATGGAGCGAGGGTCGAGTTTGCTCCGGTCAAGATCTAGAGCATGAACATAACAGGTGCACCCAAATATTCAAAGGGGTAACGAGTGGAGGGGACGACTGGGAAACAATACCTTATGGGGTATCTAACCTCCAAGGACAATAGAGGGCATACGATTAATCAAATAGCAGGCGGTAAGAACCGCGTCACTCCAATAAGACTTAAGAACTTGCATTTGAAATAACATTGCACGCATAACTTTTGATAAATGTCGAATCTTGTGTTCGACAACTCCATTTTGTTGTGGAGTCCGAGCACAAGAGGACTGGTGGATAATACCGTGATCATCAAAGAACTGAGAAAGAACATTTTTAAAATAATCACGGGCATTATCAGATCGAAATATGCGAATGCAAGTATCAAACTGGGTTTTGATTGCCATATAAAATAACTTAAAAATAGAAGATAACTTGGACCTCTCTTTCATAAGATAAAGGTAGGTAACACGAGAGAAATCATCCAAAAAAAATAACATAATACTGAAAGCCAAAAATGTTAGGAACATGCATTGGGCCCCAAATATCAGAATGAACTAACTCAAAAGGACGCGATGCACGACTCTCAACCCTAGGATGAAAAGACACTCTATGATGTTTGCTAAACTCACAGACTTTACATGGCAAAGCATTCACACGGCTACATGAATGCACTAGCCTTTTAAGGTTCTGAAGTGATGAATGACCAAGACGACAATGATGTTGATATGGTGATACTGATGACTGAAGAGGAACAGAGCTAGGTGAACATAATCGGTTAAGTAATACAAGCCACCATGTTCAACACCGCTACCAATCTTCCTCCCCGGCTTGAGATCCTGAAACATACAACCATTAGGGAAGAATATGATGGAGCAATTCAAAGACTTGGTAAGTTTACTAACAAACATAAGATTTAATGGGAAACGAGGAACTTGCAGTACGGAGTTCAAAGTAAGAGAGGAAGTAACTTGAACAGAACCCAAACCAGTAACATTGGTGGTAGAACCATCAGCTAAGGTAACACGAGATGGTTTACCGAGAGACTGACAACCAGAAAGAATAGGTGTGCCAGTCATATGATCAGATGCACTAGAATCAATAACCCAATTATTGATGGAAAGAGAAGACGCAATGCAAGCAACGGAGGGCCCTGTCTGAGCAAACGTATCAGTGGAGGAAGAAGCCTTAGTGGAATGCATAATCGACAAAAGGCGCTGGTACTCTGCTGAGATAGTCACCCTACTGTCGGCAGAAGAATGAGTAAACTGTACAGCATCCTCAGATATAGCAACCTGATGAGCCTGGAGAAAACCATAAAGGTCATAACAATACTCCATTGTATGATTTGTACTTTCACAATGGGTACACTGTTGAGTACCATGATCAGAACTACCTGTTCCTAACATGCAACCATAACCAGAACCACCATGACAAGAACCACGACCACGGAACTTAGAACCACGACCACCAAAACTAGAGCCAAAAACACCAGAAACAACTGAAGGAGACTTCATCATAAACAAACCCAAACACCAACTCGGAATCCACTAACCGCCAAACAACCAACAAATTGATCAACTTCGTTACTATCCACCGTATGAAATCAACATCAAATCAATGATCTACCGATGGCGTAGCCATTGATTGGTTGGACCGTCGTAGTCCACTTTGGAAGCCTCAAGTAAAGCCCATGGGTCCGAGACGTACAATTAAGTCTTTTTGGTCCAACAAGTGTCTTTGGTAATTTTGTCAATTTAATTATGATTAGTAGGGGACTTTTTAATATTTAATTAGGTTGTTTTTGATTGTTTCCTTTTATTGTTATGAGTCAATTAGGTAAATCTTATTGTTTGCTTTTAATTTTATTAGGGTTACGAGTCTATAAATAAGAGGTTCATTGATGTAATTGACAGATTTTGATTAATGAGAATACGATTTATTTGAGAATTAGGGTTTCGACCGTTGTGTGCTTGTCTTCCCCTTCTCTCTTTCTTGTCCAGCATCATCTACTAAATCAACCAACTTTCTATCAACACAGCAACAAGCAAGAACAAGCTACCAAGCAGTCAATCAACGACAACCCACTAGTCGATCAAACACGACAAACTCCAACAATCAGCAATACCACACCACAACCACCAATTCCCAACACTCAGATCAGACTGTAACATACCAGTAATCACAACGACCAACTCCATAGATCAATCAGAACTACCAACTAGTAAATAAGCTGAAACGAACAGTGTCCAACCAAATAAACTGAACAAAATAACTTCGAAAGGTCCAACTTACATTAAAGTTAAGTAGAAGGCAGACAGATCATGAGCAGAAATGCTCGAAGATTACCAAAAATCATGAGAATCAACCACCAAACCACACATGATTGTTGTTTCAGACCAAAAAGTCACAGGAAGATCACCAAATCACATGAATCTCAACCCAACAGTGAAATCAACTGACATGAGTTACAAGACTTGAAGCAATCTAGACTGATGCAGTCTGACGCGACTGGGTCTGAAGAGTCTGACGCAATTGTGTCTGATGAGTCTGACGCAGCTGGGTCTGATGAGATCTGGTCACAATCGATGTTACGGTTTTGGGCTTTGTTGGGTGATGTTAGAGGTTTCGAGGTTTGTGGATTACAACGGTGAGGGTATAAATGATGGTGGCTAGGGTTAGGCCATGGTGAAAAGGGTGGTTGAGGGATTTAGGTTAAGGTTGGATTAAACTTGGCTCTGTACCATGTTGTTTGAGAGAGAGAGAGAGAGAGAGAGGGGGGGGGGGGGGGGGGGGGAGGGGAGTGTATAGGGTGTTAATTAACCCTCTATTATTTATATCATTGAGTAACATGTTACACAACTTAGATAAGCAATGTGGGACAACACACACTATTCTAACAGGTTGGTCCAAACCTCAATTCAAGCAATGATCATGGTAGCAGAGCAAACGATGGAAAGCGTTGTTTGGCAAACTCGAGGCCGCGTTGGGAGAAAGATGCACACATATAATATGAGCTTAAATGGTAGCCACCTGAGATAAAAATGAGATGAAATGTATATGGGATTTTGCTTTGCAATTTTTTTTTGCAAGTGTGTCTTGTTTGGAGTGAATGATTACTCCTACACTCAGGCATGTGGCTTGGTCACTTGATTGAAATCTGTGTTCAACAACGTTTAGTGGAATACATGTTCATTAGTGTTGAGTGGCAGCCATTACTCCTGGTTGGGTGGCATCCACAGACTAGCCAACCCTTGTGGACTACGTCCTACATCACTGTGTCACTTCTTTTCCCTTGAACCCTCCGCGAAACTCATGAGTTTATGTCTCTCTTTGGAAAGATCTTTAATTAACCTGTAGCAATTCCCATGTGCTGTTTGGCTCTCATGTGGTCATGGGTTTGAGGCGTGCTGCCACCCCTTCGCTCCCGTTTGAGTCCCATGATCCACCTATAACCTTCTTCTGCTTGTGGGGCGGTGCACACCTATGGGTTTTGGGTCTCCTTTGGGGGCCCCACCGGGAGTATGGAGTCCTTATTGTCACACTTAGGGGAGGATTGCTATGCCTGGTCGCCCTCTCCTCCACCCTTTTTGGCTTAGCAAAAATAAGCAATTCGTATCTACTTAAAATAACAAATTGCTAGCCGGAGATGTAGACTAGTTGAATTATTGATCTTTGATTTGCTGATATTTGCTTTGTTAGCTCATTGATATACCTTATTGGGCCTATTTTTTAACAACTTAAGCTTTGGTAAATATTGGTGGAGCTCAGGTTGGGGGACGTCTTGTGTTCAAGTCTCAATTTGCTTTCGTCCCTTTTAACATTTCAGTTCTTTCTATCTACAGATGCTTGCATGTCCTCGGTAAACATCTTTTTTTATTGTATCGGCCATTACATTTTAAATATCAGGGTGTTATATTACTTGATATGATGGTTCTAAATATTAGCTGTTTTGCATTGTATCGGCCGTTACAAACGGGATTTTGGACCTCCTATAATGAGTGCTACCTATGTATCAATCAATACTATTTGTACCATTGGTAACGATGCATATCCCTATACCACGATTGAGAATGCTTCTTGATGTGCATTTTAGGTCCATTTCATTACAAGTTTCAACGTAAGCTTTTGTAGCAATTGGTGATCTAACATGCACATCATGAATTCTTTATCTAGCCGGAATATGCTTGTAGTTCACTAACTGAGTGTCATATGTTTCCCTACTGGGCTGTATGCCTCTACTTCATATTGGCTTCATTTGCTCCGCCCCTGGAAAAAGAATGAAAACAAATCAGTGCGACCATATGAGTTATGTTTTGACCGGATTGCTACACTGCTACTTTTAAGAAAGACAATCTTGTGTGGGAAATGTTGTTAAAAAAAATGTTGCGTTGCATACTGAGGATGAAAACGTAACCATCTTTACATTTTAATTTTGGTACACTTTACTTTATTATTATTTTTTTATTTTTTATTTTTTTATCTGTAGACTTTACTTTTTGACTGGTGATATGACCGTTGGTTCTGGTTACTTGAGCAGTTTCTCTTAATGTTCTTATTAGGACGAAGAAAATAGACCTTAACTCCTTCGTGTAAAAACAAAGAGTGGAAATCAATCTTCAGTTCTCTTCTACATTTCCTTTATTATACCTATTGTTTAAGTCATTGCCTTTTGATCTTCCTTACAGGAATCCAAAGAACACAAATGTTGTGGATGGTATGGTAAAAGCTCTTGCCCGGGTTGTTTCAAGTGTACAGGTTAAAGATATACCACTTAATCATCAATTTATCGTCCATAGCATCCAGTGATTTGTTTTAAATATGTACTGTTTGTGCTCATCCATGTTTGTGAAATAAGACAGCTTTGATTAAATTATAAATGGTTATTGTACTTGGGGAGTTGAAACTATATTTCTTTTATAAAAGCCGCAGTTACGTTTTCCTTCGTCATCTGGCGGACTTCAAATAAAATTGTGTTTGTGTTGGTGTTATTTGGATCCCGACAGCCAAGATTTCAAACTATAAAAAAAATGCTGAATAGCATTAATGAAGTAGACGCAAGGGACACTTGATACTAAATTATGCGTCATTTATTAGGTCATAGGAGTAGGGTGCATAACATCAAGTAGCATTTCTAGGGCCAAGTCCTGGGGGACCCACAATGTCAAAGAGGACAGTATTTAAATTTCGTGAAACAATACTGCAACCCAAAATTAATTTTGAAATCACCACAAATGAACAGGCCGAATGAAATTGGAAATATAGTTACAAATCGCAAATGCTGATGATGGAAGTGACTGACGTTAATGATTGAGAAAACTAGATGCTTATGGGAAAAAAAAAGCGACAA
This sequence comes from Vaccinium vitis-idaea, assembly GCA_963854785.1. Lineage (NCBI taxonomy): Eukaryota > Viridiplantae > Streptophyta > Magnoliopsida > Ericales > Ericaceae > Vaccinium > Vaccinium vitis-idaea. The sequence continues at coordinate 18,964,859 of OY978225.1, read as the reverse complement.
ATATGCTTTTGTTAGTGGTGGTCAGAGGTGATGTCAGATGAAGTTTAGAGAAACTATCATTATCTCCTTATATCTTAATTGGTAAGAGAGTGGCCCATGGAGAAGACTGAGGATATTGATGCCATCATTTAGTAGTTGTGGTGATTAAATATTTCTAAATTACGATGTTATAATATTTTCATATGCAATATAAAAATCTTAAGTGATTAATATTTAACAGCATATGATGAACAATATTTGGCACATGTGTAGCACGTGTCCAATGCTAGCAGTAGAAGGAAGGGTGCAGGTTATGTAGATGAAATAGGAAAACTTGACCCGTTTTTACCATCAAGAGTATTGGAGAATTTGGAACAAACATGTAGCAGACCCCAAGTAATACTGAAAGTTGGACCCTGTTATGACCTTCTAGAACTACATCGCATGTCTTGCACCGTTGTACAGCAGCACGCTATCTACATACTCAGCTACTAAAAACACACAAGACATGGATATAAAAACTCCAATAGCATATCAACTTCGAATATGTAAAAGAAACATAAAACACTACCACAGTACTTTCCTTTGGCTTTTGACAAAAAAGGCCTCTTGGTGATCCTGGAGGCTGGGACCCACAAACTTCCATTCAGTTTATCTACTTATAGACACTGCTGAGAAGACTATTTAGGCACTAGACTTCTCTCTGAAATAGTCTTGTCTGAAGGTGGGACAGCAGCTAGATGCAACAAATCAGCCCCAAGGCTGATCATGATTTTTATCAGGAAGCTTAGAAAAGAATTCGCGGCTCGTGTCCTGCCCAAAACTCAAACAACTCCCACTTTTGATATTAATTCTGTTTTATTCACATCTATGTTGGGCCTACCTGCGAAGCAACTGGTACTTGATCGGGCGGGGGTCGATTTAGGCTCCTTCCGGAAAGACCTGGATACTCTTTTATTCCCTCAATCGTCAGGACCTTACTGGGTTTACCTTTCAGGGCCTGTCCTCTACTCTATAGGAGTCCCCCTTATAGATAGAGCTTTCCCCAGCTGGAGAGATAATTTCTTTCTAGCAGGGAAAGAGAACGCGGAATTGCCCCCCTAATGACACGATATGAAACACCCGGAGTTGCCTTTTTATGCGATTATGGGCATTGGTGATGCGATTATGCTAGCCTTGCCGTGTCCCTGTATGGGGCACGGGGACACTTGGGGACACGCATTGGAGATGCCATGTGGCGTGTCCCTTGAATTAAATTATTTTTTTGAGGGGGACAAGGCATGGACACGCGTGTCCCATATCTACTCTCTCTGACTTTCACGATCTCCCTCTCTCCCTCCCTCTTTCCCGATGTATATACATGTATATAGATGTATATATGTATATATAAGGGTGTACATGGTCCGGATTGGACCAGTTTTTGTACAAATCTAGGAACCGAACCATATCTTACAGTTCCAAAGAATTGAGAACTAGAACCAGACCATTACACATATGGAATCAAACCGGAACCAGACCATTTGATCGGTCCGGTTTGGTTCGGTTTACGGTTCTAAACCATTTATCATCTACAAATTGCCAATAAATCATGAATAAAAATACCACTTATTTATTAAAATTGCTCACAATTTGATGAACTTGGAGAGAGAGCGCCATTAATTTGGGAGAGATTAGAGACATGAGAATGAAATAACTTTGGAACCCTTGAAAAGAGTTGTAATATAGTAGCTATCATTGTAGGAATTCAGATTGGACAAAACAAGCGGGTACGGACCAAAGTGCCCAAAAAATGTACTCACCGCTCTTTGGGACCCACACGCATGATCCGAGTGGTTCATTCATCTTAAAGTGAAATTCCGAGGGGCCCAGGCGAGAAATCAGCTCAATCGTACGTCTTTTGACGCTTGATCCAAACTCCTCCCGTTTTGTGCAATTTTTTTTTTTGCATGAAATAGGAGGAGTTTGGATCTAGCATCCACAGACGTTCAATTGAGTTGATTTCTCTCGGGGCCCTCGGAATTTCAATTTAAGATGAATGAACGACTCGGATCGTGCGTGTGGGACCCACAAGTGGGTCCCAGAGAGCTGTCAGTACATTTTCTGGGTGCTTCGGTCGCTACACGTAGCAAGGTTCTTTCAGATTTATGGGAAACAAGAAATAGTTTTGGGGAGTGAAAGGGTTTTGGCCATTTGGGGGAGTAGAAGAGTTTGGTGGGTAGTTGAAAAGCTTTATTGATGGCTCATGGTAGATGCAAGGGATATATATACAATCATGATCTCTTGAGGACTCCCTCTGTGCGGACCACCCTTGTTTTCGACTTTCCAGACCAAATTTCGATGATCCGAACCGTTCAATGTGTTTAAAACGTGTTTTCCATGACCAACGTGAGGAATCGCCAAAAAAGAATATCCGGAAGGGCTTCATCCGAGCAGTTTTTCATAATAACCGTACATATACAATATACCGAAAACTTCTCGGATGAAGTCCTTCCGAGTATTTTTTTTTGGCAATTCCTCGCAGTGACCCTTAAGAACACATTTTAAACACATTGAGCGGTTCGGATTGTCGAGATTGGACTCCGATCCATGAGGTCCTCATGGAATTCCGTGAGGGAGTCTTCATTAGATCATGATGCCTATATATATATACAACAAACTTCCAATCAGGTATACCTGATAGTCTTCTCATCAGGGACTCCTATAATTCTCCAATTTTCCGATCAAATTTTCATGATCTGAACCGTCCAATGTGTTTAAAAGGTGTTTTTAAGGGTACCGGCCAGAAATCAGTGAAAAAAAATACCGGTAAGGGCTTGATCTGATCAGTTTTCGATAAAAACTATATATATACTTCTTTTTTTTTATCGAAAACTGATCGGATCAAGCCCTCCCGGTATTTGTTTTTACTGATTTCTCGCGGGGACCCTTAAAAACACCTTTTAAACACATTGGATGGTTCAGATCATGAAAATTTGATCGGGAAATAGGAGTCCCTGATGGGAAGCTCATCAGGTATACCTGATTGGAAGCTCACTGATATATAAAGCCCTTGAATGAATAGAATGGCATACATGAGTTTTATGTTGTGGGCCCTACTTGGTTGGGACACAAGATGGGATGGGTTCAATTAGTTTACTTTCTATGGTTGTGTCTCGTCGTGAGTCACTGCACCCTCGCCTTTAAGATGCTCTATATTGGGTCCTCACAAGGGATATTAGCCTCCTTGAGAGTCGAAGTCACCATTTTGCGTCTCCACACTCACCTTGGTTATTACTCCATCAAGAATTGCGTTGCAAGCTCACTAAAATCGGTTTTAAGGCCTTTGGAACTCCTCCTAGTGATTATGAACCATTGACTCTGATATCCATTGTCTAGGAATCCCAAATAACAGGAAAAGAATTATTTCCTCTGAAAGAAACTCAAGGTACATGTTGCGAGTTGCAACAGTTGGGCTGAATATAGTTTTCTTTGGAATTCATACACAGCGTGAATCTTATAGATGCAATGAGCCCATCCATATATGCTGGTGTTGTGAATTAGACTGAAAGCAACACATGCACAATCTCATGAAAGAATAATCATGCAAGAAACAAAGAAAGCATGACACAAATTTATGTGGTTCCCCAATTGGGTAATAGGGGATTTATAGCAAGATCCTTTTAAAATGGGTGCGCTCCCTAGACGAGAGCTTGAATCTGTGCTCACTAGAAGGGAGTTGCTTCCATCGAGACGAGAACCCGCTCCTAAATAGGATGGAAGCTTCCACACTAATTTGAAGGATGAAATTCTCAATTCTCTTTACAATTATATTTAAGGAAGAAGAAAAAGAAATAAGAGAGATTTATGACTCTCTTTCTCGTCTTGTATTCTATTATTTATCTACGTGTTTAGTCCTTATATTTGGATAAAAAAATCTATTGGGATGTCATTTCTCATTCATGTTTGTTTGTGTAACATGTTTATATACATGCTCCCTTCGCAACTATAAAACTTATGAACAAAATACATAAAACTATATGTAAATTTATTCATATATATATATGGGGCCGGTTCCGCTAACACAACATTTGACACAAAATATGACACTCCATCTCAACCATTCAAATGGATGGCTGAGATTAAAAAAAAAAAAAAAAGGTGGGTCTCTCTCTTCGCATCCCACTCATGTTCTCTCTCTCCTCCCTTCCTCCCAAATCACCTTTTCCCTCCACATCACTGGCGACCCATGTCCGGCTACCCCACCCCGACGATCCCAACTCCGGCGACCCCTACTATGTTGATGACTGATGGCTTCAAATCAGCAAGATAGATTGGCATATCCTAGCAGTAATTCAAAAGCAACAAAAGAAACCAAGACAAAAATCTTGTTTAGTAAACAGGTTTCCACAGGTCCAGTTAACATATCAAAAAATTTCTAATTGTTTCCCTTCTTTCTTTTGTCTTTCCAATTCAATCACCCCACACATATAAACCACTACCAATTTTCTTGTACGAGACAAATATATTGTTGTAATAGGCGAGAACTGGGATTTATTCTCCCAATTGAAAACTGAGACCTAGAATTGAAACAATTTCTTTGAAATCATGATCCATTCACATTCTTGATAGGCAGACATTAAGATCTACAAAAATGAGTTTGGGGAGAGAGACGAGAGAAGGTGTCGGCCCTAGATTCTGATAGAATCAGAGAGAGATAAAGAGAGAAAAGAGAGTAAGGGAATCGCCAGAGATGGGGTTGTTGGGTAGGGAGTCGCCGGGAATGGAGGTTTCGTGCATGAGGATGGAGGGGTCTGGGTTTGTTGTGGGGAGGGAGAGATAGGAGAGAGGAGAGTGAGAGAGTTAGTGGGACGGATGGGGCAGAGAATCAGAGACCCACCTTTTTTTTGTTTTGTTCAATCTCAGCCATCCATTTGAATGGTTGAGATGAAGTGTCATATTTTGTGTCAAATGTTGTGTTAGCAGAACTGGCCCCCATACAGTTAGGATCCTATCAGGAGTTCCTCACATAGCCTTACTTCCACACCTCCCATCTCCCGGCCATTTGGTCGGGATCCAACCCGTTAGATGTGTTTAAAATGTGTTTTTAAAGGTCTACGCAATGATTTGTCAAAAAAAAAAAATACTCGGAAGGGCTTGATCCGAGCATTTTTCGATTAAACTGCACATAAATACATATATTGCAGTTCTATCAAAAACTGCTTGGATCAAGCCCTTCTGGGTTTTTTTTTTTACGAATCCTCACGTAGACCCTTAAAAACATGTTTTAAACACTTTGGACGGTTCGGATCATCACAACATGGTCGAGAAAGGGGAGGTGTGGACGTAAGCTATGTTAGGGAGTCCTGACTGTATATATATATATACACAATCCACTTCCAATCAAGTATACCTGATGGTCTTCCCATCAGGGACTCCAATTTCCCGATCAAATTCTCATGATCCGAACCGTCCAATGTGTTTAAAAGGTGTTTTTAAGGGGTCCCCGCGAGAAATCAGTGAAAAAAAATACCGGGAAGGGTTTGATCCGATTAGTTTTTGATAAAACTATATATATACATTTTTATCGAAAACTGATCGGATCAAGCCCTTCCCGGTATTTTTTTTCACTGATTTCTCTCGGGGACCCTTACAATACCTTTTAAACACATGGGACGGTTCGAATCATGAAAATTTGATCGGGAAATTAGAGAATTGTAGGAGTCCCTTATGGGAATCCCATCAGGTATACCTGATTGGAAGTTTACTGGGGTTTCGGGGAAGACCTATGTGGGACACCTTTTGGGTGTGGGATGCTCGTTTAACCTCTGTATTCATCTCGTTCCTTATATACCTGGGGGCACTGTGTTTTCAAAAGCTTCCTGTTGAACCGGCTCCTATTTCAATCCGTGCTGGACCGATCGATATACCAATAATAAAGTCTTCAGTCAACTGGTGGAATGCATTGCATCAACCTGGGACCATTAACCGATATGGTACATCAATACATGTTCCTATATATATCCATTAAATGTAACCTCGTTGCCCCTGCTCTGTGCAACTAAGAATTGGGTACATCCACCGCTCACACCAACCATTGAGTTTGGTCTTCATACAAAAATTTGGGGCTCTGGGTATTGCAATACTTTTTGAAACCGTGATTCATAGTTTTAAAAAGCGCGCCTGAGCACAAAGTGAAACAAGGCACAGGTACAGCGCTTCAATATGTTGAAGCAAGGCGACGGTGCAACTCGCAATTGAGGTGCAAAAAGTGCGTGCCTCGAGGCCAAGTGCAAGGGGCATGAAGCAGGTGATAAGTATCCACTCACAATATCTTTGTATTTAATCATAGTCATCCAATTTTGAAGTCTATCCAGCCCTTTATGAGGGCCAATTTACCAGATCATAGCTTGGAATTTGGATTGTTAAGTTTGTAAAAGCCCAAATTTTTTTCCTATTGGTGTCTTCCCTCTTTTGCCTTTAGCCTTCAACATCTCCTCCATTAGATGATAATGATGAATGGGAACAAGTCGAGTGGGAAGATGGAGATTCAAATGAGGGAGAAGTGGAAGATGTAGATGGGTATAAATCAAATGACAACGAAGAAGATGAAGCTATTGGTGATTTGGATGGTCTCTAGGTGTGCATGACTCCCTGAATTAGTCCGCTGTTAGCCTACTAATTGTTTAGCATGTTTCCAAAGCTAAACGCTGAATGTGGACTACAAAAGTCGTAAAAAGAAAGCCCGGACCAAAAAAGGTTATCGAAGGAATCCTGTATGGAGTAAAAATCCTTTGAAAACTGCCATTTTTTCTTGGATGTTTAGCTGGGATCCAATAGAGGAGAAATCGAAGTCTTTAAAGTTGGGCTTGAAGAAAGTTTTGATGGGTCCACTCTATCGACTCAAGAGGAAGCTCGTAGCGACTCTGGTAAGAGGAATTTGATATTAATCAAGGAAGCCCGTAAGAATATGGAGATGGGTGCTTTGTATGGTCTAAAATTTTTTGGGAGGGAGAGCTACAATATAAAGAAATAGTTAGAATTGCAGGGAGTTGAAATTTTTGAATAGGAAATTATAGCTCTTGATGAATTGGAGAATGGTACCTCCATTTCAGTGGAGTTCTGATTTAGCTGTTGTTGTTGGTGGGAGCTCTCTGGCTGTGCCCAGTGTCGGTAGTTTTGTTGGTTGGAGGTTTCGGCATTTTTGGGGTTTTTTCTTCTGGTTTTGCTTGCTCATGGCGAGCTTAGAGGAGGAGCGCCTTGGGTTCTCCTTTTCCTGCTGTAGTTTTTGGGGTGTTTTCGTAGCCTTTTCTGATGTGTTTTCTGGCTTAGGAGTCTTGGTCGTTTTGGGTGTTTTTCTGTTTCAGTGGTTTGGCTGGTAACTTACCATCCATTTTGTGTCTTGTTATTTTCCCTTTCGGCTCCTTGGCATTTTCAATCTCGGCCCTTTTTAATCTTTGTAATTTGTTTTCAAAGATAAATAATTTTTTTGTTTATCAAAAAAAAAAAAAAAGCTAAACACTGAAACCTTAGTCTTTGATGGATGGCCATGTATGATGATTGAGTTCTAACTTTTCGGACTTGAAAATGTGGTACTTTGTCTTGTGATACATGTTGTTTTCAGTATTAGATGCCATATTTGATGCATTAGGTGATATGGTCACTTGATGAAGTATATTCTACTATTTATTCAAACACTTCACGGAGGCGTGGGTCTCGCTTCCAGCTCCATCGCTTAGGCTCTTGGCGCTTCGATGTGCCTTGGGCCTTTTAAAACACTGTTGTGGTTGACATTCAATTAACTTACTGTGGATAATACAGGAAACTGTTATGAAAAAAATGCTACCATTCATTCTTGAAATGTATGTAAAATTTCAGGTTCAGGACTCCAGTGAAGAAAGTCTGGCAGCTGTTGCTGGAATGTTCAGTAGCAAAGCTAAAGGTACGTGATTGATTGAGCTGCCTAGTTTTTTGGAATGTGATAGATTATGGAAGGGACAGGGTGTTGTCCTGTAGGTAATTTGTGGGTTCAGATGACCGATAGCTGCTATCTCTCTCTTTGCTGCTGCCTGATGCTCAGCCCACATTTTTGTTAGACAAGGGTTTCAGACTCAGGATGGGGCTTTAATTGGGAGGAGCAGGGGGGATTCATTCCTCAAAAATCCTAACTTCCCCTACTTCCTCTATAGTCTATACCCACCCGCTTGCCTTATCTTCAGCCACTGCCGGGGACCCAGCACCATCAGTCTCCACCCTTCAATCTTGGACCTCTGAAAAAAGTTGATAAATAATCTATAGAACTTCACTAATATCAAACTAGTGCAGAATTTCTACAAAACGCTGAATAGATAAATGAGCTACTATTGGTAATGGAAAAAAGAAACAGAATGAAACCCTGTTTCTCGCATTTTTGCAGTAGACCATCCAATTCCCTCAAACAAATTGGGTCATCATCAATGGAAAGAACACAATATCACAGAATGTCTTTCATTTCCACTCTCTTAAACTCTCTAATTTTATTGGAAGTTATATGGGGAAACAATCTCCAAAAACCAGATGATAATAGTACCCAAAACACTGGTCATAGCAAACAAAATCGAGTTTTGCGCATTGATACTTTGTAGTTTGTTCTTCGGAACTTGTCCAAGAATCCCAAGAGGAAAAAACTTCACTTTGTTGATAGGTGAATTCAGGGCTGGTAAATGAGGCAGAAGAATCCATGGAGCTGTGATGTTTGGTTTTCAATTGCTAAATGTAGCAGAATTGTTCAGACTCCAACCGCCGAATGAAGCAGGGGTGTTTGATTCCCAACCGCCGAACAAAACAGTGATGTTCTATTCCGAAATGCTGAACGGGTCTGGTGAATCAAACGAGTTTCAGCCACTTCTCTCTCTGTCTCTCTTTCAAGAAATCATCCAATCAGATGCAGAGATGTGTAAAAATCCTCTATTGGGAAGCATTCTAGCTTCTTCTATCTGAAACCTCCTTCCCAGATCCAACTCTACCAAGGAGAAGATGAACTCAACTCAACATTGAAATCTGTCCGATGAAAGGTTAAGGATTGTGCTGGTTGAGCTGTTTGCAATGGAGGGACAGGCGTGGCAGTGCGACAAAGGCTGGGTTCGGTGGTAGATGGGGTTAGTGAGAAGATGGCGGTTTGTGTACCAAGGAACTGGGGGTAAATTTGTGAATCATTGTGCTTGGTGTGGGTACTAAGAAAATTGGGAGGTGTGGATGAAATCAGCATGAGTCACGGGAAAGTTCTGATATTGCCCTTTGTGTCAGCCTTCTGTTCTCAAGAAAATCATTAAGGGCCTGCTCAGCATCCATTAGCAGGAAGGCCTCCATCTTTGGAAAGTGATGTTGTGGTGTTGGAAAATGATGTTGGCCCTGTTCGTTTCTCAGTTTAGTTTTAGTTTTAGTTTTTATGACATCATCATTTCCCTCATTTCTCTCTCTATCTCTTTCCACTCATTACACCTGATGACATCATCAAAACTAAACTAAACTATCTAACCAAACACGGCCGTTGTGTCTGCCGTTTGCATGTCCCAGTTCGTTGTCAATTCCTTTTAGAAGAATGCCTCATTCAGGTGTTCTTAAAATATTTTCTCAAGGATTCATAATCTATGGGCAAACAGCGACCATGTTACTTATGAAGGACTCCAAAGACATTTATGACTTCTTGTCCTCGTTGAACATCTATTTATGTTGTCTTTGTACCTATTTGAGGATTTAGAGATGTAGTGAGACATCAGTTTAGCTTCAGTTTTAACGTCTGTACATTTTTTAATGCTGATCTTGCATTGTTAATAGTCAAATGTTCGATCAGTATTCTTATTGGTAATGTTTGGTGGTGACACAACATGCCTATTTTACACTTTTGGCAGGGATTGAATGGAGCTTAGACACTGATGCGTCCAATACTGCTGTTTTGGTTGCTAGCGAAGCCCATGCAATAACATTGGCCATTGAAGGTCTACTGGGTGTTGTATTTACGGTGGCTACTTTGACAGATGAGGCAGTGGACGTTGGCGAGGTAATTCTGTGTGCATATTAATATCTACATTCAACGCAGCCAGAGTTATATTTGCTGATAACAGAAATAATTGTTACAATTCAGACATACAAGATCATATTTGGTATATCTGCAATGTATGTAAAGGTTCTCGTATGGCTTCCTATTGCAACTGACTTGTATATGTTTCGCTCAATTCTTATTCTCAAATGTTCCTTCGAATCAGCTTGAATCCCCTAGATGTGATTCTGACCCATCGGCAAAGTATACTGGGGAAACTGCAGTTCTCTGTGTATCTATGGTTGATTCAACGTGGTTGACCATACTCGATGCATTGTCCCTGATTCTGACGAAGTACGTTGATTTTCATTCCAATGTTTTTACTAGTCTTAGGAAATTCCAATTTTTCTTCTGATCTGTTAATTGTTAAGGTCCCAAGGGGAGGCTATTATATTGGAGATATTGAAGGGATATCAAGCTTTTACTCAGGTAACAATAGGCTTATCCAATTCACAAATATCTGTTAATACTCATTTCCTTTGTTAATTAGCTACTTTTGCTGATACACCCTGACCCTGCTTTATATTTTTGGTCTCTTTTGAATGAGCTACTATGATATTTGACTTCTAAATTAGATGAAAGTTTTTTCCATGTGTTTATTATGCAGGCTTGTGGGGTTCTCCATGCTGTAGAACCATTAAACTCGTTTTTAGCTTCCCTGTGCAAATTTACAATCAATATTCCCTCCGACCCCGACAAGAGGAGGTGCGTGTGTTTGGGCTCTCAGATTGTGCTGTGCTTGTAATGAAAGTGTTTGGTCTTTCTCTGTAAAACATATGGTCTCTTCAATTTTTGGGAATTCAAGATGCTTGTTTTTCTTTGTAGTACCATATAGATCATTCATATGAGCAACTACATAATGTCTCGCTCGTCATATATGGTCCCATTATGTCACATTTGCATGCTAAGTAGCACTGACAGATACGTAACACATCACCTGTCACTTCGACGTGCAATTTCCAAATAATGGAGGACGACATTCTAGGGGATACGTTAAAAAAGTATAGTTATGTGCTTTTTCTATATGGGAAATACAAAACGGAGAGTATAATTACAATAAAATACCGTACATGCCATTATTCAAATTTGTTATTACATCATTTCGCCATTACATCGTTCACAAAAGTATTCCAACAAAAAGTGTTGCGTCATTTGAATGTGTTCTAACTATCTGTCAGCCAATATCTATAACACAAAAAAAGAATTTCCTAAGCTGTAATTTTAGCCTACTGTTTTCTGACACCCCCGACAATTGACATGTCCGGCGAATGTGCATAATGCGTCTCAATAGTTTCTTAATGTGTGTGTTCTTGAGTGTCCCTAGAGTGTCCAGGTGAACAAGATTGAAAATTTTAGTAAACTTCTATCGGACACAGGTTGGGAGAGTGTCTGAAAAGTGTCCCTCATTGGTTGTGACCTCTGGGGAAGTGTATTTGCTTCATATGTTGCTAGTTATTGCGTAATGCATCTCTTAAAAGTCCCGTGACACATCGTGTTTGAGTTTGTCTATCAAGTTTAAAAGTTTACTTATGTTTGGCTGTTTGAGTTTGTCTGTGTATGTTCAAGCTCGTTAATGAGTAAATTAGAGAATTTGAACACAGTTAAATATTCTGCCTACAAACCTATTTCACTCCCTCTTTCCTCCTAATAATGTAAACATTCCTTGCAAAGTGTTGTTCTAAATTTGGACTATTTAGGAAGCTTGGACAAAGACAGATAGTAGGAATGTCCAAAGAATCAGCATAAATACTCGGCGGGGATATGACGGAGAAGAAAAGATCTTGTATGATTATGTTTGATGTGTATATGGATATTTAATCTACAAACAAGAAAAAGTAATTAACCCATATTATTTCTCATAAGCTAATGAAGTTTAGATATTGTCGCTGATTCTATATAATAAATAGATGGCCATTTATCTGGAAAAATGAAAACCCAAAAGGCATAAGACATGTAAACAATATATAAGGTCTTTTGACATTGGAGATGAGTTTTTGAAATTATCCATGTACAGTACGGGTTCCAGGCATGCCCCCTGCTAAAAGATTCTATGGAATAAAACGCCATGTGGCATGTCCCCTACATGTCCAAGACACATACAATGACCACTAGGCATGTCAATGCTTCGCAGGAGACTATTATGATGGTGAAATGAGTAATGTCCCTCAATAAATTGCCGTAAAGGATTATAGAGGTCTTTTGGTTTTGGACTTTTTAGAACAAAATGCATTAATCTCCAATCTATTAGACCAAGATGATTGCTTATCACTAGTAAATGTTGTGTGATACTAGGAATAACTGTCATGGTTTTTTATGGCGACAGTTTGTGCTTGCCATGGATATCAAGCATCCATCACAAGTACTTGTCTACGGAAGAGCCATTGATAAATAAAAAATTCAAACTTGCGGTATCCTGGATTCACTTGACAGAAACACTTGGTAGACCACATCAATTTTAACCAAAGCCTAGAAGTACAACACCCACTAAGAATGAAAACCTCCATCCCTCACCCAATCTCGGGAGTTAATGTAACAACTGATAGAATTCCGCATGTCAACAAGAGGATTACTGCAATTGTACAGTACCGGGCATATATCGTGATCTAGCTAATGTGACATCAAAAAGGTCCTTGTGTAACAGCTTGTTGATTTGTTGTCTGCTGAAATTTTCTCATTTAGTTCTGTTAGATTTCTTTGCAAAAGAATGGATGAGACTTTCTTCCACTATAATATTTTTTGAAGATAATATATGTCAATTTCTTCTATATGTTGTGATGCAAAATTCTCCATTTCCTCTTTGGAAGAGTTTGAAAGTCTGCTGTTTTTTTGGTTCTTCATGTAGTGGCTTGTTCTTCATATGTTTGCTTCTACCATGACTATCCACTTCTGGCAAGCATGCTTTCTCTGTGTTGAACAATTTATTGTACATCATAGGCTTGTTGTTCTCCTTTATCAATTGAACCTCTTATAGTAGCTCTTCCCTTGCCATCCAAAGTAGTTTTGTAGGGTTAAATTCAAGTTATTTTGTAACGCCCCATGTGGACCACTGGCCCAGTACCTTGATTTGATCCACAAGCCACACCACATGGCCCAAAATGCTTAAGCCCAAGGTACTAGTAGTAGCCCACATGATTTGTTATATACCCAAGACCACTCATGTAAACAACCAATGTGGGACTAAACACCATCTACTCCCAAACCTGGGGTATTACATATTTCAATCGATTGTAATTCTGTATTTAGTGTTTAATTAAGTATTAGGAATTCAAGATCAACAAATAACTTACTTTGACATTTTGTTTTGGATTCTGTTTTATCACTGTCTCATGGTATATACCCAAACTTCCTTTGGCTGTGAAGTCAAATTTTTGAAAGATTGACAAATTGACTGATAACTGATATTGCTGCAGTTCTTTGCAATCTCCTGGTTCAAAACGTTTTGAATATTTGGTTGATCAAAGGGATGGTGTTATCCTCACTCCCAAGAATGTGCAGGTATATTTGGCTTTGCATTCACAATTTTTATTTGAAAATTGACCCACTAATACTATGTATTCTCTTTTACTTGATTTCTTGTTACAAACTTATGGTTGTCTTACTCTGATTTTTGCTCTTGGCAAGTCAGGCCTTAAGGACTCTCTTCAATGTAGCTCACCGACTACACAATGTTTTGGGCCCCTCTTGGGTTTTGGTATGTCTAGCTTGACTGCATCGAAATCAAACCAATTAGGTTTGTTCTTATAACTTCCTCATCCAATGTAGGTTTTGGAGACTCTAGCAGCTTTGGACCGAGCAATTCATTCTCCTCATGCAACTACTCAGGTATTTTGGAAGATCATTCTTTAATTGCAGTAATCAAACAATTAAATCTGGTTCACTGTGGTACTAAATCTGGTTCACTGTGGTACTTAGTAGTTGGTCGTACTTATTTTATATATAGTCTGTGTACTTTTGTTTTCATCCATCTGTTTAACAATTGGAAGGAATAATTCTTTTGATTGTCATTCTAGATAAGAACTGTTTGACATATAACTTGTAATCGGAAGTACTTTGGACTGATTGGAGCTGAACGCAGGACAGCAGAACCATTTCTACTTGTGTTTTAAAGGGATTCAAACACCCACAACTCAACGTGTTTTTGTTTGATTGATAGTTATGCTAGTTTGAAGAACTGAAAAAGTTAAGGAGCAAGAAATTTCTCGTAAAATTTCAATGACCTGAAAGATGGGAGGGACTACAGCCAGGACGAATGAAAGTGTATTTAACTTGATGAAATTGAAATTATGTCAATCAAAGTGTAATTCCACTGAGACTGCAGGAACCAATGGTATAATTTGTCCTTAGGAGAATTCTGTTGGTCGTTGAACTCAATTTTGCTGGATATTGTCCTTTGATGGATCAAAAAGTGGATCAATAAAAGAATAGTAGCGTAAATTTACTTGTAAAGATAAAACAGTCCTACCATAGCAAAGTGGAATATAATAATCTACCCTTCCCTTTCCTCCTCCCCCCGGGCTCTCTCTTCCCCTCTACTCTCTCCCTTACCCTCCGTTCTACCTGCTCCTCCCTTGGTTTCCCTGGGATTTCCGATCTCCGCCGGATTCCTCACTTGAAGTATCCGGTTTTGCCCAACGGCGAGGTTATCGTGGTGTCTCGTGTTTTGCCCGTTGATTCCATTCTTGGGTGGCTTCGGTTTTGCCTAACGGCATGGGGCGTGGCAATGTGGGGTGGGAGATCTGGTATGGCGGGTGGGTGATGGGAGTTTTGGATCTGGGTTCTAGTTTTTAGGGTGTTGCTTTTAGGTGGCTGCCATGGAGGATGGGCATTTGGGTGGATTTTGGAGTTGCAGCTGCAAATTTGGATGTCGATTGGTGGGGTTTTTGGTGAAGATGGGCGGCGGCTAGGTGGTGGTTTGATGCAAACCGAATCAATGATTGATTTAATAAAAGAGATAGAGGATCCCAAATGGGACACAAGGAGCAAAAGCTCTCAATTTCTATTATCAATATATATGAAAAACTACCTAATGAGGACCCAAGACACCTATTTATAGACCCACTACCACTAAAGACACAAAATGACACTATTAACCCAAAAGTTACTGCATCAGGACTCTCCCTCTAAAGAAAACAACTTGTCCTCAAGTTGGACTACTAGCATAAGAAACTAAAATAAAGACAACGTAAAGTTTTAGTGTGCAGCTTCAAAGTAGACATGTTGTTGCGTTCCTTGATCAATGTGTCACCCTCAACACAACCAATCTTCAATATGAGCTTCTTTTTGTATACATCCACCGCGTCCATACTTATGTGCCAAGAAACCACCCATTTGCCATGTCTCTTGTGTAGAATCACATCATAAAATAGGCCATCACACTTGTATCCATCGCACCACGCCAAGAACCATCTAACATGATGTGCAAAAAGTCTAACTTCACCTCATAGCCAAGGCTTGCTCAAGTGAAAACCATGCCCAAAGGTTCTTCAAGTACCAAGTAGTCCACACTCTCTTTCGGCAACTTTGAAACTTGTCCGGGCATCATGAAATCATAAACTTGAACATCTTGCACCAAAGACAATTCAAGAGGCATCTCATAGAAGCGACTATCAAGCTTTGACTCTACAAAATCCTCTAAAACAAGCGGGACATCAAAAGCAACCTCTTCGGTGTTTTGTATCACACCAACTCCGTTCTCTTTTTCTTGCTATAGGAAAGCTTTCCTTGATCGTATCAACAAATCTCTCCTCTTCAACACCAACACTAAACTCTTCATCATAAGTAGGATCATCTTCAAATTCTCCACTAGCCTCAAAGACGAAATCATCTTCAAACTCTTTGCTTGCGACCTTGGATTGTATATCAAATGTTGTTTCCCCAAGCGTAGGGTTTAGGTATCGCGTAGCATCAAAACCGGTAAGACCGGGTCGAATCCACAGAGACCGAATGCGCTGAGCGTGATGGTTGACTTGCGAATGAAGGTTTTAGCCTTAAAGTGGCAAACTTGGCTTTTGGAGTTTGTTTGGTGGAATTCTCTCGACTTCGAGAACGACTCGGAGATTTAAAAATGACTAATTAAACTAAGGCAAAGTCTAGGGGTATTTAACGACCATGACTCGGGTTAATCCGTCCCCTCTTGATAACAGGCTGGGGGCATCGTTAAATGCCCCCGAACGGAAGATTTAGAGTTAAAAACCTTTACTAGAAAAATGTGTTTACCAAAGATTGGGGGGGTTTTGGTACATTTTGCAAACGAATGAGTTGACATCGCCCAAAGCATCTCACGTGCCAAGTGGTGAAACCCTTGGCTACGTGGGATCAAAGGGGTTAACAAACCCACACTTTGATACATAAAAATGAAACCCCAAATTTTCGGTAAACATGCAATGTATGCCATAGAATGAGATGGATGGATAAAACCAAGTCATGGAGTGTTAATCACCCCATGACTAAGCCTATTAAACTACTCACACATTATGCTAGAGATAAAGCCTAAAAATTTGAAGAAAACCAAAAACATGTTTAACAACTCTAAAAACTGATTTTTAATGAAGATCTTAAGTGTGCCTACAACATTAATGCTTGAGAAATTAACAAACACTTACTAAAAACTAAGGTTTTCAAAGGAAAAAGCAAGAAAACATGTAAACTAAAAACTTGATGAAATTGAAAATAAACTAGGTTAATGGAAAGATCTAAACAAGAGTAACAAGTTTAATAAACGAGAAACTTACGGGAGATCAACGATTACACGGGAAATCTAGAGAGAGAAACCTTGAGCTCTCTCCAATGGAGGAGAGAGGGAGGAGCTAAAACCTAAGAGACTTAAAGTAAAAAGAGAGATGAGAGAGAGAGAGAGGAGAGAGATATATATCATCTTTTACTCTCTCACAAAATATCTAAAAACAGGAATAAATGAGACTTTCCATAAGTAGAATCTCCATAAAGTAGCTCACACAAGTTTCTCGGGCTGCTGGGTATTGATACCTATCAATACTGGTATCAATACCTATCAATACTGGTATCAATACCTGCCTTTAAAATGTTCCCCGTAATGCCTGGGTATCGATACCAAGGTTGGGGGTATCGATATCCAATGTTCTGTCCAGCTTTGTTCTTCAGATGTATTGATACCTATCAATACTGGTATCAATACCTGTATGAATACTAAGGCATTTGAGGTTGCCTTTTCTTTCTTCGCCATCCATTGGCCTTGTGTGCTACCGGGCATCTTCCAAAACACTTTCGAACATCGTGCGAGCTTCGGGAAGGGGAGCACTTGGTCTCGTGAGTGCTCGTTCACTCCCGGATTCCACCGGGAGTCTTTGTGAATCTTGGTCACGGCTTTAGTCTTCCGGTTTGACCTTGTGATCTTTGGACTTCTTGATCCTTAGCCAAATCTTCACACCTTGGCTCTTGGATTCTTGGGATGTGTCCCAAAGCGCTTCAAATGCGCCTTATGCCGTGGTTTGACCTGAAACTTTCAAAAACACACTTCGCGCAACATCGATTGTATAAGGCGATAAAACGCGTGTGTGTGAACAAAAAGAGCTAGATAAGCCCGGATATATACGATATTGGGGGCTTATCACTCTTCATGTGGGAACTTATCAAGTTTAGGAAGAACATCATCATCAATATCCTTATACTCGCTAGGATACTCATCATACAAGGGAATTCCTTCCAAATCACCTCCAAAGCCTTCATTTGGAGACTCATCAAAGATTGGCAAGTCTTCAAACTCCTTTTCAACCCCAAAGATAACATCATCTTTACAACACTTTCAAGTTCTTCACTTGGATATTCATAAAAAATAGGAAATCCATTGAAATGACCGAGTTCTTGCACCTCTTCAAATACATCCGGAGTGAGGTTCATCTCTCCCTTAAACTTGTCCGGATTGACGGGTCCATAAGATTCTTCAAGGCCATCACCAATGTTCTCCTCCTTGTAGTCAATACTAAACTTAGCTTGACTATAAGAATCATAAATACCTTCGTGAGGTAGTAAACGATGCACCTTCTTAGTTAAGGCAACAACTTGTCATTTCATCATCAACAATTGGACCTTATCATTCAAGGTAGCAATTTGTATACTCAACTCTTCAATCTCATTCCTAAAATGATTTTGGTTGCCGAAGTTATCAATTCCATTACCATTATTCACAATGAAAGTTCTACCTCTACCTCCTCTTATACATTTACCTCTATAAGCCATTACAATAGTCAAAATCAACCCCCAACAAACAATCCAAGCCCAAACAAGCAACACCCAATTAGTTGGGACCCCAAATTTCAACAAATCACAACCAATCAACAGTATCGACTCCAATTACTGACCAAATTGAATCAAAATCGCAGCAAATCAACACAATCACCACAAACTTCGACAAATGAGAGAAACCCAGTTGAAATCTGACCTGAAACACCTGATTTGAACCCCGAAATAGTAGTTCGCAACTGATTCTACTGTTTCTTCAATCAACCGAAGGCTGTTCAAGCCTTATTCGACTGATTCGATCACTAGATCTGGTGCGAAACAGGGATTCGAGTGCAATAGAACACTAATCAAACCCTATACAAGTGACTCGAACACTGTACAGCAAGAATCGAGTTCAACCGAAGTGTTTTCGTACCTTAATCGAGGGTGAACAGGGCCGAAATTGTCTGAACCAAGCTCGAAATGTATTGGGTCACTTCGAAATCAGGTTGATGGTGTTCGAAATCCAATTTCGAGTGTAGAAATGGCTGAATCTATGGTCGAATCACTGTTCCCGAGTGTCGACTGGCCTCAAACATGCTTGACTGGTTTGATTTGCTTCGTTTTAGGTGCGAAAATACTCGAATGAGTTGATTTCGAGGGTGTGGGCTTCGATTGAGGACTGGAAGATATTGAAAATGGACAGATCTGAGGATTCCGAGTATGGTGAGGTGTTTTTGCTTTCCGGCAAGGCTCTATGAGGTTTCCGGGGCCGTTTTTCGGGGAGTAGGGTTCCGGCGAGGTTCAGGTGAGATCAATGGTCAGGATCCGAGCTCAGCGCTCTGATACCAAATGATGCAAACCGAATCAAGGATAGATTTAATAAAAGAGAGAGAGGATCCCAAATGGGATACAAGGAGCAAAAGCTCTCAATTTCTATTATCAATATATATCAAAAACTACCTAATGAGGACCCAAGACACCTATTTATAGACCCACTACCACTAAAGATACAAAATGACACTATTAACCCAAAAGTTACTGCATCATGGTTGGTGGTTCGATGGCGGTTCGATGGCTGGGTGGTGGATGGTAGTGATGGCCAGATGGTGACGATGGGTGCCGCGGTGGCGGTCATTGTTGTTGTTGGGCGGGCTGCCTGTGGTGGGGCGGTCGTGACTTCATCCAGGACAGCAACAGAGGCTTGTTCCCCGGGTTCCAATGGCGGTGTGGCTTCGCTCGTCTCTTCATAAGAGTCCGTGCACTGGCGGCGTGGATCTGTTAGGGTTTTCAAGTGCTTTGTTTGTATTATTCTGGGTGTTGTAAGGCCCATTAGGTGCGGGCTTCGACCCATTGGGTGTTTTTGATTGGCTACTTGCCAATCGAGGTTTGGGTCTCGGACTAGGCATAGGATTATTCTCTGAATATGATGCTGTCTCCTTGCTCCTTTTGGTCATTGTATCTTTTTCAATGATTAATAAAACTTTTTTGCCGTGCAAAAAAGAACTCAATTTTGCTGATCAAGTACAATCTAAATTCGAGTAGTTTCGTGTTGTTCCTGTCTATCTTGAAATGTGCTTATGTCATGGGTAAATTGAAAAGCAACATCTTTGCGTAGGATTCTTGACCATATAAATCCTTGATAGACATGGAATAGGAGACCAATAGTCCTCCTGTCCTAACTAGTTGGCACGTATTGCATTTTCGAAACAGCCTAACCTCTTTAGTCTTATCCTCTTGGAAAAGTCAATTTGTTTCATTAGATGAAGATAAATAACAGGTGCGTCTGTCTTTCACTATTTTATTCCTGTTGTACTGATATTTCTTTTTCACTTGTTTCGTGTTAATTTTGTTGTTTCTTTTCTTTCTGGTTCTTTTTGCCAATGCCATCTATAGACTTAAATTTCCATTATCTGCATTGTGGCACAAAAATACTTGTAGAGAAAGCATTTGTGGTTAAATGTGTGAAGTATGATTTTAGGGTTTCATGTCAGTTCTCTCTCCCATATGTTCTGTCACGTGGTATCAGAGCAATAAGATCTAGGTCAGTCAGTTTTTCGATCTTCGGTAGGCGGTCTAAGCCTCGCCGCCGTCCGCCGGGCGCTCATATGTAATACAGTTTCTTCATATCTTCTCCAAAAACGTATCATGGTCTTTTGGGCTTTGTTTCTCTAATTTTGAATCTTTTGTAAAGTTGTAGAGAGAGAGAGAGAGAGAGAGAGAGAGAGAGAGAGAGAGAGAGAGAGAGAGACATCGTGGGAAAAAACGTGAGAGGTGAGGGATTCCCTTCCTCATTTCTCTATATATATGAACAAGGTTACAATTACAAGAACTGGGACTAAACTACCCTCATGTAACAAATATATAACAAAATAACCCATAAACTTAACATTCCCCCTCAAGTTGGTGCAAAGATATCTATCAAGCCCAACATGAACACAATGGGGTGAAAACTTTTACTACTAAGACCGTTTGTAAATATATTAGCTAATTGGTCTTCAGATCTCACAAAAGGCATGCATATCAATCCGTTGCTCAGCTTCTCCTTTGTAAAATGCCTGTCAATCTCTATATGCTTTGTTCGATTATGTTGAACAGGATTATGGGTAATGTTTATAGCAGCCTTATTATCACAATAGAGCTTCATAGGACCACAATCAGATAATCCCAAATCACGCAAAAAAGTTTGGAGCCATGAAAGCTCGCAAACGCCATGAGCCATAGCTCAGTACTCAGCCTCTGCACTAGATCTAGCTACCACCGACTGCTTCTTACTCCTCAAAGTAATCAAATTTTCTCCAAGGAAAGTGCAATAGCCAGAAGTAGATCACCGATCATCAATAGAACCAGCCTAGTCTGCATCGGTGAAAGCTTCATATCTCAAGTGACCATGATTAGAGAACAAAATTCCTTTACCTGGGGCAGATTTGAGATACCTCAAGATACGATAAACTGCATCAAGATGCACAGTACGAGGGTCATGCATGAACTGGCTGACAACTCCCACAACATAAGAAATATCTGGTCTAGTGTGAGACAGTTATATCAAGCGACCCACAAGTCTCTGATATCTCTCCTTATCTGTATGCTCCCCCACATTACTACCAAGATGATAATTGGCCTCTATGGGAGAGTCGGCTGGCGTGCATTCCAACATACCAGTTTCTTCTAAGAGATCAAGGATGTACTTCCTTTGAGAGATAAAAATTCCTTTGTCAGATCTAGCCACCTCCATTCCAAGAAAATACTTCATAGACCCAAATCCTTAATCTCAAATTCTTGAGCAAGAAGTGCCTTAAGGCTAACAATCTCATTCACATCGTCACCTGTCATTATTATGTCATCCACAAATAATAAGAATGACAATCTTACCATTACTCCTCTTGATGAACATAGTATGGTCAGCATGACTCTGCTTGTATCCAATCTTAACATGGCTTTGAGAAACCTATCAAACCATGCTCTAGGAGATTGCTTCACCATAGAGGGCCTTTCTTAGCCTACGCACCTTTCTTCTTTTTTTTTGTAAAAGAGGAAAAACCTGGTGGTATGTCCATGTACACTTCATCCTCTAAGTCACCATGGAGAAATGCATTATTCACATCAAAGTGTTGAAGAGGCCAATTCAGCCGCACAAGAAAACAAGGTTCGAACAAAATTCATCTTGGCTATAGGAGCAAAGGTCTCCTCATAGTCAATATCATATGTTTGAGTAAAGCCTTTGGCAACAAGTCTGGCTTTATATCTCTCAACTACCCCATCTGCCTTGTGCTTTACAGTGAAGACTCATTTGCATCCCACTGGTTTCTTTCCCTCTGGAAGAGTTACTAATTCCCAGATGCCATTCTTTTTCAACGCTGTCATCTCCTCTACCATAGCTTCTTTCCACTCAGGTATTATGATCACTTCTTTCCAACCCTGTGGGATAGATATAGAAGGAAGAGAAGAGACAAATGCACGATACGAGGAGATAAACGGGAATATGAAACAAACTGAGAGATAGGATGTTAGGTACACATTCTAACTCCCTTTCTAAGAGTAATAGGAGCATCAAGATCATCAACAACAGTAGGAAAAGAATCATTACCAGATGAGTCAGCTGAAGAGGGGTAGATGATGGAGATTGGCAAAATGGCACTGCACATATAGACTTGCCTTTATTCTTTCGAGAAAAAGTTTGTAGATTTTGCCTATCCAGTCTTCCGCCAACATCATGTTTCACTCTTTCTACAGGTAAAGGTTCCTGCCCTGAGTTATCTTTCTCCCCCTCACTATGACAAGGTAAAAGGTAAGACCACGACTCTGGAGTATGAGATGTCAACAACTCTTCCTCCCTCATCTCTTCCTCTCTATCATTCTCACCCTGAAGAAATGAAGTGGACAAAGGATAAAAGGATTCTGTTTCCCAAAAAGTGACATCCATGGAGACATACGTTTTGTGAGAGTGCGGGTCATAACATTTATAACCCTTTTGAGTAAGAGAATAACTAAAGAAAATACACTTACAGGCTTTGGGATCCAGCTGACCACCTTGGTGCTTAGGAACATGAACAAAACACACACAACCAAAGACCTTGGGTGGAAGAGATGAGACCCGAGAACAAGCTAGGAGAAACTTAATCGGAGTTTGGAACTGAAGAACACTAGATGACATGCTATTGATAAGAAAAGCTGCAGTAAGGTCAGCTTCGCCCCAAAAGTGTTTAGGGACATTCATAGTGAACAATAGAGAGCGGGCTACCTCAGCAAGACGGCGATTCTTGCGTTCTGCAATTCCATTTTGTTGTGGAGTGCCAGCACAAGAAGTCCGAAAATAATGCCAATCATTAAGATATGCCCGAAAAGTCCCATCTGTATACTCGGTCCCATTATCACTATGGAGCACTTTAACGTTGGCATCAAATGGAGTACGCACCATTTGGTGAAAAGATTAAAGCACGAAAAAACCTCATTTTTGGCCTTTAGTAAATACACTCAAGTGACACGAGAATAACAATCAATAAAGGTGACAAACTAGCGATAGCCAGATATATTTCGCAAGCTCACAAGCTTCACAAAGGAATTGACTCCGAGGACATTGCTTAGCCAAACTAGGGAACAGTTTTTTTTATAATTCCAAAAGATGGATGACCCAATCTACGATGCCACTGATGTAACAAGGGCAGAGTAGAACCCGTATCTGCTTCAAGAGCTTGACCACATGATAAAGGTGGATAAATTGGAGTAGGTGCAGACTCCAAAAAATAAAGGCCCCCATGAGCTTTACCACTACCAATCATCCTCCCCGTACCTAGTTCCTGAAAGACACAATGTGTGGGAAAAATTGTTACGGAGCAATTTAAGGATTGAGTAAGACTACTAACAGATAGAAAGTTAGTAGAAAAATTGGGAACATAAAGGACTGAAGAAAGAGAAATGGATGGAAAAGGACGAATGGAACCTTTGCCCGAAATAACAGATAGAGAACCATCAGCTACTCTAACCTTATCCTTACCAGAACATGTAGAGTAAGAGTTAAAGAGAGATGAACAACCTGTCATATGATCTGTGGCACCAAAATCTATTATCCGAGGAGGAGAGCTAGAGGCAGTAGAAGCATTTGCATGTATACCTTTGTGAGCAAAGAAATTAGAGGCAGTGGAAGATGGAGTATCAAGCTTAGCCACAAGGCGCCTAAGAATCTGTAACTCCTGAGAAAGTTGATCAACTTTAACATTTTTTTGAACGTCAGCCATATCAATCACAAACAGGCAGCTAAAATGCCGCAAAGACAGAGAGTCAAACCACTAGATAACAAGCCCCGAAAACTTCAATAGGACTGAAGGTTATATAAAGACCCCTTAAAGGGTCCAACCCAGTTGATTTCATGGTCACCTCTCAATTTCGGAGATCAATTGTAGTTACCCAGTATCAAATAGTAGCAGGAATGCAGAAAAATAGTCTGAAATAGCCAAAGAATACCTCAGATGTTCAGATTCAGGCTGATTGAGCACCTACTTGACCTGCCTAGAGGATTCCGACAGCAACCCAGTGCAACTCAGTGAGTTTCAAAAGCAGTCTGTGGGTCTTCTGCTTACAATAAGTCCCAACATTGACCAACTAAGCTTCAATCTTGATGAACCCAGCACAGTCGACGCTATTGATGCTGGAAAGGAGATCGAAACAACAATTGGTCACATAACACGACCAAGTGAAGCCTATCAAAGGTCGCCGGATCAGAGTTGCACTCGCCTGAAGTCGTCTGGTACTGGGTACTAGGTTTCAGTGGTCATCGGCTGATGGGAGCACGACTACAGTGGACTTTGGAATCCAGTCGTGTTCTTCAACTGTAATACTCTCTCACGGTCAACAGAGAGAGGTCAGTTGATTGAAAAAACCATGTGTCGATCCTCTACAAAGCATGATCTATGACGGATCATGGCTCTGATACCATGTAAAGTTGTAGAGAGAGACATCGTGGGAAAAAGCGTGAGAGGTTAGGGATTCCTTTCCTCATGTCTCTATATATATGAACAAGGTTACAATTACAAGAACTAGGACTAAACTACCCTCATGTAACAAATATATAACAAAATAACCCATAAACTTAACATCTTTGTAGTTGTCTCTCTGATTTCTAGCTCTGTTTCTCTGCTTTTGCATCTGAAATCTACATCAGAAATCTATATGCACTCTCTCTTTCTTCTCGATCATCGTCCGAATACGCATCTTCTGAATCTGAATTTGAATATGTTTTTCCTCTATTCTGCATCCAGGGGCGGACTTGGGGGGGGGGGGGGGGGGGGTTTGGCCCCTGCAAACCCCCCACTTACTAGTAGTAGTAAAATTTTCTGTCTTTTCTGGACAATTGTTAGAGATTGGTCCCCACAAACTTCTCCCAGTGTATTTCTCTACAGGAGAGTGTACTCCACTAGGACCACTACTCTTTGTCTTTCTCACTCCCTGGGCAAATCCCAGCAATCAGACTAAAAATAGAGAAATGTCAAAAAAAAGAAAAAAAGAAAGAAGACTAAATACAAAGAAAACGTACACAGCAGCAACAGTAGTAGTAGACAGTACACTCCTCAGTCCTAGAAAAGTGTAATCCCACTGTAATCTCTCTCACACCTAGAGCAAGTTGATAATGGACTATAAAACATGGAATTCATTTATTGTGGGCAAACTAAAAATATATTACCTGGAATTCGTTTTTTGTTATCTTTTTTCATCCATCTCTCTTTTATTGATACACAAGAATGTACTTTTATTGTTAATTTATGAATACATGTAGTTTGGTCTTATCTTGGAATTTAGAGGTTTGCTCTCAACTAAAGTCCCAGGTTTGAATCTCTTGGGGGCTGGGGCTACTGGGTTTACTACCAGTCGTTACCTCCAGGGCCCCGGAATTAGCCCAGGTGCATGCAAGCTTGACCGGACATCCGGTTATCTAAAAAAATACACGTAGTTTGGTCCCCCCACATTGACAATCCTGCGTCCGCCACTGTCTGCATCTGTTTGCATTTGTTCTGACTTCTCAGCTTCCTGCCTCAACAACTTTATTGTCTTCATCATCTCACCCTAGATGCAGTTCGCTGGAACCCTAGCATCTCTGATGACCCTATTACATCTCCGACAACCTCTGTTTGCACTATTTGATTTGGAGTTGTCTGACTTCTTTACGATGACCCACACTACTGCTCGTTTCCGCTTTCTACTTGGCAAACTCTCAATGCTCTCTGCTGTTGCATCCTGAGTTTGAGGGGGGTGTGAATGTATATGTATCGTGACCTCTCGACGTATCTTTTATTTTAGTCATAGAATCGTTTCGTGATAATATTGTAATCATATCTCTTTGTGATCTTCCATTTAAGGCGTAGATTAGGCATAATCATGTCTCTTTGCGA
The DNA here is from genome assembly GCA_963854785.1 of Vaccinium vitis-idaea. Classification (NCBI taxonomy): domain Eukaryota; kingdom Viridiplantae; phylum Streptophyta; class Magnoliopsida; order Ericales; family Ericaceae; genus Vaccinium; species Vaccinium vitis-idaea. Next base: position 18,938,747 of record OY978225.1, on the reverse strand, counting down.
TCTTCTATTTTAGGTGTAGATTTCTATGTTTTCTCTATTCAAGCTTGAGTATGGTAACCTTTCTTATTAATTTATAAATACATATCAATTCTGTCTCCCATATGTTTTGTCACATAATATTCCATGTTGCACTAAGAATACGAAGCTAAAGTTTTTTGTTAAGCACTTCACTTTGACGAACTGGTTACGAGGTATATGCTTTTGACCCAACTTTGCGTTATAGAATAGGATAGCCCGAAGAGCAAGGCTAGGTTGTGCGTAGCACAATACCTGGAAGTCAGGGGTCGAATCCACAGAGACCGAATCTTGCAAGAGTTTTCGGCTTTAAAGTGGCCAACTTATCAGGTGATTTTGGGGGTGGAGTTCTCTTAACTTCGAGAAGACTTGGAACGGCTTAAAATGACTAATTAAAAACAAGGCTAAGTCTATGGGTTTGTAACAATCATAACCTAGGTTAATCCGTTCCTCTCTTGATAACTGGCTCGGGACATGATCAAATGCTCCCGAACGGAAAATTTAGATACTAAAACCATTTTACTAGAATAGGTGTTTAACAAAGATTAGGGTTCTTTAATCTATTTGACAAACGTTTAAATTGACGTCGCTTCAAGCATCACACGTGTCAAGAAGAACGAACCCTTGACTACGTGAGGTCAAAGAGATTAACAAACCTAAACTTTGATACATAAAAATGAACCTTACTCTTTAGTAAACAAGAAATGTTTGCCTTTGTTGAGAAGAACAGATTAAACCCAAGTTATGAATTGTTAATCACCCCATGACTAAGCCAAGAAAGACTATTCGCACATGGCATTGAAAATCATAACTAGAAACATAAAGGAAATAAAGAACATGAGATACAGGAAATAAACTTGATTTACACGAAGATCCGATGATTAGAAGAACTATTAGGGAACGAGAAAATAAATTACAAGCTAAACTTACTTGAGTTCTTGAAGAATTAAACCTTAAAAGCTATGGAGTTTTTGACTTAAAGTAAACAAAAGCTACAGAGGAAGAAGAGAGAGAAGAGAGAGAGGGAGAGGAGCTATCTATAGAAAGCCGACTAATTCCCACAAGATATGCTAAAACCTTACTATTAATGGAAACTTTCCATAAAAGGAAAGCCAAAAAGTATCTGTAGAGGGCCCTATGTCGATACCAAGAAACATAGGTATTGATACACTTGTCACAAAATTCCCCGTAGAGCTATAGGAATTGATACCTCACAACCAGATGGATCGATACACACTGTTCTGTTCAGCTGAAACATAAAACGTATCGATACCTCTTGTTGTGAGGTATCAATACCCAGGCCCTTAGGCTGGATTCTTCTTCCTTTGTCACCCCTTGGCCTTGTGTGCTTCCGGACTTCTTCTAAAGCACTTCCAAGCATCGTGCGAGCTTCGGAAGGGTAGCACTTGGTCTCGTGGACACTTGGGTACTCCCGGATTCCACCGGGAGTCATTGTAAGCTCTTTGACACGCCATTTTCTTGCGTTTTACCTAAAGTTCAACCAAAAGCACCCTTGCGCGCAAAATCAATACAAAATAAAGATTATAAGCGTGCGAGTGTGACAAAACTAGGGAATTAGGCACTCACATATGCAATGTTGCGTGCCTATTAGTATAGAAGAGGGCTGCTTTGCTATTGGCTATCCATTCTCAAATTGCTGCACTTGTTTTTTAGGCAGTCTAGGTTACATTTGCCTAAGTCCGGAGTTGTCTAAATACCACTGTGAGTCATATTTTGGAATTTTGTAAAGCCAGTGTGCCTCACGAGTGAGGGAAGACTGGTTGAATTCAAGCCTCTAATGGCTTGTCGAGCTAGGTCAGATCTTTTAACCTTGAGATTTGACCACACTGCATAATACTAGTATAGATGATGTTTGTCAATTCATTTGATGTGTACAAGTCAAAATCCCAAACATGTGAGCATTTAAGCCTATACATAACTGGAGATATCTTTGCATCTGTTCTTTCCTTTTTCAGTTTCTTAAAAAGAAACAATCGGTCCGTAAATGTCAATTTGTGCTTGTTTTAAGCACACAATATGAATTTTCGGTTATGTTTTTGTATCTTTATTCCAAATAAGGTCATTATGAGTACTCATGAAGAAGTTGTTGTATTATACTTGTAGGAGATCTCATCCGCTGTTCCAAAGCTTACAAGAGAATCATCTGGTCAATCCAGTGACTTCACTATACTCTCTTCCTTGAATTCTCAGGTGAGGTTGTCATTTTTTATGTATGTTCTCTTTTGAGTTGTCAAGAATCTAACCCTTGTTATTTGTCTGCTGTGAAGCTGTTTGAGAGCTCAGCGTTAATGAACATATCTGCGGTTAAATCACTTCTTTCAGCACTATGTCAGTTATCACATCAATGTGTGGCGGAAGCTGCGAGTGGTTTTGGACAAGCATCAAGTCAAAAAATTGGAAGCATCAGTTTTTCAGTGGAGAGAATAATATCCATCCTAGTTAATAATCTTCACAGTAAGTATGGAACGACTTAGCAGGAGTTTCTTGTGAATAGTTTTTTTTGGCTGTCTTCCCTGTTCATTAAGAGTCTCAATTTGACAATTCTTTTTCAAGAAATTATGCCAAATCTTGTGATACCTACAGCAGTCACTTTGTTAACTCGGTGCATCTAGTATCCTTTTAGAGATACTTCTCCTTCGATCAAGCGAATTATATTATTCTTGTTTTTTTTGTTGAATGTCTAAACATGTAGAGTGCCAGATACTTATACTCATTCTCTTTCTTCTCAAAATTATTTTGTTTCTTATCAAGCTAATAGTAGAATCTGATCCTGGTAGATTCCTTCTCACACTCAGATTATTTTCCTGACGTAACCTTAAGCTTAATTCTTAGATTTATACATATCTATATTCTCAACTCATGTCTATTGTTGGATTAACTTTATTACATCACTTATTTACTTTTTATTTAGTTGTATTGTGACAAGCCTGCCGTAGGATCAGATCTATTATCCTACTTATCAAGCTTGCTTAATCTCAACTTGATTAGATATTAGTTCGTGCTCTCTCATGATAGTCAAATTTGTATTGTATATATTAGTACTAGTTGCTAAAAATAGTAGAATGTTCCCTATAATGATGGAATTAAATCTAGAAGTTTGTAGCTCCTTCCAAACGTCTTTGCATGGTCAGTTCCTACTATGTAGGATAAATGCCAACCACTGGCCCTTCACTTAGCAATATACCAACTACGCAACGAGAATGCCTGCATATGATGTGACATTTTTTGGTAGGATTTGATAAATTGAGCCTTGCTTAAAACTCTCTCTCCAATTTCCATCACATTTTAGGTTTCTATTTACGTTGTGCTGTTCTGTTCAGTTATAAAAGTATAGGATAACTTTGTTTCATTTTTTCAATTCCGCATTCTTTTTGGTTCTTTATTTTCTAGATTCTAAAAATCAAATGAACATTGTGATGGCTTTAGGGACTTCCTCCTGTAGTGCCACGGATCACATCTCATAGTTAGTGCTTTCAACATCAGACATTGATAACCATAGCAATATGCATTGTTGGGCCCATTCCTAACAGCTTAAGCTTTGAGAACTACTGGTAACTTAACAGCCACATCTGATGCTATACTTTGATTTGGGCCTTTCACCTAAAATCTCCCCACATTTGGGTAGCTGGAACTGATTTCTGTAAATCTCTTGATTTGAATATCCAGATTTGGGTTTGGTCATGTAACTAAGGATAGATTCACGTTTATGAATTTAGTAATCCTTGTAGACTATTTGTAACCTAATTCTGCTTCCCCAATACTTCATGTTTATAGGTCTCCATTGACTAACTTATTTAGTCATTCTCATTTTTAGACTCTTGAGGTAGTATTTCTTTATTTGACATTGGTAATTTGCTTATTTCTTGTGTCTTGGGTTTTGGGGGCCTTTTTTTGATGGTGATGCTACCTGTTGAGATGGATAAAGACATCCTTTTGGTTATTGTAAACAATGGACTTGTATTTTTTGTTTTAAATTATTTGGTCTGACACAAATTTGTGGAGTATTTTGATGTATCCTATTGTGGGTGTCTCAGATTGTAATTGACTTTCTGATTTGTCTTCTGGATTTGGCAATTTAATTTAACATTAAGACAATATTGGGAACAAAATAAAAGTTATGGACTGCATTCTCCCTCGAGAAACCGAAGTAGCAGACGTCTCGTGTGATTATTTGACTACTGATGATTGATTAACTCACTTTGATGGATCTTATTGGGGTAACATATGGTGAAGGATGGCTAGAATGTTTTCAACTACTCTTTTTTTATCGGTTTTCAAAACCTATGCCACTCTTATTGTCAACTTGTGATATATCTGAAACTTCAATTTTTTATGTCATGTACATGAAATATGGAATTTTGAAGTGGAGGACCATATATGTATTGACAAAGATGTCTTTTCTGGATCTCAATTACAGTCATTTGCTTCATTGTTAATTTATCTACTCTACTCTGTTACAGGAGTGGAGCCTCTATGGGATCAAGTTGTTGGACATTTCCTGGAGGTAGGCTAAAATATATGGTTAAGGGAAGCTTATGACTGATAATGCTTCCTACATTTACTTGTGTTTTGACGTCCTTCTATTTGCAGCTTGCTGATAATTCTAATCAGCACTTGAGAAACAAGGCTTTTGACGCATTAGACCAATCAATTTGTGCTGTTTTGGGCTCGGATCAGTTTCAGGAAAATGCAGCATTCAGACTACATGGCGAATCATGTGATGTGAGAATTTTCTCTTCTCTTGCTTGACAGGCAACAGTATTAGAGTCCTTTTTTAATGTCATTGACACCTCCCTCTCTCTCTTTAGATGGAAGCTTTGCATGCAGAATTGAGATCACTTGAGTGTGCCGTTGTATCTCCATTAAGAGTACTCTACTTTTCAATGCAAAGCAACGATGTTCGTGCTGGAGCTCTTAAGATTCTTCTGCATGTTTTAGAGGTAAGTTGGTACATGTTGGAATTGACTTTATGCTACTTTGCTTTCTCTCTCTATTTATAAGCTTTGCCATGGTTTTCCAAATTACTTTCAGAGACATGGAGAAAGGTTGCATTATAGCTGGCCAAGTATTCTAGAAATGTTGAGGTTCTCCTTCTACTTAATAATTCGCTTTCGCTTACCTTCTGATTATTGTGTTGCCTTTCATTGGCTGAGACTTATTCATCTCAATTTATGTTTAAGGTCTGTAGCGGCTGAGTCAGAGAAGGACCTTGTCACTTTGGGATTTCAGGTTCTCATTACTTGATTATTACTTGGCATCTCAGTTTGAGTGATACTTCTGACTATCAGTCTATCACTGTATGGGATATCAGTGTTCTTGAATAGTAGTGAAATGCCTAATTTGTCATGAAAATGCCACTGTCAATCATGCAATATTATTGCCGGATGAAGTTAGATGTGACACAAAAATAGGATCCAACAATTTCATGCATAAGTTTGGGCAACATCAATTCATTCTTCTCTGGCTTATATCTTTGTTAGATAAAAAATTCCTTCTGGTTACTTAATTCTCCCTGGGACTTGTAGTTTGGTGTTCCTATGTAATTCCATATTGGAGTCTTGCTTCTGCATCTGTGCTGCTTAACCTAATGGACATGTACATGATATAAGAAGTTTGGCAACATCAACTGGTTCTTCTCCTTCCTTCTGGCTACTTGAAGAAGTTTGCATCCGTAAAAATGATTTGAAAATAATGAGAGGGTTTCGTTCAGAAGTTCGGTCAAGTTGATTACTTCTTCTCTTCCTTCTGGCTACTTGAATCCTCCTAGTACCTTTTATAATAACCATTACATCTAAGTAGTGCGGATGCAGAAGCAAGACCTCAACATGGCATTGTATAGGAAACACTAATACTCCAAATAAATAGTCTGATGTTCGACATCAGAATAACAGACTAGTAGATTTGTATGGTTTTGTTTTGCATTGATTTTTTTTTTTTTTAATATTCTTTTAAGCTTGTTTAGTTAGGTAGTTGTATCTATTTGACCAAAAACACTAAATTAGTTTATGGGTAAATTTCACTTACCTCCCCTGAGGTTTCTGAAATTTCACTGCCCTCCCCTACTTTACAAAGTAATTGGCAGATACCTCCCCTGCCGTTAAAAAATGCCTAATGGCGTTAACTTTGCTGGTAAAATGACTTTAATGCCCTTGAACTTGACTTTTTTTTTCTTATTTAACTTTATATTGCATAAAAATTTTAAATGACGTGAAAAAGTGACTTAATTATTTATTTATTTCTTGGAACTTTTTTTCTTTGACTCAAATTATTATTTTAAATTTTTTTTTTTACTTCCCATAAGATATATTTTTACATTTTGATAATAAAAATAAGAGTATCAATAATCAACTAAGCTCACTGCTTGAATTGGATTTTTTTTTTTGCATTAGAGGTAATAATGGTCTTTAAAAAATAATATGAAAACCCTTTTAGGAGAAACAAGCATTTCACACCAAAAAAAAAAAAAAAACTACTCCCTCCGTCCCTTTTTAAGTGTGTAGCCTCGTAATTCTAACTTATTTTCTCTCACATAAACTTTTACAATTTTACATCTACTTTTCACTACTTACCCTAATCAATGTAATAATATCCACTAACTTTTTAAAAAGGAAGCTACTTTTAAAAAGGAAGCATGAAATTTTTCGGATAATTTTTTCACACAAATTCATGGATCCCATTGAGAAAAAATAGTGTAATGTTTTACAAAAAAAAAACTCATAAATGCATTATTATTATTATGGGACAACTATCATTATTTTTAGAACCTTGCATTTGCATTATGCAAGCAAAAAATAATGTATTAATGAGTTTCTTTTGCAAAAAAAATTAGAATATTTTTTTCTCAGTGGGATCCTTGAATTAGTCTACAAAAATTATCCAAAAAATTTCATGCTCATAGTTTTTTTTTTTTTATAGATATTACCTCTAATACCAAAAAAAAAAGCGCGGATAGGTAAAATATCTAAAAATATAGAGAAGGAAAAAGAGTCTAGTTAGAGCTTTAAATTTAGAGAAAGAAAAAGAAACATAAAAAAGTAAAAAAAAAATAAAACTACCAATGCAAGCAGTGGGTTTAAGTGATTATTAATACTCTTGTTTTTATTATCAAAATAAAATATATCCTATGGGAACTAAAAGTTTTAAAAAATAATAAGTTTGAGCCAAAGAAAAGAAAGTTTTAAGAAAAAAGTAAATAATTTAGTGGGTTTAAGTGATTATTAATACTCTTGTTCCTTAATAAGTGTGTGTTTTGAAAAGTTAGTGGGTACATTTACTATTTTGTCATTAAAAGTAGCTTCCTTTTAAAAAAGTTAGTGGATATTATTACATTAATTAGGGTAAGTAGTGAAAAGTAGATGTAAAATTGTTAAAGTTGATGTGAGAGAAAATAAGTTAAAATTACGAGGCTACACACTTAAAAAGGGACGGAGGGAGTAGTTTTTTTTTTCTGGTGTGAAATGCTTGTTTCTCCTAAAAGGGTTTTCATATTATTTTTTAAAGACCATTATTACCTCTAATGCAAAAAAAAAAAAAAAAAATCCAATTCAAGCAGTGAGTTTAGTTGATTATTGATACTCTTATTTTTATTATCAAAATGTAAAAATATATCTTATGGGAAGTAAAAAAAAAATTAAAAATAATAATTTGAGTCAAAGAAAAGAAAGTTTCAAGAAAAAAAAAAATAATTAAGTCACTTTTTCACGTCATTTAAAATTTTTATGCAATATAAAGTTAAATAAGAAAAAAAAGTCAAGTTCAAGGGCATTAAAGTCATTTTACCAGCAAAGTTAACGCCATTATGCATTTTTTAACGGCAGGGGAGGTATCTGCCAATTACTTTGTAAAGTAGGGGAGGGCAGTGAAATTTCAGAAACCTCAGGGGAGGTCTCTGTATTTGTCAGAAACCTCAGGGGAGGTAAGTGAAATTTACCCTTAGTTTATTTTAGGGTGTGGAAACTTTATATCCATCTCAAAACCAATTGGTAATGAGTGGAGAAGTCCCAAACATATATCAAGTGATCACCCATTCCATCCCCAAGCAATGTGAGACTATAATACTTGACATAGGGTTTTAGTTTATTGTTATATATCTTTTATATTGAGGGTTGTTTAGTCTTTTTGTATTATTAGGTTTCGCTAAGGTTATCGGTATTTATCTTTTATGTTCAAGGTAGTCTAGTGCTTTTGTATTATTAGGGTTTTGCTAAGGTTATTAGGGTTAGCCTATATAACCCCTTCATTAGTCTTGTAATCTTTGAAAAAAAGGCTTTCTAATGCAATAAGATTGTTGCATTGTTTCTCTTCTCTTTTTGGTAATGTCACATGGTATCGGAGCCGGAATAGGTTAATCTAACCTATGTTTTCGATCTCCCTCTCTCTCAAACAAGATTTCTCTCTCTCTCTCTCTCTCTCTCTCTCTCTCTCTCTCTCTCTCTCTCTCTCTCATGTTATCTCAGCATATGTTCTTTGAACAACAGCCCCATCATTAGCTTTAAGAAAACCCTAGGATATCAGCAGCAGCAACAAAAGCACCGCCGACCACCACTGTTCATCCAACAAGCACTGTTCATCGGCAAAGTTTTTGTTTCTGTTCATCAGATTTTGTCTCAACCTAATTTGTATTCGCATTTTTGGGGTATTCTGAACACTAGGTCTCTCTTGGTTTCTTCGCACAATATTGATTGCATCAAATTTCTGCACAAAGATCTGTTATTCTGCAATTGTTCTTCATCTTAGCATCTCTCTCTCTCACACACACACACACACACATACACACACACACACACACACATACCCATATAGCATTTCTCTCCCTCTCTCCATTCGAAACCCTAAGTAGTAGTACAGATCGCATATCTCTGTTTCTACCCAAATTGCATCTCTCTCTCTCTCTCTCTCATGTCTTCTTTGAAATGCAGGGCAATTAGTTTTTTGCACTCCGGTGTAGTTCTCTAAAATCTGCAGCCAAAATTTGTTCGGCATCGGTTCTTCCTCCTATTTGCATGTGTTCGGCATCGTTTTTTCTTCCTATTCGCATGTTCTATTTTTGGTTAGCACTTGTTTGCAGTTTCGGCACTCTGATTGGTGTTGGACCTCTGATCGGTATTGTTTGGAGCACCACTTTGCGCTGTTCAACGCTATAGCAGTAGACAGTAGTTGATTTTCTTGGCAAACTCTGATGGTCTCCAGCCTCGCATCATGAGTTTGAGAGCGAGAGGGTGTAGTTTATTTTAGGGTGCAGAAACTTTATATCCATCTCAAAACCAATTGGCAATGAGTGGAAAAGTCCCAACATATATTAAGTGATCACCCATTCCATCCCCAAGCAATGTGGGACTATTCAGTGTATCGTTATATATCTTTTATATTGAGGGTTGTTTAGTCTTTTTGTATTATTAGTGTTTCGCTAAGGTTATCGGTCTTTATGTTTTATGTTCAGGGTAGTCTAGTGCTTTTGTATCATTGGGGTCGTTGTTTCTCTTCTCTCTTTGGCAATGTCACAGATATATCATCTTTTACTTTGTAATTATAATTGCATAATGGCGCAACAAAACTAGAAACACATTATTTCATACTTCAATTCTATCCGTGCTATTTTGTCTTCTATTTTGTATGCTTTTATCTTTTTCCCCCTTCCATTATTGTTAAAGCATCCAATTCAAAACCAATTGGCGGTGAATGGAGATGCCCTCCTAGGATTAGCAAGAAGTTCTCATCCTACATCTGCTTTTCTGTTGTTCATACTTATCAAAAACCATTTGTTTTTAAATCGCTCATTTAACCTTCAGCCTCTTACCATATCCTCAAATATCCCAATTTTGTTTGATTGACAAAAGGAAGCTCTAATGTCAAATATTAACTACTACATTCACTTTCTTTTGAATCTTTGACAGTTCTACTTTTCATGCATTTATTTTCACACACTATAGCTGTTGTAATAGTAGGACATTTTTATCCCTTATTTTTCTTGTATAAATTGCATAGTTTTATACCTAGAGCTGCATTTTAGAATCAAGCTGATGTTAAATTTTCTCTGCTAGAGTCTACGCGTCATTATGAATGATGGGCTCTCGTCTATTCCAGCAGACTGCCTTCATGTGTAAGCCTCGGTTTTAGCATTAACAATAGCTTATTCTATACATTTTACTCTGGAGTGCAGTTTTTTCATTTCACCCTTTTTCCTGGTTGCAATTCCATATTTGTATCTCTCACTGCAAACTTACAATGCTTGTCGGGTGAGCCATGATGCTAACATTAATCATACACTACCTTCTGAGTTACGTAAAACTGCTACTACCACGGCATTTACATTTGGGTTATATAAAACTATGGAAATAGGAAATGAAATGTAGCGATCTCAAAACCTATCCCCATAAGTCCAACATTTATCTTCCTCTAGGAATTATAGACATATATGCGTGTGCGTGCGGATACTCATTTAATCCATGTTCTAAAACCTTCTAGTCTTACTTTGTGCCAAGATTTCCACGATACTCATTTAAGTCGTTGTCCAAAACCTTAAGTCTTACTTTGCACCAAGATTTCCATGAATTATAGGCTACCATTTCCCCACCTCTTAGATACAGAGGGCCTAATGGATGCCAGTTACCGTCCAACGAAAAATATCTTCTCCTTTCCCACATACTTGATCAAATGCTGGCCTAGAGTCCTGAGATTTAGCACTTTCCCTTTTCCATATTGCATAAACTCTTGTCCCTTAATTACTAAGTGTGAACCCACATCACAAAGAGTCAATTTTCCTATTAGTGGCCCATAAATACCTTGCATAGTTACCTTATTGCATTCCTTCAAACGCCTAATTACCTAAAGCCTAACCCACCTCTCTCCTTGGTTGCACAAATACAAGACCAACTTTAGCCCCTGTTTACTTGAGGTTTGACCAGTCCACAAGAAAGTCCTTAATTAGGAGTCCTTCAATCTCCGCATTACTGTGAAGAATAATAAATGGTGCAACATCAATAGACTTGAGCACTTAAAAAAAACAAATTATTTTATAATTAATTAGGATGACTGAATCAGTTTATTTTTAACTCTCTACTTCTTAAAAGACGAAACCTATAATGTAGTAGAACAAGAGTATATCTCAAAGTCATATTAACCTTTTCTGGATGGCCATTTAAAAAGTAATGGAGGATCTTATTTTTATAGATTTTTTTCTCATATGTATAAGCTGCATCCTATAAGATTTGCAATTTATTGGGCCCAGATTGAATTGACTGTAGAATCCACTCCTTAAGCTGAGTGTAGACATCATCCTTAAGCCTAGGGGAAATGAGATAATTCATGTGGAGGAATCAGAAGAATGGTCTTCAGTTCCTCCTTAACAGCACTGTTAATCCAGGGGGGAAAAAGAAGAAGATATAGCTCTTCTGCAGATTGGGTTGCAGACGTGAATAAGAATAAGATTAATCACGAGATGCCTTGACCATTTCCCGAGATGTTTTATCAGCCTCATACACAAATAACTCATCTGTAAAAGCAAGATGGCTTATTTTCAATAGCCTACATCTAGGTTGATAAGAGAAGTGCCTGAATCAATCTTCTGATCTATGTACCTTAACATATTGCACCCTAGTTAATTCTATTTCCCTAGTTTGATGAAACGTGAACAGATAAAAAATTGCAACTTAAATCAACAGGCAAAACTAGAGTTCCTGTCTGACCACAACTTGTTGGATAAGGCTTTTTTATGTGGAATACTGCCATTTTTTTGTCGAAAATATCTTCCAAGTTATAAAGATCAACACTTATTGGCTAATAGCAGTTTTAATCTAACTTTTGCAGATGCATTGATGTTACTGGAGCATACAGTGCTCAAAATACAGAATTGAATATTAGCCTAACAGCCATAGGCCTTTTATGGACTACGACTGATTTTATTGCGAAAGGGCTTCTTTATGGGCTCAAAGAGGAAAATGGAACAGGTTCAGGTCGTCTTCTCAGTTTTGATACTTACTAGGTAGTTATCTGTGCTTTGAGCTTACACAAATAGTTTTTCCTTCCTCTGTGCTACGATTTCACAGGAATACTGGATGTGCAATTCAATTCGAAGCAAATGGAGGATGTAAACAGGGAAGAAGTTGCCAATTCTATAAATGGATTCAGCGACCAAGCTCCCTTGATGATTATGGTTGATCGTGACAAGTTGCTATTCTCTGTTTTCTCATTGCTTCAAAAGCTAGGAGCTGATGAGAGGCCAGAGGTTTGATCATTGTGTGGCTTAGTTTTTTCTACATTTTACTATAAGAAATTTCTTACCTGCATGGAAAATCGTTATTATAAGCTCAATGAAAACAGTTCTCAAAAGTTAAGTTGTCCAAACTGATGGCAATTTGTTTCATATCTAAGCGCTTGACCATTAAAAATTTAGTCCCTGAACTCTCCTTGATTTTTTGTTGTGGTAGCTGCTGCTTGGTTGCTAGTTATTCCGTCTATATGTTTGATTGTCTTTTATGGTGTGCCTTGGTAAAACATATAACAAAATTGTAATAATATGTTTTTGGCAAAACAGGATATTCAACTTTCAGGTCTCCGTAGCAATATTCTTAAGTAATGCAAAAAAAAAAAAAAATGCTTGATACATGAATGCATCTATACTTGCAAATTCTGAATATCACCGTTTTTGGTGTAAACTTCTTCTCCTTCTGTATATATCCTGCTTACTTCCTTATTATGTAGTAGTGTTTATTGGTTTTGCCGATGTACATTAAAACCTTTTAACTGTGGGTGGGTCAATGTTTATCAGGTCAGAAATTCTGCTGTAAGGACACTTTTTCAAACACTTGGAAGTCATGGACACAAACTTTCCAAGAGTATGTGGGAAGATTGTCTCTGGAACTATGTCTTCCCCACATTAGAACGTGCTTCACACTTGGTAAGCAGAAGATTAAAAGATAAGAAATGCATCATGAGCTTTTTACCATTCTTGACAGTTCTGAATCAACTTGGTGTAGGCTGCAACATCATCAAAAGATGAGTGGCAGGGTAAAGAGCTTGGAACACGAGGTGGAAAAGCAGTTCACATGCTCATCCATCATAGGTAATATGAGAATTAATTTCTTCCCCAAAGAAGTTTTCTCCTTTTCATTCTTGCTTTCTAGCTTTTGTTTTTCTTTATTATAACCAGTTGTACATGCTATGTTATCTCTTAAATTGTTTTACAGCCGTAACACTGCTCAGAAACAGTGGGATGAGACACTTGTGTTGGTACTGGGTGGAATAGCACGACTTCTACGATCTTTCTTTCCTTTCCTTAGAAGTCTGAGAAATTTTTGGTCCGGTAAGTCCCCAATTTTACCTTTTATTACTTTTGTTTGTTTGTGTCCTCATGGAATCCCTTCGCTTATTTTTTGGCTAATTCATGTCACAGGATGGGAATCACTACTCCTTTCTGTAAAGAGTAGCATTTTACATGGTAGTAAAGAGGTTTCCCTTGCTGCAATAAATTGCTTGCAGTCAACTGTCATTTCTCATTCTCCCAAGGTGAAACATTTTCTAATTGCAGCTTCTACATCTCGGAACTAAAAATTCGTTGGGACTATTGTGGTTTCTTGAAAGTCCCACCGTGATAACCATGATGCAACTTTGACTTTTAGTTAGCAGTGATATATAGTCCTGTCTGCATCCACTTATCTTCTAACTAAAGTGGTTTGAATCAGGGAAACTTGCCAATGGATTACCTCAAATCAGTTCTTGAAGTTTATGAGCTTGTTCTTCAGAATTCACATAATTACGGCGCTAATGCAGCTAGCAAAGTGAAACAAGAGATTTTACACGGTCTTGGTAATACCTTATAGCAACTTGGATCACAATTTTCTTGTTATTTTTCACTGTCCCTAATCATATGCTTGAGCTCGTATCGCAATCTCTTAAAAAATCAAGAGACCATCTTATCTTGTGAAGTTCTTGAGGTATATGATTGTGGAGACATGGATGATATTTGCTGATTTTTTTATGCTGCCTTCTTCCAATTTAGGGTACATTTATTGGTAAAGAAGCATATGATTGTGTGTTTCTTTGCACCTTCAATTTTTTTGACAGGAGAACTATATGTGCAAGCACAAGGGATGTTCGATGATGGCATGTACACTCGGTTACTAGCAGTCATACATACAGCAGTAAAACAGGCCAGCACAACGAATAATAACTTTGAAGCAGAATTTGTATGTCAGTTTTTCTTTTCCACTTTTTTTTTTTATTCGGTCCAACACTTCATTCGTAATAATGGAACACCGGACTGCTACTGCATTTTTTGTTGTTGTTGTTGTATTCTTTAGAATGTCATTTTTCTTTTCCAGCCATGATACCCAATATGACAAACAGATGTAAGAAATCTAGGGGGAAATTATTGTTGTTTGGAAGAGAAGAGAAAGTGTTTAGGGTTTTAATTAACCCTAATACACATGTTTTTAATTTATAGTGTGAGTACAAGGTACACAAAGAACATCTGATTTCTTACATAAATCACCCCTGAAATGAGGTTGTTGGTGAACATAAGGCAAGGAACATCTTCTGATGTATTGCCATGTTACAATTGGCTCCTTAGCCATTTGATCCTCTTACACCTGAACTTGATTGATTCAACCTTCCCTTGACCCACATTCTGGGCCCACACTCCACATGTAGTTTTATCGTTTTGCAAAAATGTCAAAAATGGGTGTAAACAAATCGACAAGCTTATGTTTTCCTATTTTATTTCATTCTGAATTGTAACAGCTTTCTCCTTTATATTCTATAGAACTAATGGATTGGGAAGAAATTTTTGTGGCGTTATGTAGGAGACATCTACTCATGAGAGCGAGGGAGATAATTTGAACGATTGGATTGCCTCCGAGTTTCCACTACAGATGAAACTCTTGCTAATTAGATATCAGATGTTTTTCTGCAGGGTCATGTTCCACCGTTGCAGCGTACAGTTCTCGAAATCTTACCTCTGTTACATCCAGCCGAGCATCTTTCTTCAATGTGGTCCCTCTTTCTTGGGGAAATTTTGCAATATCTTCCAATAGCTGATTCATCTCTGGAGAATGTAGACAAGACAGATAAAACCAGCTCTGGGCACCATGTTAATGGTAATAGAACTGGACCTGACATGGATTTGTTTTCTGTTTGAAATGTGCAAAATTTGAAATTAAGTTTCATTTCCACAGGCAGCAATAAGATGATAATGCAGGAGATGACCAATTCTGGTTCCCCTAGCACAGAAAGCCCATCTCTTAGCTCCGGATCAAACAATTGTAGTACAATGGCAGGCAACCCAAGTTATCTGCTTGCTGAGAAGCTCGTTCCTGTCGTTGTGGATCTTTTCCTACAGGCTCCAGCATCAGAGAAATGTACTATTTTCCCTGAAATTGTTCAAGGCCTTGCAAGGTAAGATTTGCTCGATTCCTTCACACTAATAAAATTGTTAATGCTGGGATGTGAAGGTCTACGGGTGTATGGCTTTCATGTCGGTCATTCTTTTTGTTGCCCTAGCGGAGTTATAATTTGATCTCTGAACAAGTGAGCCAATTGATTGACTAACATGGTAAAAGTCTTTAAAAAAATACTGTTGTCCTGGACTCATTTTCTTGCATGCCTTTTGCCCCTTGGTGTTACCTTCTCACATATTGATAAACTAAGTAGCACGCACGGACACGGCAATTCTAAAAAACTGGACATGGACATGGACACGGCGGGGGCACAACAATATTACATATATATATAGCCTAAGCTTCTAATAAGGACCCTTACCATCCGAACTTGTGCGGACTTCGCGTTTCCCGATCGAATATATATAGGGGGCGGCGGTTCCGTTAACACAATGAATAACACAACATTTGACACAAATTTTTTTTTGTAAACCCCACGCGAATGATTGGAGCCGTTCAATTTATTTAAAATATGTTTTTAAGATCACTTGTAAAAAATAAACTCATTTGAATATCGGTAAGGGCTTGATCAGTTCATTTACAGGATAAATTTGAATGAACTGATCAAGCCTTTACCGATATCCAAATGAGTTGATTTTTTACAAGTAGTATTAAAAACATATTTTAAACAACTTGAGCGGGTCCGATTGTAAGCGTGGGGCTCCGATTATTATTGTGTCAAATGTTGTGTCCTTCGTTGTGTCCATGGAACCGCCCCGATATATATATATATATATAGGATCCCGTTCTACTAAGGACTCCCTCAAACTCGTAATTTGCGGACCTCATGGATCGGGGTCGAATCTCGACGATCCGAACCGCTCAATGTGTTTAAAACGTGATTTTAAGGGTCACCGCGAGGATTCGTCCAAAAAAAATACTCGGAAGGGCTTCATTCGAGCATTTTTCGATAAATTATATATGTACGGTTATTATGAAAAACCGCTCGGATGAAGCCCTTTCGGGTATTTTTTTTTTGTGATTCCCCGCGTTGGCCATGGAAAACATGTTTTAAACACATTGAGCGGTTCGGATCGTCGAAATTTGGTCCGGAAAATCAAAAAAGGGGTGGTCCTCACGGAGGAGATCTTTGAGGGAGTCATAGGAAGGCGGTCTCCTAAGGGATCCCGCATACAAAATTTGGTGCGGGATTGGCCTTTTTTCAACTTTCCGGATCAAATTTTGACGATCCGAACTGCTCAATGTTTTTAAAATGCATTTTCCAAGGCCTACGCGGGAAATCTTCAAAAAAAAATACCCGGAGGGGCTTGATCCAAACAGTTTTCGAAATGGTTAAATTTAAAAATACTTTTATCGAAAACTGTTTGGATCAAGCCCTTCCGGGTATTTTTTTTTTGAAGATTTCCCGCGTAGGCCTTTGAAAATGCATTTTAAAAACATTGAGCGGTTCGGATCGTCACAATTTGATCCGGAAAGTTGAAAAAAGGCCAATCCCGCACCAAATTTTGTATGCGGGATCCCTTAGGAGACCGCCTTCCTATATATATATATGTAGGGTAAGCTTCTCCTCCGGACTCCGGACCACCATGATCCGAGCATTTTTTTGACGATCCGATCCGTCCAATGTGTTCAGAAGGTGTTTTCAAGGGTCCACGCGGAAAATCTTCAAAAAAAAAATACCGGGAAGGGCTTGATCCAAGCAGTTTTCGCAAAAAAATTATATTTACAGTTTTTGCGAAAACTACTTGGATAAAGCCCTTCCCGGTATTTTTTTTTTTGAAGATTTCCTGCGTGGACCCTTGAAAACACCTTCTGAACACATTGGACGGCTCGGATTTTCCAAAAATATATATATATATATATATATATATATATATATATATACAGTCCCGATCTATATTACATTACACAAAGGTTTTTTCAAAATGTCCTACATGGCATTTCCATGTTTCAAAGATCTCTCGTTTCTCTCTTAACAATATTTATAATAAGGCCAAGTCATCATTTCACGTGGGAATTTCAAAAAGTAAATCTCTCTCTCTCTCTCTCTCTCTCTCTGACATCCAATCCAGAAAAAGGAAAGCGGATCAAAAAAATACCACAAGAAAGAAAAGTCATTTCTAAAAGAACCATTATTTCATATGGGATTTTCAAATTTCAAAAAACACTCTTTCTCTCTCTTTAACATCCAATCCATCATAGGAAAATTTCAATTTCAAAATACTCTCCCCCTCTCTCCCTCAATTACAAAAAGAAGAAAGCGGATAGAAAAAAAAAACACATTAAAGAATCTCATTTCGAAAAATAAACACCATCCTTTAATTCATATGCGAATTTTAAATTTAAAAAATCCTCTCTCTCTCTCTCTCTCTCTCACATACATCCAAGCCTCATAGAGAAATTTCAAATTCAGAATACTACTCTCTCTCTCTCTCTGAAATTTCTCTTGGATTACAAAAAATACACAGTCTAGAATCTCTCTCTCACACAATCTAATTTTAAAATGATTTGGATTACCGGTTTGAAAATCATAAAGAAAATAAAAAAAAAAGATTCTTTTAGTGATCCTTTAAAATTATATAATTTTTGTTCTGCATGAATAGCTAGGTTTAATTACTCATTCCCTTTTGCAAAGGCTGTCAAATATTCCATTTTGGGATGTCTTAGAAAGTTTATGCATTTTAAAGCTTCCAAAATACGTGGGAGAGAAGTGTTCATCAAATCTATTCATTCCTTGGTTTAGTTGATTTTTGAATGGTAAATGATTTTTGTTCAAACTTTTTTGCCCTCTTATATTGCAGAAAACGTGAATTGACCAATTAATTGGTTTTTCTTTTTTTATTTTTAGTTTCACTTAACAGTCATGATAGGGGTGCTAGCATAGCATTAACCAAAATAATCAAATGATGAGATGAGTGCATTTGGTATGGCTTTCGAACTTCGTCAAGTGCCTTCAGACACTGGCAAGACACTAGTATATATATATATATATATATATATATATTACAAACACCAAGCTCCTAGTAAGGGATCCCTTACTTTGCTAAAGTAAGGGACTCCCATTTCCCAATTGAATTTTGATGATCTGAACCGTTCAATGTGTTTAAAACGTATTTTTAAGGGTCTACGCAAGTAATCATAAAAAAAAAAAGACTGGGAAAGGCTTCATCCGAGCAGTTTTTCATAACTTTCCGGTCATTTTTTTTTATGATTCCGCGCGTGGACCAAGGTTCTGAATCCGGTACCAACTTGGGTACCGGTTTTCTTATTGGTACGGTACGGTACCCTTACCGATCGATACCGGGTACCGTTTTGGATTTAGCGGTAGTGCGGTACTATATGTGTGTGTGTGTGTGTGTGTGTGTGTAAATCGATATATATGATAAAATGGTATGTTTTTGTAACACATTAACTTATCCTCAATAGTCTAGGGACTTAAAATACAATATAAAGACTATATGGGTAAATGTGTAATAATAAAGGATAAAATCAATTAGGGTTCTTGGCTTTTAATATAGAAGATTGAACTTTTTCTACATTTTCTTTTCATCTGTATACTGCCTTGCCGCCGTTCCTCCCCTCTGCATACGCTGATCTCTCTCTCTCTCTGCATCCCACAAGATAGCATTTCCTTTTGTTTCTCACACTAAATCTTCCAAGAACACAATCTCGTGAAGCAAGGAAGAGTATTGATTCTCCCTGAGAAGCGTAGATTGGGAAACATTTGAGGCATCGAGAGTGAGGCGCCGATCTGGATTTTTTACAATACCGGCCGGAATCTAAGTTGTCGCCACCTCGTCCGAGATTTTCTGGTATTCACCGTACTCGCTGATAAGTGCTGGTATAGAATCTAGGACGAAATCTGACATGCACCTTACCGGAAACCCACAGAAACGGTATGGCCAGTATGGAAGGAGATTCATACCTTGGCGCAGACCCTTTAAAACACGTTTTAATCACATTGAACAGCTCCGATCATCAAAATTTAATCAAGGGAAATGGAATAATGAGAGGGATCCTGCACTTTAGCAAAGTAAGGGATCCCTTACTAGAAGTTGACTCTATATATAAATATATATATATATATATATATATATATATATATATATATATATATAAAGAGAGAGTAACTTTCCGGTCAGGGACTCTTAAAATCCGGGATTGTCCGGACCAAGCCTTTCACGATCAAATTTTGATGATCCGAACTGTCCAATGTGTTTAAAACGTGTTTTTAAGGGTCCCTGCGAGAAATCATAAAAAAAATGATCGGGAAAGGCTTCATCCGCGTAGTTTTCGATAAAACTGTATTTAATCGAAAACTACTCGGATGATTCCCTTCCCAGTCTTTTTTTATTTTTTTTATTTTATGATTTCTCGTAGGGACCCTTAAAAACACGTTTTAAACACATTGGAAGGTTCGGATTATCAAAATTTGATCGGGAAATGAAAGGTTTGGACGGGAGTGGACTTTGAGGATAGTGGAGTAGAACATTGGTGTGTGTGTGTATACACTTCCATTTCTCGATTGAATTTTGATGATCCGATCGTTCAATTTGTTTAAAACATGTTTTTAAGGGTCCACGACTCCATGCAAGGAAACATTTAAAAAATGACTGGGAAGGGTTCCATCCGAGTAGTTTTTCATAAAATATATATCTACGGTTTGTATGAAAAACTCGAATGAAACCCTTCCCGGTCATTTTTTTAAGATTCTTCACGTGGACCCTTAAAAAAACGTTTTAAACAAATTGAACAGTTCGGATCATCAAAATTCTGTTAGGAAATGTGAGAATGAGAGGGACCTCTTACTTCAGCAAAGTAAAGGATCCCTTACTAGAAGGGGACTCATATATATATATATATATAGGTTCCACTTCTCCTCCGGACTCCGGACCTCCGTGATCCGAGCATTTTTTTGACGATCCGATCCGTCCAATGTGTTCAGAAGGTGTTTTCAAGGGTCCACGCGGAAAATCTTCAAAAAAAAAATACCGGGAAGGGCTTGATCCAAGCAATTTTTGCAAAACTATAAAAATACAGTTTTTGCCAAAAACTGCTTGGATCAAGCCCTTCCCGGTATTTTTTTTTTGAAGATTTCCCGCGTGGACCCTTGAAAACACCTTTTGAACACATTGGACAGTTCGGATTTTCCAAAAATAATTTGCAAAACAAAAAAATTCATTTTTTCTTATTTTCGGGAGGGTTTGGACTAGAAGATTTACCTATATATATATATAGAAATTTCTATGCTTAAATTGCAAAATGTAAATACTCAGACAACTTAACATTCATATTTCTCCACTGTTTTGGGTGCGGTACTAGCACCTGTTGAGGAAGACATGTCCTATATGAATGTATGTATATACTCTGTCAGACTCACAGATTTACCAAACAAACACACATACACTGTCGCAGTCTTACGGAGAAGCAGTCACGCATATATATACTCATATTTGTTAGATTAGACACACACACACACGTACTATCACAAAGCAGAGAGCGAGAGAGATGGAGCCTACCAGTGGATCAATCTGACCAACAGAAAAAATAAAAACAAAGTAAAATAAAAAAGAAAAAAGATCAAACTGCAAAAGAATGTATTGCCTTCAAGTGACCCGATGCAGCATATATATATATATATACGGGGAGGCTCCAGTCCGGGATCCCGGATTGAAGCGTTTTGAAGCCCTTCCCGATATTTTTTTGACGATCCAAGCTGTCCAATGTGTTCAAAAGGTGTTTTCCAAGGCCCACGCGGGAAATCTTCAAAAAAAAATACCGGGAAGGGCTTGATCCACGCAATTTTTCGCAAAAACTGCATATTTACAAAATTGCGTGGATCAAGCCCTTCCCGGGATTTTTTTTTTGAAGATTTCCCGCGTGGGCCTTGGAAAACACCTTTTGAACACATTGGACGGTTCGGATCATGAAAATTTGATCCAGAACTATGAGTTCCGGACTCTCTAGTCCCGGACTAGAGAGTTCCTCTATATATATATATAGGTTCCGCTTCTTATCCGGACTTTTGATTTCCGAACTTTTGATCCAAATTTTTTTTTGACGATCCGATCCGTCCAATGTGTTCAGAAGGTGTTTTCAAGGGTCCACGCGGAAAATCTTCAAAAAAAAATACCGGGAAGGGCTTGATCCAAGCAGTTTTCGCAAAAATATATAAATACAGTTTTTGCGAAAACTGCTTGGATCAAGCCCTTCCCGGTATTTTTTTTTGAAGATTTTCCGCGTGGACCCTTGAAAACACCTTCTGAACACATTGGACGGATCTGATTTTCCAAAAAAAATTTGCAACTAAAAAAAAAACCATTTTTTTCTTATTTCCGGGAGGTGTGGATAAGAAGATTTCCGTATAGAGAGAGAGAGAGAGAGAGCATGCAGATTCACAGAGATTGATCAATTGCAGTGATAGATCGACCTAGGGTTTCAATTGCAGTGATAGATCGACCTAGGGTTTCCAGTTTGCAGTGATAGATCGACACGGCGTGTCTCGTATGTATTTGGTCATGTCCTCGCTGTGTCCCCGTGTCCGACACGTCAATACAGCTACCTCTAGGAGTGTCGGTGCTTCATAGTTGATAAGTTTTGGCCAAAGATGCAGGTATTTTCATGCCATATAACATTGATGTGACCGTGATATAGGTATCCCACAAACAGATTCATCATACATTGTTCCAAGGTGCGTACAATTTATCTGTGGCTACCAGATGAAAGAAGTAATAATTTCTGTTATAAGAGAGAAGAGAGAAAAGTGTAGGGTGTTAATTAACCCTAACACATGGCATTGTTATTTATATCATTGGGTATCATATTACATTACTTAGATAGGCGATGTGGGACAAACTACTAACATAAACTTATTCTAACAATTCCCTTTAAACTAAACGATGCATTTGTTCTATGATTGAATCCTAAAGCTAGCTTCCAAGTTTACTGCAATGTTCTTGTCGAAATATACGAACGATATGTTATTCTTCTCACAATGAGGTACAATATATAGACTGTGTACAAGATAACTAAGGAAAGTAAATAATAGGGAACGAGAAAATTAAATCCCTAATTGATTTTACCTACCTAATTGACTATCTTGCTTAATTACATTCGCAATTATACTAGTTACATTAAATACATTCAGCACTCCCCCTCGAGATGGAGCGTATGCATTGTATACTCCAAGCTTGCGATAGATAGAGTCAATAGAAATCTTGGGAAGAGCCTTCATGAAAATATCAACAAGTTGAGAGCCTGAAGGAACTAAAGGCGTGCTGATCTCTTTAGATTCCTCTTTTGACTGAATAAAATGACAATCAACTTCAATGTGCTTGGTCCTGTCATGGAATACTGGATTATTAGCTATGTGGACAGTAGCCTGATTATCACAATATAAAGGAGTGGGAGCATGCACTGGAATCCCACACTCTTGTAGAAGTTTACGCAACCAAGTCAACTCACAAGTGGTATGAGCTATTGCTCTAAACTCTGCTTCAGCACTAGAACATGCCACAACTGTCTGTTTCTTACTTTTCCATGTCACAAGATTGCCACCTATAAAGGTGCATTATCTAGTGGTAGAACGATGATAATCCCTAACATCCTTGGTGCCTGATGTACTGGTGTCTTTTTTATCGCCCATGACAGATTCAGACGTTAAGACAAAAAGAAAGAAATTAGAAAGAGATTACCCAGTAGGTTTCGAGCCTTGTTGGACGTCGGAATAGCTCGAAAGTGCTGACCAAGTAAAAAAAACGAGAGCAAACAGGTCGCCGGAGGTCAGAGGCTGGGCTGAAGTGGTTGGCGAAGGCTGGGTATTGTTCGCCTGGTGTCGCCAGAGCAGTGGGTGGTCATGGATCAACGTGGGTAGCCTCTGTTCTTCAGATCTGAGTCAAAAAAGGGAGCAGAAACGAAGTCTGTGGAAGTCGTTTAAGGCTGATAAGAGATCTGCTGATCGTTGTTAGAGGACTCTGGTGTGGTCGCTGGTCCAGAACCTTGTTTGGTGCTGCTGTGTCAAGAGAAAGAGAGACGTACTTCACAATCTGTGGTAGAGGGGTAGGGTTTCAAAGTTAGATCGAGAGAGAGAAGAACAGAGACTATCGATTGAGAGAGAGAGAGAGAGATACAGAGGTTCGATTGAGAGATTTTGCTCGACTGCTAAGGAGGGTTGATTGATGATACTGTTTCGATCGATCGATGATGGTGGTCTGATTGATGAGAGTTGTCTGGTCGACTAATCGATGAAGAAAAGAAAAGGTAACGAGAGAAAATATCAGGTTCCTGGAACCTGCTCTGATACCATGTCAAAATATATGAACGATATATTGTTCTTTTCACAATTAGGTACAATATATAGACTCTGTACAAGATAAATAAGGAAAGTAAATAATACGCAAGGGGGAAATTAAATCCCTAATTGATTCTACCTACCTAATTGACTATCTTTCCTAATTACATTCGCATTTATACTAATTACATTAAATACATTCAACAGTTCTCATGTTTGACAGGCTTATATGTTGTGTGAAGTAATGGTCAGAATTCTGGCTTAGATACTCCAAGCTTTTCTTTTATTCTTACATGTCCTACATACGTACTAAAGGGAGTTCATAGGATATATAGCTAGAATCCAGGGTTTTTTTTTTGTGTGTGTGTGTGTGTGTGGAAATAAATCCCAGTTAGCTTAGTTCCACCGATAATGATCTAATTACTTGTCAGTGATCTAAAGGATGGATTCTTTTCAGGGCTTTGTTGTCTCTTTCTTAAGTCCTTAGCTCTCTGTCTTTCTCATTCATCAGCTCAAACTAGATACAAATACATGCACTTTTGTGGAATCATATGGTTGCCCCAGGGAAAGTTCCAAGGTTTCCTTAAGCTATCATATTTTTTACTGGAGACTGAGCTTTTATCTAATATACAGGTGCATGACAACAAGAAGAGACAACCCTGAAGGTTCAGTTTGGAGATTAGCTGTTGAAGGCTTCAACCGCATTCTTGTTGATGATATCAACAAATTAAGAATAATTTGTTGGTCTGATCCAATTATTGGTAGACCTTCAAGAATACGCTTATGGAAAGAAGTTGCAGATGTTTATGAAATATTCCTACTAGGCTACTGCGGACGTGCTCTGCCTCCCAATTCTCTATCCATTGCAACTCTTAAGGCTGATGAGTCTCTCGAGATGAATATTTTAGACATTTTGGGTGACAAGATTCTTAAGTCGCAGATCGATGCACCAACTGATGTAATCTTCTTGCTTGCTTTAACGCTTACACAAATGGCATATCACGCATTTTACTTTGCAATTACAGAAACCTGATTTGACTTACTTCATGGAGGAATCATTATTGTTCACTCGTACGACTCTTAGTTGTAGTGTTGAATGACTATCATTCATTTAACAGTCAGCAAAATTATCATGAGTGATGACAAGGACATACTTGCAAGACTCTGATGATTATAGCAGTAGAGTGTCGTACAAAGAAATTTCAACAACAAAACCGCTCACCATTAAAATGAAAATTGTAATAGCGAAAATGAGGCCTAAGGATTCCATGCATCCAGGCCACATCCTGAACCGAGAAATTGAGACCTTAAGATTCAATGCATCCGCCCTGCATTATGAACCTTGTTTCAGGTAGGAATTCAACTACTTGAGGGGATCCTGTAATTGTATAGTTGGATCTTTTGGTAGAGCAAGGATAATCAAACCCCAGGCTTACTTATTTACTCATGTTTTGGCCTGCTTTTGAATACAGCTCGTTTCCAAGTGTTAAAGTTGTTTATACCCCGTTATTGGTCTATGCTTCACACAAAGATTCCATTGTTTGAGGGATATCTTCTTTATGCACCACTTTCTTTCTACACCAGACATCTATAAGAACCTTGCTTCCCCCTCACTGACAATGGATTGCAAGTTTCATTATTGTTCTTGAACTTTGTTTTGACAGATTTTGCAACGGCTAGTTTCCACCCTCGATCGTTGCGCATCACGAACATGCTCTCTGCCTGTTGAAACTGTGGAGCTCATGCCCTCCCACTGTAGCAGATTCTCTTTGACTTGCTTACAAAAGTTATTCCTCTTGAGCAGGTAACATATCCTTGAGATGATACCATTCATTCACAGTTGCTTGTACACAGTATGTCACTATGAATTCTATTGGTTTTATACTTTTATTGCTCTTGCAACGAACAGTACTGGTTGACCGTGCGGAAAGTTCTTTCTTCTTGGAGGTTCTTTATCTACTGATAGAGGACTAAAGCTACTGGTTTCTGTATTTGTTAAATCCCTTGCCCGATGAGCACTTGTCCAGTTAAGACTTTTGGAACAATACAGTGATGAGTTTTTTTTTTTCCCCCAGTAAATTGGGAATTAGACAGTGATGAGTTATTGACTGATCCCGTCAACATGTACTTATTGCTAACTGCTATTATCTCCTCAATGACGTCATTGCCAGACAGCATTACTTGTGATGGAATAAAAACATGCGGTTTTCGTGACGGTCAAGTCATCTTTTGTCTGTTTTTTTTTTTTTGCCTCCAAGCCTTTTTTTACCTGCTTATTTATTCACCAGTAATTTGTTTTCAGTTACAACAATGAAGTCTCTGGCTGGAGTTTGGTTCGATCTGAAGTTAGCAAAATTTCAATCATGATACTCTTGACGAGATGTGATTACATCTTGAAAAAATTTCTGATCGACGAGAAGGACTTAGGTGGGGAACGAACTTCTTTACTCTACAGTAATTGAATGTTGAATGTTGAATCTCTCTCTCTCTCCTCCAAGCCTATGCCACAATGAATAGTAATCACACTATGTCTATGTAGGTGACCGTCCATTTCCTGCAGCAAGACTTGACGAAATAATATTTGTACTTGAAGAACTGGCTCGTCTGGTAATACATTCTGATACTGTGTCTGTTCTTCCTTTACATCCATATTTGAAAGGAGGCCTTGTGGAGGAGAATCGTGACAAGCGTCCACACCTGTTCATTCTGTTCCCGTCTTTTTGTCAGCTTGTTACATCCAGGTAAAACGATATCCATTGAAAGTATTAAATATGAATTGAGTAGACAAATGGAGGTACCGGAAATGTTTGAAATGAGGTTTTATGGCTCCTGAGACTACTAATACAATAAGCTATGACCTTAGAACAATCACCATTTCATTCGGATATTAAGTTTGTCAGTAGCTTGATTGGATTATTTTTATATACCTTGAATGAAAAGTGATGTAAACTCTTGACCAAAAGCATGTATACGAAATTTAACACAGATATTGTTATCAGATTTGTTGAATACGTAAATGAGAGTATCCCAACTTGATTAATGGCAAAAGACGGTAAAGGTTGTGACTTGGCAAATTGTTAAGTTATGTTGAATTAGGGGTTCTTTTGTTATGTTTACAATTCCTAGGGGTAGTTTAGTCCTGTATATTGTTAGACATGTATATCTCTGTGTATAGCCCTTTTTTCAGGTTAGATCAATGAAATACATTAAGCTCTTTCTCTCTCTACAATTTAACATGGTATCGGAGCAATGATCCAGTTGCTCCTCTCTCTGAGATTGTTTTGAGTGAGTTTTCTCCTCAACAACAAAACCCAGTTGATTACCAGTCGGATCAAACCTTTTTTGAAAATTTGAAGACCATCGTGACCATCGTGGTCGGTTTTTCCTCCATCAGACAACAGAAAATCACTGTACGGACGTCGTATTGCCTCAGCGACCACCGTACGAACATTGTACAGCCTAGGCGACCACCGTACGGACGTCATTTAGCCTCAACAGTACTCGACGGTGACTGGGTTAGCAAGTAAGACATCGTACAGCCAATATTCAAGCCTCTACAGTACTCGGCTGTACTGGTCTGAGGTATACGACCTCCAATTGACGTTCGCCGATCTACGAATCCACTCCAACGACCTTCCACACCTGCCGGCGACCTTCGAATCCACCTGGGTTTCCACCGATAGTCCTCGAAACCCACTGTACAACGGTCGTAATCCATCAATGACCACTGGTGAGTAACTGACGACCTCTGATGGGTTGAATTTGGACCATATTTATCTGTGTCTTTGCTCGAAATTGACTAGATAGCCCATAATTTACTAGGTTACCTCTGATTGTGCTCGAAAACCATCTGGTTGCACTCGGATATCCTTGGGTCCGATATACTTGACCCTCTGAGGTATTTTCTACCTTTTTTTTGGATCACCTTCTTAATTGCTGTGATAATTTAGCACTGCGTAGCTATCGTTTGTCTCTGAGACTGACTGGGTGACCACAAATCTACTGGACTTGGTTATTCGAGTTTGTTACTACCATTCGTCAGTCAATATGATGGAGGCTTCCAAAACTGCTTAGGTTGGTGCCCTTTCTGAGGGGGAGTTACAAACTCTGAGGCGCCTACTGGATAGGCATGATGCTCCATCTATCTCCGTTTTCTTTGCTGACAAAGGTATACATGCTAGTGCTTCTACCGCCTCTAGCTCTTCTCCTTGGATAATAGATTCTGGAGCAACCGATCATATGACAGGTTGTTCATCTTTCTTTTATTCCTATTCTACATGTTCTGGTAAGGATAAGGTCAGAGTTGCTGATGGTTCTTTATCTGCTATTTCGGGGAAAGGTTCTATTAATTGCTCTCCAACCATCTCCCTTTCTTCTGTGCTTCATGTTCCAAATTTTTCTACTAACCTTCTATCTGTTAGTAGCCTTACTCAATCCTTAAATTGCTCCGTAACATTTTTTCCTACACATTGTGTCTTTCAGGAACTGGATATGGGGAGGACGATTGGCAGTGATAAAGCTCATGAGGGCCTTTATTTTTTGGAGTCTGCACCTAATCTAGTTTGTCCACCTTTGTCATGTGGTTAAGCTCTTGCAGCAGATACGGGTTTAGCTCTTCCCTTGTTACATCAGTGGCATCGGAGATTGGATCATCCATCATTTGGAATTCTTGAAAAATTGTTCCCTAGTTTGGTTAAACAATGTTCTCGGAGTCAGTTCCTTTGTGAAGCTTGTGAGCTTGCGAAACATAAGCGCTCATTTTATGCTCCTGTCAATCAAAGAAGTGATTCACCATTTATGGTCATTCATTCTGATGTTTGGGGTCCTTCTCCGGTCACATCTCTGTCTGGTTATCGCTGGTTTGTCACCTTTATTGACTATTATTCTCGTGTCACCTGGGTGTATTTACTAAAGGCAAAAAATGAGGTTTTTTCGTGCTTTAAATCTTTTCACCAAATGGTGCGTACTCAATTTGATGCTAATGTTAAAGTGCTTCGTAGTGATAATGGGATTGAGTATCTAGATGGGACTTTTCGGGCATATCTTAATAACTCTGGTATTCTTTTTCAGACTTCTTGTGTTGGCACTCCACAACAAAATAGAGTTGGCGAGCGCAATAATCGCCATCTTATTGAGGTAGCCCGCTCTCTATTGTTCACCATGAATGTTCCTAAACACTTTTGGGGCGAAGCTGTCCTTACTGCAGCTTTTCTTATCAATCGCATGCCATCTAGTGTTCTTCAGTTCCAAACTCCGATTAAGGTTCTCTTAGGTTGTTCTCGGGTCTCATCTCTCCCACCCAAAGTCTTTGGTTGTGTGTGTTTTGTTCATGCTCCTAAGCACCCAGGTGGTAAGCTGGATCCCAAAGCCCGCAAGTGTATTTTCCTTGGCTATTCTCCCACTCAGAAGGGTTATAAATGCTATGACCCGCACTCTCGGAAAATGTATGTCTCCATGGATGTCACTTTTTGGAAAACAGAATCCTTTTATCCTCTGTCCACTTCATCTCTTCAAGGGGAGAATGATAGACAGGAAGAGATGTTGACATTTCATACTCCTGAGTCGTGGTCTTATCCTTCACCTTGTCATGGTGAGGGGGAGAAAGAACCTTTACCTGCAGAAAGAGCAGAGCATGATGTTCGGGAAAGACTGGATAGGCCAAATTTGCAGACCTTTTCTCGAAAGAAAAAAGGCAAGCCTAGATGTGCGGTACCACTTTGTCAATCTTCGTCACGTACTCCAGTTCCTGACTCTTCAGCTGACTCATCTGGTAATGATCCTTTCCCTACTGTTGATGATCTTAATGCTCCTATTGCTCTTAGAAAGGGAGTTAGATCATGCACTCAACATCCCATTTCCCAATTTGTCTCTTATGACCGTTTATCTCCTTTGCATCGTGCTTTTGTTTCGTCTCTTTCTTCTATATCTATTCCACAGAATTGGCAGGATGCATTCATGATACCTAAGTGGAAAGGAGCTATGGTAGAGGAGATGACGGCTTTAAAAAGGAATGACACTTGGGAGCTAGTATCTCTTCCAAGAGGGAAGAAACTTGTGGGGTGCAAATGGGTGTTCACTGTGAAACACAAAGCTGATGGGACAGTTGAGAGATACAAGGCAAGACTTGTTGCCAAGGGCTTCACACAAACCTATGGTATTGACTACGAGGAGACGTTTGCCCCTGTAGCGAAGATGAACTCTGTGCGGGTTCTACTCTCTTGTGCTGCCATTAAATTGGCCTCTTTACCAGTTTGATGTGAAGAATGCATTCCTCCAAGGCGAATTAGAGGAGGAGGTGTACATGGCTATTCCACTGGGTTTTTCTTCATCTCAGACTGAGGGAAAGGTGTGTCGATTGAATAAGGCACTCTATGGCTTGAAGCAATCTCCTAGAGCATGGTTTGACAGGTTTCTCAAAGCCATGTTGAGATTTGAATACAAGCAGAGTAATGTTGACCATACTATGTTCATGAAGAGAAGTAATGGTAAGATTGCCATTCTTATTGTTTATGTGGATGACATAATCATGACAGGTGATGATGTGAATGAGATTGTTAGCCTTAAAGCCCTTCTTGCTCAAGAGTTTGAGATTAAGGATTTGGGGTCTATGAAGTACTTTCTTGGAATGGAGGTGGCTAGATCTGACAAAGGAATTTTTATCTCTCAAAGGAAGTACATCCTTGATCTCTTGGAATAAACTGGTATGTTGGGATGTAAGCCAACCGATTCTCCGATTGAGGCCAACCATCATCTTGGTAGCAATGGTGGGGAGCTTACAGAAAATGAGAGATATCAGAGACTTGTGGGTTGCATGATATACTTATCTCATACTAGACCAGATATTTCCTATGTTGTAGGGTTGTGAGCCAATTCATGCATGAACCTCGTACTAGTCATCTTGATGCAGTTTATCGTATCTTGAGGTATCTTAAATCTGCCCCAGGTAAAGGAATTTTGTTCTCTAATCATGGTCACTTGAGATTGGAAGCTTTCACTGATGCAGACTGGGCAGGTTCTATTGATGATAGACGATCTACTTCTGACTATTGCACCTTCCTTGGAGGGAATTTGATTAGATGGAGGAGTAAGAAGCAGTCTGTGGTGGCTAGATCCAGTGCAGAGGCTGAGTACAGAGCTATGACTCATGGTGTTTGTGAGCTTTTATGGCTCCAAATTTTCTTGCGTGATTTGGGATTTCCAATGAAGCTCTACTGTGATAACAAAGCTGCCATAAACATTGCTCATAATCCTGTTCAACATGATCGAACAAAGCATATTGAGATTGATAGGCATTTCATCAAGGAGAAGCTGAGTAACGGTTTCATATGCATGCCTTTTGTGAGATCCGAAGACCAATTGGCCGATGTATTTACTAAGGGTCTTAGTAGTAAAAGTTTTCACCCCATTGTATTCAAGTTGGGCTTGATAGATATCTTTGCACCAACTTGAGG
Source organism: Vaccinium vitis-idaea (assembly GCA_963854785.1). Classification (NCBI taxonomy): domain Eukaryota; kingdom Viridiplantae; phylum Streptophyta; class Magnoliopsida; order Ericales; family Ericaceae; genus Vaccinium; species Vaccinium vitis-idaea. The sequence continues at coordinate 18,907,578 of OY978225.1, read as the reverse complement.
GGAGTGTTAAGTTATGTTGAATTAGGGGTTCTTTTGTTATGTTTACAATTCCTAGGGGTAGTTTAGTCCTGTATATCTCTGTGTATAGCCCTTTTTTCAGGTTAGATCAATGAAATACATTGAGCTCTTTCTCTCTCTACAATTTAACACAAATTCAGCAGCACTTCCTCCCAAATTACTTTGTCATTCTTTACTTTATAACTCCAAAGATAGTTTTACCCGTTTAGTTTACCTCTTGGCTCTTGGGCAATCGTTATCCGACCAAATTTGTAATACCACGTCACCTAGATTTTTTTATCATTCACGTCACCTAGTTGGCTGCACCTTTTAACTCATCACACTGAATGGACTATATTTTTTTCCCTGATAAATGAGTTTACGGGATGGCTTGCATGCATCTTGACTAATCTCAAGGCCCTGAAATTAATGACCGGACAAAACTTTAGTGACCCAATGTTTGTTTGAAACGTTTGGTCTTCACGAGATTCGCCCTTGTGACCCCTTGGAGGATAAGTTCTCTTATTGTTGGTCTCATTCCACTTGTCAAACCCCTTGGAGTTGAATGGGCTGTACTTTTATTTCTCTTTCCATCTTATTCTAACCTTTTCTACTCATCCGATTAGACTTTTTATGATCACTGCTAGGAACACAATTTTGAACCCCAACTTCAAACATAATTGGTTGGTGCCGATTGATGTTTGTGTATTATACATATAGTGGCTTTATATACAAATTTATCCGAAATTGTGTTCTACTCTCTCTGTTTTTTTTTTGTTTTTTTATTTTTTTTTGCTAATGTTCTTGGTAGCTTTTGAATTCTTACGCCAATTCTTTCTGTTTGATTTTTTCTTCACTATTATATTTTAATCTTTAAAGTCCAGAAAAGTTAGATTCATAAATAGTGTTCCTGCAAATTTTTTTAATCCACCTCTCTATTTTCTTCATCATTTCTGGAAGCACCATCTTTCCTAGAACCCCCTCTTGCTTTCTTCTCTCGTCCACTGCCGTCTATCCCTTTTCTTTCTTTTCCTCCGAACGAATGTTACAGATATGAAAGGAAACATTTTGGCATAATCAACAAAAAATCACCGAGTTCAAACCAAATTTCACCCTAATTTCCAAAACAATAATACCGCCTTCAGTCATTAACTCATTCAAAATCACTCTTTATTTTGATTGTCAATTTAGTTATAGTTTTTTAAGTTTCTTTTTCGTAGAGGATTGAGTATTCTCATAACTTGTGAACCTTTCTGTTGTACAGGGAAGGTAGAGTAAGAGAACTAGTGCAGCTATTATTAAAACTCATCAGTACAGAATTGGCGCTGGACAAAATAAATCTAGCCAGTTGAATCACTGAAGAAAATGCTATCTTTTGAGTTATTCAATTATGTTTGTCCATGTGAGGGTTACCGGAGGATTTTTTCTTTTCCCTCCAATTTCCATTGGTTTTTTTTTATTGTTGTCTGTACATTACAGAAATCTAGTTTTATAGATGTCTGAGAATTTGTCTCAGGGAAATTAGTTAGTGGCCTTGTATAATGAATTAGTTTTTTGACTTTTTGAAGTTTCATTGGTGAAAAATGTGAACGGTTTTGTATTGTTGCAAGGGAATTATGTCACTTGATTTTGTGGAAGTGTATGAAGTAATCCTTATTAACTTGGGTAGATAATATATTGCATCAACTACATTTTGAGTCGTTCCTGGTGTTGCTTCCAATTTACTACTACACTTTTTATTTTGTCACCTGGAATGCGAATGATTTGTCCCCCAGAAACAAAACTCAACCTTGTTCTTTTCCACCAGTTTCACTTGTAACCAATGAAATATGTATCCGCTTGTACTTAAGGAACAGCATCACGCAACCATTGTGTTTTCCTTGCAAGCATACCCTCCCCCTTTTCGAATTCTGCTTGTATGAGAAACTTGCAGAAGGTTAAAGGGTGATATTTAAGAGCATGTCTACCTGAAGGTTGGAAGTTTTTTTCACCTGTTAATTTTGTGTAGCAGGATATTTTTTCACTGTTTCGTATCAATGATTATTGGTATCCCAGCATACTTAGCAGGACATTGTTATCTGCTGCCACTATTTTTCCTCACTAGTTGTGTTGCTTGTGCACGTGCATTGCACATGTCGTGTTTTTGTTTATTGTATTTGCAGTTCAAAATGTCTTTCAAGCATTCTACAAGTGGTTTCAATGCTTTATTAATACCTGTAGTAACCTCAATTGTGGACTCTATAATTTGTATTCGGGATTGGACTCGTACAATTTGCCTGGAATATTGAGTAAATCATTCATGTAAAAAATCTAGTTAATTGAAGATTGGTAGTCATATGTTTGGATACCATTTATATGGATGGCCAATATCATTTGGCAAATAGACTGTAAGACAAATTTGTGTCAATTGTGTGTTTACCAATCTCCGATAGTCATAATTTTATGTACCCAAAATGGGCTCATTATTCTTGAAAAAATTGAACGGTTCCGATCCCAAATGAAGATTTCAGAGGGCCCATAATTGAGGCCAGTATGCAAACATAGTGACTTGGCTCACTACGGGAATTCCTAGTTTATTCTCACCTGAAAATTGTAAAAAAATAGTCATTTCAAATTGTGCTACAGACTCTGAATTGAACCTACGAAATCAACTCCATCAGCATGTAACATGCTTTGAAGTTTGTAAATAGCTGCAGAATTTCTTCTCTCTTTTTTTTTTTTTATCAGCAAATAGCTGCAGAATATGATAGTATTTTTTGCACACCCCAATTACTGCTAATGTTACGCCGTATCTTAATGTATTGGCCAATACTAGTCAAACAAATTTCTTACTCGAGGTATGCTACTAATCACAATCCTGTGCAAAACAATATGCGCAATATGTTTAGGTGGGCACTGTATCATTGAGAAAGGGATGAGATGTTATTTTTCATGGGTTATTTTCCAGGACACCCCCTGTAAGTTCACATTTTTAGCCATATACCCCCTACAAGAATTTAACCTAGCACGAACTCCCTCTATCTTCCATAACTTTACCCCAAGACCCCTTCTGTCACCCTCCCGTCTCGAATCTCAAAGTTCTGGGTCATGTTTTGATGATCCAACCCGTTCAAGTTGTTTAAAACATGTTTATAAGAGTACTCACAAGAAATCAGCTAAAAATATGACTCGGAAGTCGGAAGTGTTTGATCCAAACAATTTTGATCAAGTTAAAAGGTTGTATCAAGCACTTCCCGGTCATATTTTGAGCTGATTTCTCGCGGGTACCCTTAAAAGCATGTTTTAACCAAGTTGAACGGTTTGGATCATAAAAAACTAACGGTTCTAAACGATTTTAGATGGAAGGGTGACGGAAGGGGTCTTGGGGCAAAGTTTTGGAAGATAGAGGGGGTTTGTGGTAGATTAAATTCTTTTAGGGGGTGTCCGGTGAAAAACGTGAACTTACAGGGGGTGTCTCGGTAAATAACCCATTTTTCATTGTCTGCCTCATAAGCACGTTGTGTATATTGTTGTGAAAAATATTATGCTAATAGACTTTTCCTTTCCGCCTCTCTCAAATGTTCGACCAATGATGTGGGTTCCGCTAAAACGAATTAGAGAAGATGGCAAATTTCACTCACCAATTATTTGAGTATACAAATTTGAACTTGTCTTATTCCTTCTCCTTTTCCAATTAGGCTACTTAGCTATGAAGGTTTGAATAGTAACTAGAAACAAACTACAAGTACACATTTTCTCTTACTATATTACGGCCTTGTTCTTGAATGGATTTTATAAGATAAAATCTAATTTTGTTTAGAGGTGTGATAAAATGACATTGTTTCCCCAATGGATTAAATCTAGGGTTGATAAAGGTGTTTTGTAAATGATTTTGTGAGATAAAATCTAGTTTTGCTAAAATCCGTTGAGAATGTTAGATTTTATGAGATAAAATCCATTCAAGAACAAGGCCTACGTATGTAGGAATTATGGTGTTGTAACGTTTCACAAGCAATCTTGAAACAGTTTTGATATAGTTTATACGATAGGCTTGATTTAAGATCTGTAATCTACTCATTATATGCAGTAATTCAAATGGTGGCTAATAGTTCTTGAAGAAGACAATAATAATAGAGGAAAGGGTGTTAAATACTAGAACAATTTTACCAAAAACTTTTGCATTTATAAGAATGCATAAGAGTAAGCTTAACATGATTCATCAGAATATATACTTATGTCGTAAGAATGCAAAAAGATTAAGCTTAGCATGATTCATTAGCAAAATGCATGGGTAGTCCTTCAAATAAGCTGGTTGTGTTATTTTGGCCCTTAAGGATCAATTGTTTCCATTTTTTGTCCCATAAGTATATGATTTGTGTCAATTTAGTCCCATCAAATTATACGTACTTCCTTCTGAATTTACTTTACTACTGGAACTTCAAGTTATTTTATTGTTGGAGTGAACTCTCCTCAGGGGCGGTACTAAGGGGGTGCTGATAAGCCATAGAAATTGTAAATAGTGAGGCTTATCTCGCCCAATTTGATCACACACTCATGCATTTTGTGGCTTTTTATGCTTGATGTTGCGCGAGTTGGTGTTTTGTTAGTTTCAGGACAAATAAGGGAATAAAGCGCATTTAAAGCGCTTTGGGAAGCATCCCCAAATCCAAGGACCAAATGCCACATGGCAAATGAAGATTTGCCTGGGGCTTGGAAAGCCTAGAGGTCACGAGATCAAGCCGGAAGGCCAATGGGTGACCAAGTAATGAATAACCAACCAAGAAGGCATGTGTATCGATACCTCCCAACAGGGGGTATCGATACTTTTTGTCCCATTCTGAGCAGAATATCCTGTATTGATACCTCTGTTTGAAAGGTAAGATACCCATTGCTTCCAGGGAAATTTTGGATCAAGTTTATCAATACCTAAGTTCATAGGTATCGATACAGAGGCCTTTACTAACGAATTAAAGCTACTTTTTGGCTTTTCTTTTATCGAAAGTTTCCACTTATGGCAAGTTTATAGAATATTTTGAAGAGAGAGTGGCTTGTATATAAGTAGCCAACTTGCTCTCTCTCTCTCTTTCTTTTTCTTCTTCCCTTAGCCTCGATTAACTTTAAGTCTTATTTTCTCCACAGGTTTAAGCTTTGATTTCCTTCAAGAACTCATTTAAGTTTTTATGTTTGGTTAATTTCTCGTTTATTAAAGTTGTAACTCATTCTTAGATCTTCTATAAAATCTAGTTTAGTTTTGTTGAATCATGTTCTTTATTTCTTTTACATTTCTAATCATGTTCTTCATTACCATGTGTGAGTCGTTTAATAGGCTTGGTCTTGGGGTAGTTAACAATCCATGACTTAGGTTTAATCCCATCTTCTTGTTAAAAAGCAAACATTTCTTGTTTATCAAAGAGCTAGGTTCATTTTTATGTACCAAAGTTTAGGGTTGTTAATCTCTTTGATCTCATGGAGTCAAGGTTCATTCTTCTTGACACGTGTGATGCTTAGAGCGATGTCAATTTAAATGTTTGCCCAATGGACAAGGAATCTTTGTTAAACACCCTTTCTAGTAAATTGGTTTTAATCTCTAAATCTTTCGTTCAGGAGCATTTGACGATGTCCCGACCCGGTTATCAGGAGAAGAACGGATTAGCCTAAGTTATTATGATTGTTATGATCCCCTAAACTTTGCCTTAGTTTAATTTAGTTGTTTTAAATCTTTCCAAGTCTTCTCGAAGTTAAGAGAATTCCACTCCCAAATCACAAACTAAGTTGGCCGCTTTAAAGCCGAAACCTCACTTGCAAGTCAACTCTCACGCCGGTTGCATTCGGTCACTGTGGATTCGACCCCGAACTTTCAGGTATTATGCTACGCGCAACCTACCCCTACACTTCAGGCAATCCTAATCTATAATGCAATGTTGGGTTGCAAACATTTTTTGCGCCGTTGCCGAGGACCCAATGGTTCACCAAGCGTGAGTTCGCCTTGCCCTATTGTTAGTATTCCATTTCATTAGTATAGTTTAATCTAGTATAACTTAGTTTAATTTCTTGCTCAAGCAAGTATACATCCTAGAGCAAAAACCTCCAACCAAAGGTGCTTTTAACTGTGAGGCTCAAGGAAGTATACCTGCTCTTTGTTTTCTGTTGAATTTAATGAGATGGCGGAATAGCCCCTTGGAACTGTTGTTGTGGTGAGGCGGTGGTATAACCCCTCTTGTCTCCTAGATTTTAGTTTATGCAAGTTTACGTTTGCGACAAGGCCCACAAAACAGTTGACTTTGAGAATTCCTTCGCCGATATGGCAGATCAATCACCAACACCACCAGTGAGGTCGATGCGGGATTACCTTAATCCCGCACGCGTTGTTCCACAATCACCTATAGCCATTCCCACACCCGTTGCTAACAATGTCGTGTACACCATCAAGCCTAACGCGTTACCCATGTTACCTTCATTTTACGGGACGGAGTCCCAAAACCCTTACGACCACGTGAGGGAATTTAAGGATCTCGTGGATACTATTGTCACTAACACGACTAAACTCCAGTCCGGACACATGAAATTGTTCCCTTACTCGCTCAAGGACAAAGCCCGCACTTGGCTTGCTTCCTTAAAGCCGCGCTTTATTACCACGTGGGATGAAATGGAAAAGGAATTCTTTAAGAAATTATTTCCTTTGTACAAAACGGTGGGGCTCAAAAGCGTATTCAAATTTTACTGAAAAGGAAAATGAGCCCTTCTGTACTTTGTGGGATAGGTACAAGGACATCTTGAATGCTGTTCCGCACCATGGCTATGATACTCAACAAAAAGTCACCTTCTTTTACGATGGTATTTCTCAAGACACTCGTAAATTCATAGACACCATGTGCAACAGAGAGTTCTTAAGCAAGAGTCCCACCAAGTGCTATGAATTTCTTGATTTCTTGGCCAAGAATAACTAGTCTTGGGATTATTCGGATCTCTTTGAAAAGATGTACCAACTGGGGGGTCCGAGTCAAAGGTCAGGTGAGCAAGGAAAATATGTGGTAAGGGAGCAAGATGATATCAATATCAAGTTGTCACAAATCACGAAAAAAATAGAAAACTTGGAGTTGAAAAATGTGGGTGAGGTGTCGTGCGTGCTTTGCGTAACCCAAGAGAATTCAACTGATGATTGCCTGACTTTACCTGATTTGAAGGAAATCCTCTATGGTGGAGGTACCGATCAAGCGGAAGCTAAGGCTGTTAGTCAAAGGTATGATCCTTTTTCTAATACGTATAACCCGGGCACTAAGGATAATCTGTTGTTTGGTTGGAGGGATAAAGAGAACTCTGAATCTTCACAAGGTAGGTCGGGTCTCAAAATCAGCCCCAACAATATCAACATCAATAAAGGCAAGCACCGCCACGGTATGCCCTGAATAATCAGCAGTCTTACCCTCTGCAAGGACCTCCTCAAGGTCCCAGTGCTTACCAACCTCCTCATAGGAGAAGTGTGGAGGATGTTTTACAAAGTTTTATCTTGGGTCAAACTACAATAACCGAGCAAAATGCCCAAATGATGGGCAATATTCAAAACTAAGTGTCCAAGTTGACCACTTCCATGGGGGCTTTTCAACGAGAGAGAGGGAAATTTCCTTCTCAACCTCAAGCCAATCCCCAAGGTCAAAATTGTGTGAGTAGTTCGTCAGGACCCACTCCCACACAAGAGCAAGCTAAGTCAATTACTGTCTTGAGGAATGGTAATGAGATTGATAAGACTATCATTCCTAAACACACTCTTCCTGTGGTCCAGCCTACTCTTGTCAATTTGGAACCTTCTTCGAGTGGCGCGAATTTGCCGCCTAAGGTTGTGGATCAAAGTGCTCATGTTTGTACGATTCCGACACCATACCCTCAATGATTGAGGGTACTGTCCAAGCCAATCACGAATGATGAGGTTTACGAGGTTTTTAAGCAGGTTGAGATCAACATCCCTCTTTTAGATGACCTCAAGACCATTCTGGCTTATGCGGAATTTCTTAAGGACTTGTGCACTGTCAAGCGCAAGTTGCACGTGCAAAAAAAGGTCTTCTTGATGAAGCAAGTGAGCTCCACAATCCAAACCAACTTGGCCCTTAAGTACAAGGACTCCGAGAGTCCTACCATTTCGCTTACCATTGGAGGCACCAAAGTAGATAAAGCCTTACTCAATTTGGGTGCTAGTGTGAATTTGCTCCCGTATTCCGTTTATGAGCAATTGGGACTAGGAGAGATGAAACCGACCCCGGTCACTCTTTAAGCCAATTAAAAATGTACATTTATTAAAATAATAAAAAAATGCATGATATGCAAAATATTGACAAAAATTAAGTAACTTCGTGCTACTTAATTTTGACCGAACAGCTGTATGATAAAACTAAAAATTGAAAACTAAAAACTGAAAATTAAGTAATGAAACTGTTTATTTGTGAGTTTTTCGGCTAAGTACTCCAGTTTTGCAAACTAATTGGAAAAGTACTTCACTTTTCAAACTATTTGTAAAAATACTTCTTAGCGCAATTTTTCATCGAGCTTCCACATTGAAATTCCACCTGGCAAAGACCCACGTCCACGTGTGTGCCAGGTGGACGGTGAGTTTATATTACGCATTTTAAAATTGCGCTATGTAATTTAAAATGTATTGCACGATTAACCATTGCGCTAGGGCTTTAACTGATATCGCAATTTCCAATCCCGCTTCGTCTTGTTTCCCCCTATTCCTCCTCCGGTCATCTTCGTTCGCGAGATCAGGCGATTTCTGGTGATTCGTGGGCGTTGGTGATTGAACTCCGGCTACGGGTCCGGCGACGCGTGTGGCATCCTCTCTCCTAGCCCCGTATGTACTCTCTCTGTATTTATCTCTCTCTTATGTGTGTGTCGATATATATATATGCATTTTGGGTTTCCCTGTATGTAGAAATTTTTTGTTTGAAATGGGTTTTCCATTGGTTTCCCTTGAATGGGTGTTTTAGCTATGGAAAATATATGCTTGGTTTGGTGGTGGTTTTCATAATTGATTTCCAAAAGAAACATGAAGAGCTGGAATTGAATCAATTTTTATTGTTCCAAGGTAATGATGGATAAAATATTGTTCAAATTGATGAAAAGGATAAATTAATATGACCAAGAAAACATTGAAGACTTAATCTTTTGGCTGGTCTGGTTGACTATAAAAATGATTGAAGAGAAGTGAGTTCAATCTCTGTTCCATTAAATTTTTCATGGCTAAAGTAATTAGTTGAAGTTGATGAAAAAGTGAGAAAGTTAGAATGGTGTTGATAAGCCCCCAAAAGTGTTAATAATGGGGCTTATCTCGCTCACTTTGATCACACACACGCATGCATATTATTGTTTTAAACTATTGATTTTGCGCAAGGTTGTGTTTTTGTATTAGCAGGAAGAACGGGAGAATAGGATGTATCTTAACGCTATGGTTGAACCAAGGGATGCCCGAACACCGGAGGCCACATGGCACCCCGCTACCGAGTCTCGGGAATCAAGGAATGAAGTTTTGAACAAGACTCGGGAAGCCTAGAGGTCATGTAATCAAAGCTGGATCAAGGGATCAAGCCTTGGAAAATTCTCAGTTTTTAGTCTTTCAACCGGTAGAGCCTTTTTGCTCTACAGGTAGAAGCGTTCCAGTTAGTCTTTCAACCGGTAGAGCCTTTTTGCTCTACAGGTAGAAGCGTTCCAGTAAGTTTTTCAACCGGTTGACACTTTTTGCTCTACCGGTTGAAGCTTCTATTTTCTGCAACTTTTGAGCCCGATCAAGAAATATCTTGGGGCATTTTTGTAATAACTTAGCACGACTTTTGGGGCCTATAAAGGGCCCCCAACCTCAGATTTTTAGGGTTAGCTTGGTTCTTCACCTTCTCTCTCTACCTCCATTAATTTGCTCTTAGCTTAAGCTCTACCTTCTCTCTAGATTTACATGCTTTCCACTTAGATTCAAGGTATTTCCTCTTGTTTAATGTTGTAGTACTTGTTGAGAACTTCATATAAATCTAGTTTATTTCGGTTTTTATCGGTTAACTTGTTTCCTTGTTTTTCTAGCTAATTACTTCAAAATCTCTAGTTTCCAAGTGTTGTTGGCAATTTGCTCAAGCATTAATGTTGTAGGTAGTCCTATAAACTTCATTAAAAATTAGTTTTTAAAGTTATATGTCATGTTCTTTGTTTCCTTCATAAAAATAGTCATGTTTTACTTAGTAATTACCGAGTAGTCGTTATAGGCTCGGTCATGGGGTGATTAGCACCCCGTGGCTTAGGTTGTTTCACTCTCCTCGCCATAATGCAAACTTTGCATGTTAATCAAAGAGTTAGGATTAATTTTATGTATCAAAATTTGGATTTGTTAATCCCGTTGATCATATGTAGCCAAGGGCTTGACCACTTGGCACGTGTGATGCTTCGGGCGATGTCAATCAAAATGTTTGTATAAATGGCACAAGAATCCTACTCTTTGAGAAACACAATTTCTTGTCAAACGAGTTTAAGTACCAAATCTTCCGTTCGGGGTCGTTTAACGACGTCCCCGAGCCGGTTATTTTAGAGGAGAATGAATTGGCCTAAGGCATGGGTGTTGAAAACCCCTTGACTTAGCCTTATTTTAATTAGTCGTTTTAATCTCGAGTCATTCTCGAAGTTAAGAGAATTCCACCCCCAAACTACAAAAGCCAAGTTTGCCGCTTTAAGGCAAAACCATCACTCGCGAATCAAACACTCACGCTCAGCGCATTCGGTCTCTGTGGACTCGACCCGGACTTCCGGTTATTATGCTACCGCCGGCCTGAACCCTACGCTTGGGGAAATCATATTGGAATACAATCCATGGGCGCAAGCATTTTTGGCGCCGTTGCCGGGGACCCAATGGTCCGCTCCGCGTGAGTTTGCCTCGCGCCACGCCACTGTAAGTATCCCGTTCCATTAGTACATATCGCTTAGTTTAATTTTGTTCAACTAGTATAGTTCTAAGGGCGGATACCTCTAACCAAACAGTTGATTGTTTAAATTGAGGTTTAACGAAGCTCGAGGAAGTGTATTAGTTTTTTATTTTTGTCATATATATAACGAGGCGGCGGACTAGCCCCTCGAAACTGTTTGTGGTGAGGCGGTTGCATAACCCCTCCGTTCTGCTAGTCCTAAAAATCCTATAAAAAAAAAATATGGCTGATTTTGGAAGTTGCAATGAAGGGCTTTTTCTAGACATCACCAATTTCTATCAACAAGATGATGAGTCTTTTCTGCAGTATTGGGGGCGATTTAAATGTTCCATATTCTCTTGGGCAATTTTTATTTATGAGCTTGGGGATCTTCTGGCTATCTTTTGCCGAGGTTTAAATCCTACGACATGTCAATTTGATTTGTTGTCTGATGAAGAATTCCTAAGTAAAAATGCCGAAGAGGGTTGGGACTACCTTGATGAATTAGCCCAAAAGTCCCAATTTTGCGAGTTGACTGAAATTGAAATAGAACCTCTGTTCTTTAATGAAGGGGTTACTTTAGCTTTGACAGAAATCTCAGAGGTTAAATGGGATGATGAACCTATTTTTGATTATGCTCCCCAAGAGGATTCCGAGTGTACCCTTGATATGCCTTTTCATGAGAAAACTTTTGAGGTTAATGTCACTAGCACTTCCATTGAGTCTCCTCCACCACAAAAACTTAAAAGAGTCGAACTAATTGATTTTCTAGGTGTTGATAATTATGATTGTGTTTACAATCCATTTCTAGTAAATCTTGTCAACACCTTGAAAATGAATTTGGGTCGAATTATACACTTGGTGGAACTTAATTTTGTTAACCAATTTCGGCGATCACAATACTCTAAGTATCTTATCGTGTGGTACGGTCGCGTTCAATTCTTGTCGAAGAGCTTAGAGTGGAGTGATTTGTGCATTATGAGAGCTCTTCAAAGTATGCGAGAGTTACATTTGAATGTGGTTAAATTAATCATGTTTTGTTGGTTCTAGTACTCTACTTATTGTGTTTTTAGCTTTTTGTAGTTTGTCTTGTTTGTCCTTTCTGCTTTTAATTTCAATCAACTTCGGTATTCGCCGTTTTCGAACGGCTTTTGATGGTCTGGTATAGCCACCTGTCTCTAGCTTGAAGTGTTGTGTGACTTGTTCTACGACACTTTGAGTGGGAGGTGGGGAGAAAAGTAGTACCCGTGCGATCGCGTGAAAATCATCGGTGGTTTTCCTTTTTCATTGTATATATTGTTCATTGTGAAGCCCGGATAACACGAGCTGGACGGTTCTCATATCGTTTCTCTTAGTAGGTAGTCGGCAATTAAGTCTTTTGCAGGGTGACCATGCTACCGTACCAGCCTTGGTAGTTTGGGCCTAACTTGGCGGCGAGTGCGGCATTCAGGAGCTCTAAGCATGGGTGCGACGAAACGTCGCGGTTGTAAGGCCTATAAAGTCGTGAAGGATGGTCCTGTATGACTAGCTGTGGTCCCGGAGAGGGGCCGAAGGAGGAAGCCTTGGGAGTATTGCCGATGACGAAAGGAGCAAGCGGTAGAAAAATTCCTCAAACTTGGTCGAGGTATTGGAGGTTGACATGCCTCCCCGTCGGTACAATTTTTGTTCCCCTATCTCTCTTTACTTTAGTTCTCTTGCATTGAGGACACTGCAAATTTTAAGTTGGGGGGAGGGAATAGTGTAGTGTACATATTCCAGTTTAATTTCAATTTTAATTTCAATTTTGTGTTTCAATTTCCGTAAAAATTTCAAAATTTTTGAAGTAAAACTTCCCGTTTTATTAGGTTTTAACATGCTAGATACCTTACATATGCTCAATTTTGTTCATAATAGCAAGAGTCGGTACCCCGGTGAATTCGGTTGTGTGTTCAAACCCATTTCGATCGCATATACATGAACTTCATTGAACAATTTGAGCCCTTGTTGGTCGAGTATCGTGCACTATTTAGAGTAGAAATTCATTTTGTAAGGACCCGTAATTTTGCATAAATTTTCCGGAATAATGTTGGGTAAATGTGAGGAATTTAATTTTGACTAAGAGGGGTCAATATGATAGTGGTAATATGCATTTGGGTGTGTTTAATGTGCATTAGAAAGTTTTGGGGTGAAAGTGTAATAGAGTGAGAGTATATAAGACATTTAAGTGGCATTTTTTTTTTACAAAAAATCAGCCCTCCTTCTCTGCCACTGCTGCCGACCCCCTCTCTCTCTCATTTCCTCCATTTTTGCAAGCTCCAAGCTCCACAAACCCACTAAACCTCTAGTCCCCTTCATAAACCCCACCTAAAATCACCTCCTTTACGCGTTTTGAAGCTTGGGTTGCATTGATTTCGCACCGAAAGCACACATTTCGGGTGGAGCAAGTTGGAAGCTAGGGTTTTCATTTACCCACTCATTTGAAGCTCAAATCTTGAGGTAGGAAGACAAATTCTACTCCCTCTAGTTGTATTTATGTGATGTGTAGCATATAATTTGTTCTTGCTCTTAAATTCCATCAAATTCATGAGTTCCTTCCATGGTTGGCTTGTTTGAGCAAATTTTTGTGATCTATGATTTGAGTAATGGTTTGATGTAATTGATGATTGTTTGGCACTCCTTTGAAGTCCATTAGTCACTCTACATATCCAATTTTTGGCCCTAAGTTTCACATTTATGTTTGGGTTGAAATTCCACACCAAAAATGGTGAAAATCTGTCAGCTTACTGGGCAGTGTTGCTGCTGCCCCTGTTTTCCAGAGCCTATCCCCTGTTTTGGGGTGGTTTTAGGCCACCCTTTGATGCCCGTTTGGTCCCCGATCGTCCATATCTTCGTGTTTTTTACCCAAACCATCATTTTGAACACCGAATCCACCTTGAATCTATAAAATCAACCCTTGGACACGTGAATTGACTAATTTTATGTTCCATGTATCGGACACGCGTCGGTTGACACATTTTTGGCGAAAACGGTGAATTTTTGAAAGAAAAGGGACTTTTGGGAACTTTTGAAAGACAAATGGATTTGAGTTGATATAATTGGATAAAATGAACTCTAGGGATCACCCGTTTGGTGACCCTGGCCATGGGTGCACGGAGCCCGCGAAATCCGGCAGGGGTGCACGGAGCCCAAGAAATCCGACAGGGGTGCACGGAGCCCATGAAATCCGGCAGAGGGATATTTCCCTATTAACTTTGATGAATACTTCTTATGAAAAGTTGGTTTTGGAATGTTTTGGTTAATTTGGTGTTTTTGACGAAAATTGGTTTTTGGATATGTAATAATGAGGACTTTGGTAATTGCTCGGACCTTGGTGGGTTACTTAAAATTCTTCCGGGATACCTGGACACATTTTGGACACTTGGATACACTTTGGTTACCTCGTGGTTGAGTTATAGCTTTTCGTTCATCCTTACCACGTGTTTTGGTCATATCCATTTTTCCATGTTCATCCATTATGCATGTATCATGTTTATACACCTAGCGCTAGTAGAGTAGTTTTCCTATTGGGCTAGTGAGCTCAACCTATCAATTTTCAGGTACTCGGCATGGAGCATGAGATGGATGTTTGAAGTGTGGTTGCATAGCATTGGAGTTCATCGAGCATGAAGTTATCTTTCCATCTTTGTTCTACATTTTTGAAAGATGGTTTTGTAACTTCTATTTGTTAATATTTTTTTGACGATTTGGTTATTGTAATAACTCTTAAAAACTTGAAACTTATGCATTTGGGTTACGGGTACTCGTAGCTAGAACTCGTTTATTTTTTTTGTGGTGAGAATGTATCTACTTTGACCTTGACTATTCAAATGGGAAAATGTACGACTTTGGACTTGTCCCACGTGGATTATATTTATTTTGAGTTATTAAATTTGAGGGCGTGACACATTTCAAAGCATCCCATTTTGTTTGCTCTCATTTCTCGCACTTGCGTACATAATGCTCTTTTGTTCGTGCTTGAGTAGTGTAAATATCTCGTATGCATCATATTGGAGTTGGTTGGCGTACTTAGGAAATGATCCGAGGCATTTTTGCATGATTTTACCACAAAAGTGTCTCTCTCGTCCTTAATTTTGAACCATAGTCCGTGTCTCCATTTCATTGATTAAACTTAGGAAACCGGATGTTCGGAGGGTTGGTGGAAATGATTTCAATGTTGTAAAGGTGATTGAGAGGTGTGTGAGCAAGGCGGAAAAGGTTGGAAGTAATCTGGAAGAAGCTTGAAAATGGGAGCAGAAATTGGTCCAGCATACCGGTACCAACTTAGCAAAATCTAAAAATCGTGTGTAATCTCTCTCTCCCCTTTCAGTATATAAACCCAAATTCCCCAAAGTTTTATCTCTCACCTCTCTAAGCCAAAATTGGCCTTCTTTTCTCTCTCTCCTGCAAATGTTACCTCTTATGACTCTAATTCTCTCTAAGAATAAAAGAAAGAAAAAAAAAGAAAAGAAAAAAAAAAGAAAGAAGTTTATTGTGAAAGAGCCAAAGAGGAATTCGAATAGAGTTGATTACCGTGTTGTAAGGTTTGGTGAGACATCCGGGAAGTAGAATAATTGGGATGAGGAGGACGACAAGGAAGATGGCAAGTGATGTCGGTGATTTAGTTTAGTATCTATCTAGTAGTTTAGGCATCTCGTGGTTAGTTAGGATTGAAGTGGTGGCCAATGGGTAGGGATCCAAGCTAAAATATGGCCATCACTCATTTTGTATTCCCATTTCCTTGTACCCAAGGTCGTTATAAGCTAATAAAGACTTTGGTTGATTCTAGGAACGCTAATTTGACTCCACGTGATGCATGGTTGATATTTATATTTTGTTTAAGCATGATTTCCTTATTAGCTAGCTTGGTTGTGAATAATTCGTTTCTTTCTTCTTTCGGCGCATTTTTTATAGCATGCATGGCTTTTTTGTGTCTCGCTATTGCATTTTCCTCGCTAGCGCCTGTCATGGGATGTGATTAGTTTTCAATAAGTGGACAAAATTCGAATTGAGCGTATCCTTGTGAGTTTTTGGAATTGATACACGATATGGTGCGTGTGCTTGACTGTTTTGGCATAGTTGTTCACTTTAGTTCATGGCATGCATTTGCGTGGGTTGCACGTGATTGGTTTCACCGGGGTGTGTGTACTCTTGTTTTGTTTTTGTTAATCGAGCATAGGTTTTGTATCTTTAGATTTTGGGAAGTTTACTTAAGCATAGCTAGTAAGTTAATTTAGATGGGTTTACTCGGGACGAGTAAAGTTCAAGTTGGGGGGTGTGATAAGCCCCCAAAAGTGTTAATAATGGGGCTTATCTCGCTCACTTTGATCACACACACGCATGCATATTATTGTTTTAAACTATTGATTTTGCGCAAGGTTGTGTTTTTGTATTAGCAGGAAGAACGGGAGAATAGGATGTATCTTAACGCTATGGTTGAACCAAGGGATGCCCGAACACCGGAGGCCACATGGCACCCCGCTACCGAGTCTCGGGAATCAAGGAATGAAGTTTTGAACAAGACTCGGGAAGCCTAGAGGTCATGTAATCAAAGCTGGATCAAGGGATCAAGCCTTGGAAAATTCTCAGTTTTTAGTCTTTCAACCGGTAGAGCCTTTTTGCTCTACAGGTAGAAGCGTTCCAGTTAGTCTTTCAACCGGTAGAGCCTTTTTGCTCTACAGGTAGAAGCGTTCCAGTAAGTTTTTCAACCGGTTGACACTTTTTGCTCTACCGGTTGAAGCTTCTATTTTCTGCAACTTTTGAGCCCGATCAAGAAATATCTTGGGGCATTTTTGTAATAACTTAGCACGACTTTTGGGGCCTATAAAGGGCCCCCAACCTCAGATTTTTAGGGTTAGCTTGGTTCTTCACCTTCTCTCTCTACCTCCATTAATTTGCTCTTAGCTTAAGCTCTACCTTCTCTCTAGATTTACATGCTTTCCACTTAGATTCAAGGTATTTCCTCTTGTTTAATGTTGTAGTACTTGTTGAGAACTTCATATAAATCTAGTTTATTTCGGTTTTTATCGGTTAACTTGTTTCCTTGTTTTTCTAGCTAATTACTTCAAAATCTCTAGTTTCCAAGTGTTGTTGGCAATTTGCTCAAGCATTAATGTTGTAGGTAGTCCTATAAACTTCATTAAAAATCAGTTTTTAAAGTTATATGTCATGTTCTTTGTTTCCTTCATAAAAATAGTCATGTTTTACTTAGTAATTACCGAGTAGTCGTTATAGGCTCGGTCATGGGGTGATTAGCACCCCGTGGCTTAGGTTGTTTCACTCTCCTCGCCATAATGCAAACTTTGCATGTTAATCAAAGAGTTAGGATTAATTTTATGTATCAAAATTTGGATTTGTTAATCCCGTTGATCATATGTAGCCAATGGCTTGACCACTTGGCACGTGTGATGCTTCGGGCGATGTCAATCAAAATGTTTGTATAAATGGCACAAGAATCCTACTCTTTGAGAAACACAATTTCTTGTCAAACGAGTTTAAGTACCAAATCTTCCGTTCGGGGTCGTTTAACGACGTCCCCGAGCCGGTTATTTTAGAGGAGAATGAATTGGCCTAAGGCATGGGTGTTGAAAACCCCTTGACTTAGCCTTATTTTAATTAGTCGTTTTAATCTCGAGTCATTCTCGAAGTTAAGAGAATTCCACCCCCAAACTACAAAAGCCAAGTTTGCCGCTTTAAGGCAAAACCATCACTCGCGAATCAAACACTCACGCTCAGCGCATTCGGTCTCTGTGGACTCGACCCGGACTTCCGGTTATTATGCTACCGCCGGCCTGAACCCTACGCTTGGGGAAATCATATTGGAATACAATCCATGGGCGCAAGCAGGTGTTATTGTCATTTCCCGGGGAGAAAACATCATGTTCTTTTGTTTCTCCATCTTAGACAAAAGAATTTGTGGGATTTTTTGACTGAATTTGTTTGAGTTCAATGCTTTCCATTCGTTGTATTTTTTGGGAACTCTTGCCTTGAAGTTATTGTTTAATTGTTTGTGTCTTACTTGTTTATGACTTTTTTGGTTGCAGTATGGATTTAATTGACCAAGACTTGGATCGCTTGCGTTCTCCTGATCCTGGGCCTAGGGATTTGTCTGTGCTTACAATGCAAGATCGGCACCGTTCGAAACACATTTGGGATGTTGATGTAAGTATTGTCTTTGCACCGTTAAGGTTTAAATAAATATGTGCAATTAATAAAAATAGTAGTTGTACATAAAGTATTTTTTTTTTACTGAAAGTAATTGTTTAATTATCAATTCACCATTGTTTTCTAGATGGAGCCTCCAAAAGACTCTGCAAAAATAAGTTTTCGGCGGGTCGAGACTGAATTGCGTAAGAATCAAGCCTCCTGTGAAGAAATTATGGTGTATGTACGTAAGGCGAATTTAGAAGGGTGGTTACGTGTGCCTTTTGTCGCCCTAGACCGTGGATTAATTACTGCACTTGTTGAGAGGTGGCGTCCGGAGACACACTCGTTCCACCTTCAACTAGGGGAGATGACAGTTACATTGCAAGATGTCGAGGTTATACTAGGTTTGCCGGTCGAAGGGGAAGCAGTTACGGGGAGTACCAACTTGAAAGATATTGACCAATTATGCACAAGGCTTTTGGGGAAGGCTCCGATGAAAATCAATAATGAGTTAAACGGCCAGAAGGTTACAATGAAATGGTTAGCGCAGTTTGATGGCCAAATCAATGAAGGAGATGGTGAGGAGGTTGTTAAGCAGAAGGATAGGGGTTTCTTCCTTAGGATGCTTGGGGGTACGATATTTGCAGATCACACGGGCACACTTGTAAACCTGTGTTGGTTTCCGTTGTTGGAGGATTTTGATAAAGCCGAGCGTTATAGTTGGGGGAGCGGTACACTTGCTGCACTACATAATGGCTTGTGCCATGTTGCTACTAAAGGTAAGGAGGCTACCAGTGCGATGATCTTGCTACAGATTTGGGCTTGGGAGTGGTTGCCCATGTTGTCACCATCACGTCTAGGGAAGCGATCTCCCCTTCCGGGCGCTCCACTTGTTGGAAAGTAAGACAGTAAGACAGTGCCACTTCATACTTACATACAACTCTTATGCCCTTGTAGAATAAAAAAAATATTATTTTATTTACAAAAAGTTACAAATACATTTAAAGCCACTTAATGGTCTAACATTTCAAATAACGAAGTTGTTAATCTAAAATTAAGTATGCAAGTTAGTCTAACTTTACTGTAAAATTTCGATTATATCGTTGTTTATGATTGTACAGTTCTTTTGTCATGTAATAATGGAATACCCAACTTCATTTAATGTTAGGTGGTACGATATGTTCCCTGCTCCTGACCTTGCTCAAAGTGTGTTAGGACACTATCGGCACGCGCTAGACATAATGAGACCCGATGAGGTACAATGAAATGTTTTTACAGGCTATGTAATGTCGTAACTTTTCAATATTATTTGATCATCATATGACATTATTTAACGGCCAAACCTCATATATCTTTGTAGGTTGAGTGGATGCCAAACCTCATATACTGCTACTAAAACTGGATTGAATTCACTGGGGGAGGATTTACATACTCCTTCCGTCCCAAATTTGTTGTCCATTTACGGGCATGCGTGCCATTTTTCAATTGCTTATATCTTTCAATCTATAATGTTTTTTATAATTTTGAAAACTTTGTTTAATAGAACTCATCGAGAGCTATCAAACAAGATCCATAGTGAATATATATAGGGTCCACTATAGCTATTTCCTAACACTTTTAGTCCACCTAACATTTTCCTAACACATCTAGTCCACTCACCCATCCTAAATACGACAATACCCCTCCAGTCTCTGCGTGTTTCCTCTAGCGACAAACATTCACGCCAAAACTTCGCCGACCACCACCCGACTTCCCACCTCCTGCGACCACCCTCATCGGTGAACCTCCGGCAAGCACCACCACCAACAGCGAACTCCGGCGGAAATGGCCTTACCAATGATTTCTGACTTGCCTTACCAATGATTTCTGGCCTTACCAATGATTTCCGGCGGTATGTACCGGTCGGTGAAAGAAATGAAGAAATAGAAAAAGAAAAACCTCAGATCTGAAAAAGAAGAAAGTCGGATCTGAGAATAAGAAGATCCTCCTTTCCGGCAATTTCTAGCGGTATACAAAAGCCGCCTTCAACTTCACTCCTCTTCAACCTATGTCTGTCGTTCTCTTTTCTTCTTTCTAAGAGATTGAGACTGTGAGCCAACCGATAGAATTAGGCACACCAGAAGTTCAATTGTTATTTCATTTTTTTTTTTGAAAGGGAAAGTGGAATCGTTGCATAGACTTTTCTTCCATGGTGGTTTTGGGGAATATGAACGTGTAAGCAGTGGAAGGGTGCCTTGAAACGTGCATAAGAAAAGCACTTATTGGAGATAAGTTTTTGTACAACATGGCCTACCTTTTCATTGCTTCTAGTTTTCTATTGTCTTTTATTAATATTTATATAGTGTACAGTTGTTTTTGGAATTACCAAATCTTCAAGTACAATAAAGCTACTGATAATGCATGAGTCATGACAGAATTTTTAAATACGGGATTTAGAACCTTGTCTAGATAACCACCTCTTGTGAGTCTAGATAACCACCTCTATGTGGATATAATACTGATAACCACATCTTGTGAGTCCAGATAACCACCTATTTTGATTCTAGATATGGTTATCTATGCCGGTGACTTTTCCGGCGAACTTTCCGGCGCCGGTGGCTTTTCTGGCAAAGTCCAATTTGCTGGCGACTTTTCCAACTCCGGTGAAAATTTTCGGCAGACTTTTGGCGCCGGTGACTTTCCGGCGAATATCCGGCGAGGGTGTATTATGTTTAAAAATCAATTTGAGGGTATATTTGTCTATTAAAAATAGAGAGTGGACCTTACACCTTAGAAAATTCAAAAAAATGGATTAGAGGTGTTATGGAAATATGAGGTGGACTAGAGATGTTACAAAAAGCTATAATGGACCTTAGAACAATTCTTTAATATATATATATATATATATAACATTATACATTTGAAAATATAAACAATTTTTTGAGGTGCTGTGAATAGTGCAACTGGACGAGAAATATGGGACGGAGGGAGTATTATATATAATCTTCCCCTATGAGTTCACCCGAGACATTTAGAATTCCGGTGGGACGTTGAAAAATGTCAAAAAGAGACCTCCTCGATTATTAGAATTTTCATAATTTTTCCAAGATGTGTAATATTGTTGAAATTTAATATTGTTCAAATGTAATTCAACGCTAAGATGTGTAATATGCTTCTCCTTTTGTTTGGCAACGTGACCTTGTCTTTTGAATTGGGTCGGTCAGATTTAGAAGTGAAGCCACGAGCTTTAACCAGTGGGTTCAGAGTACCCCTCTTGTATGATATGATGGATCGGTACTAGTATTTCCTTTCTAGGTTTTGTTTGTTTATTTATTTATTTTTTTATATTTAGGCGAGTGGGTTGTTTAGGCCAGCTTACACGCACATCGACTAATTTTTTCCTTGTTCCGGTCAAAAAGCATGTAATTGCAATTTTTCATGGTAAGTAATTTTATCGGACTATGGGAAAAAAATTTACTAAAAACCTTATGATCATTATATTAATATTTTTAATTTATAGATGATCCCATCAATATTTGATGGTGGTGATGCCATATACAAAGTTATGGGGTCGGCAAACTCATGGAAAATGAAAAATTTACGAGTAATATATTAATTTTTAAATTTATAAATGATCCCATCAATATTCAATATTGACACCACACTAAATAATTTGTTAATCTTTAGAAATCCACTAAACGTTATGAAGAAATAACAAACGAAAGGGCTAAAATCCATTTGAAGTTATCACCACACACGATAATTTTTCAGAAACTAGTTTCAAGGAAAAACCCGGAGACCCACCTGGTGTGAGAGGGTACTGTAAACATCCGTTGTATTACAAAAAAAAAATAAATTCAATCTTCAGTACCCCTCCGTTCTCTCTTTGTTAGGGATGGCAATAGCGACCGAACCGATGGGTACCCGAACCGTAACAACTATTTTTACCCAAACCATAACCGAAATATTACCCGTGGGTATGGGTATGGTGTGTGATATGGCGAACCGAATGTGTATGGTTCGGGTCTGGTTTGAGGTTATACCCGAACCGTGACCCGAAACGAACCAAACACGTAATTACATAATTACCCTTCAAGTATATAGTAATTGCGTTACTACCCCTGACTATATATATACATTTACACCTGGAGAAAAACCCTGAACACACATTTCTCACTTCTCATCTCAGCCCACCACGCCTCTCGCGATTCTGCTGCGTGCGGCGGCTGCCCCACCTCAGTCCTCTCTGCTGCCGATCATCTCACCGGTCGGTCTCTCTCTCTCTCTCTCTCTGTGGTAGTGTGAAAAACCAGATTTGAGGTCGACATTACCTCTCCGACGTGTGTTTCTATTCACCGGTGGTGTACTGATGTTTTGATTTCTCTGTGATAGCACTACAACAAATATTGCTTTTTATAGCATTATTTGATAGCATACATTTAGGATTGCTATAGTAGAGGATCAATTATAGCATTCTATGGGAAAAATAGGATGAAATACTCAGGTGTTAAATTTTATAGCATTCCATTACCCACAACAATAGCATTTCCCAATTTTGCCCACAACAATAGCGTTCCCAATTTTAGGCGCCTACCCCAAGTTTTAGGGGCCAACTTGGCGCCCCCAAAAAAGACGCCAAAATCGAAAACCCCTCCAGCAGAAAACCATTCTCGAATTGGTCTATTCTCTTTCACCGAACCCATTCTCTTTTCCTCTCACAAACAGAACCCTCCCTCTCTCTCTCTCTCTCTCTCACACACACACACACACACACACACACACACACACAATCGATCGATCTGCTTTCTTTCATGGAGATGCTCTCCTTCAATGGCTGAAGGCTTCGTCCATCCCCTCTCTCTCGAACTGAACTGCGCACAAAACCCCTCCCACAACTGAGGTCTCTCTCTCTCTATTTATCTATCTATCTATCTCTGTGTGTGTATTTATACATGTATGTGATCAAGAAATAGGTGTTTTCTTTGATTTTTTCACAGAAATTAGGGCTTGTACTTGTTTGGTTGTTGATGAGAAAAAAAATTGGGGGTTTGTTTGTTTTTTTACTGAAATTAGGGCTTGTAATTGTTTGGTTGATGATGAACACATTTATACAGTGTTTATAATGTTATACTCACCCATGCATTTAGGAATTCTTTACCTGAAGTTGTTGAGAAGGGAGGTGGAAGGAAGACCCCCCCTCCTCTCTGTTGATTCTCTATGAAAGGTAGTAGTTCTTATATAAATGTATTGATTCCTCCAACAGTGTTGTATAGATTTGCATGGGTTGGGTTCATTTTTTTCGGAAAAATTGTGTATGAAACTAGGTTTTGTAAATGATTGCATGGGTTTTGGTGTGCTTAAAAGTAGTGGTCCCATTTTTCCGTTACAGTAGAAAAATCTGGCATTGTAGTTTGTGTGTAGTGGTCCCCCTTATATTAGAAAAATCTGTCCTTTTTCCATTACTGATATACATTAGAGTAGTGGTCTCCCTTCAACTCATTTTCTATGCATTTCTGAGTAAAAACACAGTTCATTGTCTGACTTTTGCTTTATACTAATGCAGAGTAAGAAAAATCTGAGTTTTCCTATATAGTAATGTTGCCTTAGATACTTACCATACCTCGTTATGTTCAAGTTACTGTTTAATTGTCTGAGATGGGGTGTCCAACTCGAACTCCTACTTTGTTTCCCTTTGGTAGGAACAAATTGCCGCTTCTATTTCGGGCAAGACCCCCTCCTTAGTTGATTCTTGAAATTCAGAGTTTTGGGTGCTTATACTAGAATCTTGGGATATGTCATTTATGTTTTTTAAGGTTTCTCTTAATTAGTTGAGATCCATACCAACCAATTTAAGGGAGAAGCAATGCAAACAAAACAACATATATAGTCAGCAACTTCACATTTTTTGTTTTAAATTTCCAACACACATAAGAAAATAAGCTTGTTGGAATCTTTCACACACTTGATTGGCCATGCCCATATATAGTCTAGCTCTTATAGGACCTATTCACTTTAACGTAGCACAAAAAAAGGGGGCAATAAATAAAAAAAAAAAGCCCCTCAATACCAATTTAGTTATGACATGATACCAAGATCTTGGTTAGCATATAACTATATCATAACATAGCCCAAGCTGAACATGTGAAGCAAATTTACGTGTGAAGAGGAGAGAATTTAGTTACCAGTTGGCACCATCCATTTTGACGATAATGTATCAAGGGGGTAAGAGTAGAGGGAGGTGTAGAGGAAGGGATGAATGTTTGTTGCTCATAAAGATTGGCTTATTTAAGGTCCTCTCAACTGTTTTTGAGGGTTTTGAGTTGATGCACTCATTCTTTTTTCCTTCTCCGGTATCTTTTAGTTTAGATCTCCTGCACTTGCTAAAATTAGTGTTTTATTGGTGCCAAGTAAGTAGGTTGTCACTTGGATAATTGGAAAACTTGTTATGAAAATAGCTCAATTCACACCTTGTCAAAGCATCCCTTTTTCATTGCACTGAATTTTTACCTTGTGGAGCAGAACTACTCTTCTTCTGCACTGTTTTTTGTTGCAGACTGTTCCTTTGAACTAATAGCGTTTATGTCTAATGTTGTGGTTCAGAGTCAATAAATTAATTTGTTCTTACTGATAAGCCATTTGTGCTTATTTCTTTTTGTAGGATACATAACACCACATTATTAGTATAGTTATAGAAACACTCCCAAGAAGTTTAGGAAGGCATGTTTTTCGGTCAAGATGAAGTCATGCATCCTTGGTTAATTACCTATATGGGTAAGAAAAGTAATTCCGGGCTAGCTTGTGTCTGTTCTATTGCTAGTGAGCTAGATATTTATGTGACAGTGTATAAAACTTGCATGTAACAAATGATTGTAGCTAAGTTGCACGAAGCGGGGGCGGGGGCGGGAGCGGGAGCGGGAGCGGGGGCGGGAGCGGGGGAGCGGAGGTACCTAGAAGCTCCCGAGGTTGGGAGCGCCTATGGGAGCGCCTATGTATATTTTAAATATTTTTTAATAATTTTATATACATTAAAGGAGGGGGTTAATAAAGTCCATTTTTTTTTTTACAGTTCAAAAAAAAAAAATAAAGTCCATTTTCAAAAAATAAATGAGACTTGTAAACTTTATTGGGCCACCCATAGTTATCCTGGCCCAATACCTTTTCGTCAATAGCCCAGCTATTTATACATCAAAGTTGTAAAATGGATACAGCTGGTACTGCTGTAGTTAATTCTCTCCCAACAAGAAATACAGCTGTAGTCATTTATACAGCTGGCAGTGCTGTATCTAGCCCATTTCTCAAAAACCCATCAGATCGAAACAAACCCATTAGATCAAACCCATCAGATCAAGACTCTCTCTCTCTCTCTGCAAATCGTGCCTGTCTCCGACGATTACAGTCACCAAATCGTCTCTCTTCCATGGTTTCCGATGATTCTATCCAGTCGTCTCTCTACCATGGTCGACGAAATCGTCTCTATTCCATCGTTGGAAGTAAACGATGACGGCATACGGAGTCGATCGGAGCTCCGGCGATCGAAGCCCAACCGAAAGCTCCCATCTCCCTTAGGAGCGCGATCCCATCTCAAGAGGAACGCGCTCCCGTCGCGTTTCTGTGTGGGAAACGCGAAATCGCGTTTCTCGTACGGGAGCGGCTCCAAAGTGGACGTTTCCTGCAACTAAGGATTGTAGTACTTTCTTTTATCTTCAAAAGAAAAAAATGATTATACTTTGAAGAAATATAGGAGTAATTTATAAACCTAGAAGTCTAGAATAGTGTAGGTTGGAAAAGATGCACTTTAATTGTAAAGAAGCCTTGGGAATTCAAGACTTACAGGAGGAGAGTATCAAAATTGATCTTTGCTTGTTCAATGGGTTCATGGATCCACGTTTAACTGCCATTGCATGATCATTTAATTGAAACCCAATTAACAGAATGGGGAAAAAGAATGGATGTGACTTTTTTTGGGAACCGATACACTTTTACAGAGTGTCGTGGTTATTCACAATGTAAATGATGGGAGAAACGTTTCTGTTTGTCGGGAAGCGTTGCTACTTGCGGCAACGGTTCGGTTGGTTGCTTACTCTGTCACGGAGAGATAATTGACATTGCATCAATTGTGGAGGGCATATTGGAAATGCAAAAGCATGGGAAACACCTAGGGGTCGCTGCTTGTTCTTTCATTTGGATTTAATTTTAACTCACTTAAGCAGGTGTTGGTATATAGGACTGCACCTAATATACACATCGGATATGAACCAGATAGCTTCAGCATCAATGACCATTTGCTTAAGGGACCCGTCCATTTTTTTTTTTGGACATAGGCTACTGCTGCCCCTAATTCATTGAAATTAACTTGTTTGGTGGATTGGGGGTTCCATATCAAGTACTATTCTGATTAGTAGTATTTTGAAAATGCAAATAAGAAGTGCTAGAGCATTTTCCCCAACTTCACCATCCATGCTATTTGCAAACTCCAGCAACTAGGGTCCTGTTTTAAGCACCTAAGGCACTTTACTTAGGGACATAGGGTTTCGTTTTGTTGCTGTTCTTGATCTCCAAAGTCAGATCTACATCTACTCTCTACGCGATCGATTCTCGGTATCTCTCTCTCGCTGACTCTCTCTCTCTCTCAAACACACACACACACACACACACACACACACAAACACACACACACACACTCTTGGTTCGATTCTTGCAACAGAGGGTCTTGATTTATTTGGCTTGTTGAAGCAACAGAGGGTCTTGATGTATTTTTCATTCTAGTTCTCAGTTTATTGATCCTGACAGTATTCTTAGTTGTCATTGTTCTTTTGTTATGAATAACTATACATTCTTAGTTGTCATTGTTCTCAGTTCATTGTTCTTAGCTGGGATTTGATCAATTTTGTACAGGGCATGAAAATGATTTTGGCATTGTGTATTGTATAATTTGAATTTTGCAAGTGATTCGGTTACCCATACCCTATCGGTTTGGTTATTACCCAAAACCCGATTGGTCAATGCTAATTTGTTTCCAATTGATTCGGTTACCCAATCGGTTCGGTTATTACCCGAACGGCCGAACCCCGAATGGTTCAGCTCCGGTTTCTATTTCCCCTACCCATTCAGTTACTGGTTCGGTTCTGGGTATCCTTTTAGTTTCGGGTATTGGGTTCAGATACGCCAATACCCGAACCGAACCGCCCCATTGCCATCCCTACTCTTTGTCCATTCATTGTTTATGATTTTACAATTTTTTTTTTTGGAAAATAAAAAGTACTTATTATTAGCACAATTAGCAATTGCGTTATAGTTAGGCCAATGTACCCCAATGGTAGGATTGTTCTGCCATGCCCGTACGTTGGGTAGAATTGTCAGAAACATATAGCGCAATTATTAATTGCGCGTTCCTGTTGCCATAAATAGGCGCGTTCCTATTGCTATAAATAGGCATATCGCATGAATGAACTTACTCCATCCCATTTCAGCACTGCAGTTGTTTTTTACCCAAAATGTTTTTTCTCAAAATACTCTACACGCTAGCTAACATGGCTTTTTGTGACACCATTTTCAGATATCGTTTATAGACAAGACATGTGGGTGCGGTCAATCGCTCCATCCGGCGGATATCGCTTATAGGCAAGACATATCCTATAAGCGTATGCCATCGGGTTGAGAGATGATATTGTAGCCGCTCCCCAAGAGGACCGTCCCTCTGGCAGTTACGCTGGATGCGGTCCATCCCATCTGTAACCCAACAAGCTTCAGTGTGGGTATTATAGATGCGGAACGGGTACAGATGGGACGTTGAGGACTACCTGCAAGGATAGTCTCAAATGGAGAAATTTTCTAAATTGATTTCTCTCTTACAACTCATCTTGACCAAGTCCAAGCGCAACGGCATTGCATAAAAGACCAAAATGTAATATTGTTAAAATGTAAATAATTCAATTAATTTTTATTTTGTTCACTATAAGTCAAATAGGGAAAAAAAAAAAACTATATAGCGCAATTTTAAAACGCGCTATATAAACTCACCGTCCACCTGGCACACACGTGGACGTGGGTCTTTGCCAGGTGGAATTTCGATGTGGAAGCGCAATGAAAAATTGTGCAAAGAAGTATTTTTACAAATAGTTTGAAATGTGAAGTACTTTTTCAATTAGTTTGCAAAACTGGAGTACTTAGCCGAAAAACTCTTTATTTGTTTACAATAGGAAGGAGGGGACAGAGATAGATAAATAGATAGACGGACAGATTTGAGATTTCAGAGCAAGGTTTTGTGGCAGACTAGGGTTTCCAATGGTTCCTGAGAGGGTGCTCTCAGCAGATAGCGCTGCGCAGCTTCGGCAAGGCATCGATTTGGTTCTGTCTCGATGGTCTGCCCTCCAGATGGCCGTCGTCAACGAGTGGGGTGGCCGTGACTCTCTCCTCAAATCCCACCAACTCGCCGCCGACATCTTCTCTTGGTTCACCCAATCCAGAGGTACTTGTATATGTCTTTACTATACACTAGATGTACTTTCACCGTTTCTACTGTTACTTTTGATGGGTTTTTTCCTTTGATATTCAATTCGCTAGCCGTACCTTGGAAAAACTAAAACCCTGGTAATTCAATTGGCTTCACCTCGATTTGGCTCTTTGCGCAGCTGTTAGTATCCCTTGGCTTTCAAAGTGAGGTCTGGGTTCAAGACTAGGGAGAGACATCAAAACCATTTGGTTGTTAACCTAATTCCCCTCCAACCCCATTGATGTATACAATGGTGGCCAAAAAAAAAAAAAAGGGCTTCATCCTTTTATGGGTCATATTTATATCTCGTTCTGGGAGTTCTTCTGTCCTGAATATTTTCTGCCGTATGAAGCTTGATAAAAGTTCTCATGTGGGTTGGGAGATAACATTCGTTTATGACCCCTTTCCTCAATGGGTTAAGCTTTCTGTTGAGACATACTTCTAGTGGAGACTATGAAGCACGGATACAGGTACAGGATCTGGATACGACATGAAACGGATATGGCAAAACCCAATTCAGATCGGCGGGATACAGCTGTGTAAATTATACATGTTCATAATTATTAGTCTCCTAGTAGGCAAAAACTTGAACCAAAACAAGTTAAAAGAGTAGTTAAATTGCCACTAACAAGCATTAAGCACATGTCCATGTCAAAATTCATTCCAAACAAAGAACGCTAACAAAACTAATACGAAGCATCCAACGTTCTTGCCAGAAGTCCTGAACAAGAAGTGAAAATTCCTATTAATTTCCTCTCATATCAACAAGAGCCTTCAATTAGCAACATCAATTGCATCCTCTCCACATTTGCCCTTTCCTTTTGTAATAGAGTTGTTCTCAACAAGTTATAACCCGGCAGTACATAACCACTAATTAAGTTGTTTGCAGCAAATTGAAAAGCACTCACATAATATGGGTTTCTTCATAAATGGAATGGCAACCCACTTGATTAGAACATGCGAGCAATCTCAGAATGCAAGTGTTCTCGAGCACCAAGATTGAATGCCGTCTCAATAGCAGTAGTTCCACTTGCCTTTCTTTTTCTTGTTTCATACCCGTCCAACCTAAATCCTCCCTTTTCAAAACTCATTCCACCAATAGCATTAGATTGGCAAGACGAAGGTGGTAAAGGAACATTTTAGGCATGTTCATTTTCACCTTGTTCTCAGCTTCTTTAACTTTCCTTATCATTTCTGCAAGGTGTTGAAGAGTCACTTTGGGACACTATCTCATCTCATTACTAATAATTTGATCAACATACCTCAACATTCCGCTGATCAGGTTGTCTAACTAGGATTTCAAAAGAATTTGATAATCGTGAACTGTATTACTAGAGATAGAATGCATTAATTGACTTCTATTGTTAACAATTGTCTAGCCGGAATGTATTTTGCACCATGAGTGGGTTATTGTTTGGGTGCAATGATAAAATTAAGTATCCCCAGGGAGTAGATTTATCATTAGAATTTGATATAATTTTCTCGTGTAATTTTCTGCTTTTGATTTTCTTTTTTTGCCAGAGCAATTATATATTGATGACTTAGAAGATATGCTTGATGAATCTATGCTCTCTCTCAATACAGAGATTGATGACGGCAGCGTTGAGGAGGTTTGGTTTCCATTTGTAACGAGTAACCCTGCATTTTCAATATCCATGTTAATGACAATTATGTCAAGTGGTCAGATCTTGCATAATCTTGTTGCATATGTTCGTTATGGTCCTCTCTTCTTGCTTTTAAAATTGTTTAGAACACTTTAGAGCTTGTGTTAGTTAGTCCATGAATATCCTCGACTGAAACTCTCATAATTGTCCTGCACTCCTGTGAACTATGTTTTTGTAGAAATGTAGGTCTGAGTTTGTTGATTATCTGTACTTGGGGACAAATAACTTTATTTCTAATTGCACACGTAGAGCCTATTTAATATGTAAGAGCATGAAATGATAATTTAAGATGTTGAAAATTGGCCGGAAATTTATTTATTTTTTCAGCTTCTAAGGTCTACGACACGAAGTCCTTTGGCTATTGGATAAGAAAAGAAATGTTGGCTCCTTACCTCTGATTCTCTTATATGGAGGTTAGAAGAAAATTCACATATTTAAATTTAGGCACGTTTTTGTCAATGTTCTTCATGTGTCCTTGCAAGTTGCAACATCCTTTGATTGGTATACCTCTGAGATAGGATTCCTTTCAATGTCAGGTTTCAATAGGATTCCTTTCAACGTCAGGGTTTAATTTTAAACTTGCTGATGAACAAAGCGTCCTATACAAAAGTTGCAAAGATACTTTGGTACAGGGCTGCAGTTTTGCATGTCTGAGGAATATTCGTGGTGTTGTCTGTTCCTGCATTATTATGCTTGTTCTGGTCATTAAAATATTTACTAAACAATGCCGTTGGAATGGACTATAATCCATGTTGTCATTTGAATGGGTTGAATTTAATGTTCTTTTATTTGTAGTTACAAATTTACTAGCAGAAGTAGAATATAAGCGCATGTGCAACTAATTGCCATTTTGTTGAAAAATTAAATAGGAACTGGTGACTTTTTACCATCTTTATATGTTGATTTAGCTAATATTGTCTATTTCATGCTTAGTTGTAATTAGGATTTGAAAGTTGTATGTTTTGCAAGTTATGTGCATTTGCATTCAGCTATGCAATCTCTGCCAATTGGCTGTTTGGTGTTGTTTATTCAAACGAGAATATGCAGATAGCTGAGAAATTAATGATCATGCATGAAGAATGTTTGGAAGGTAACTATCAGTCGATCCAAATTTTGAGGGAAGCTAATCCTCTGGCTGTTGTTGTTCCTCATATACAGGTAAGTGTGTGCAGTCCTCCTTTGATTAAAAGTTTAATGCTCCATAAATGAGAGTAGTTTACCATTTTTACTGTGCTGGTGCCTCATGTTTTTTTTTCTTGTTTTGGAGTTTTCAAATTTCTGAATTATGACTTTAGATGTTTGAAAACAAAATGTCTTGGAATGATAAAAAGCTCTACATGGTTTAACATTTGGAGTAAAAGATTGCCCAGGCAGCTGTAAAAAGTAAATCTAAAATGTACAAGTTGTTCCCATCCAGAAATTTTGTGTGAAGAGATTGTAATGGTAGTTGGTTAGATGTGCCCTTGTGCTGAAGAATGTATGGACAAGCTAAGCATTCATTAACAATCCTATTAAGATGTTAAAGTATGGTAGTGCTCAAGTTTTGTGGTGTCCTCTCAATATTGAATATCAAGTGAAGGATGTATATAGTTTTGTTTGTGACTCTTAAATGAGAATTTTCTGTTTTTTAGTTGTCTATTTTGAGAAGGAAAGCTAAACATATATAAAAACTTCACAGGGATGCTAGTATGCTACCCACATACGCATACACATGTACAACCAACGAATAACGAGTGCGAGTGGCCAAGTCTACAAGCAAAGCGAATCTACAAAATTCACAAAAGAATCAAGACTTGAGGTACAGATCCGTCACCCAACTACATCGAGTAATCAAAAAGGGACTCTTAATCCAAGAAATGTTATCTAACACGCCTTGGAATGGTCTTATGTCACGCTCGAATCAACAAGATAAGGCATAATGGTGTGTGCGACTATCCTTGCTACCCCTTCATTCCACCCCTCCACCTGGACATTACACATACCACCTCCATATTGTACCCAAAGCCATTCCGAACAAGCCAAAGATAGGTTCCACAACCCTCTAGCCACAACTCAACAATCATATATTAATAAGAGCGAGAGCTCCTTTTTCTTACTTTTGCAAACCGGGTCCCAATTCACCTGGTAAAATTCTTTGTACGAGGACTATCTTCCCGCATGAAATTCCTGGTAATCCTGTAAATAGAATCACAAAAACTAAAAGTGAATTAGAGGTCTGCATATTGTAGTTGACAATGGAGAATGTCACAACTTGGATGAAAGTGGCTCTACCCATGAAGGATAAGCAGTTAGCTTTCGAGCTGGACAATCTCTCATGAAGGCTGCTATGTTTGTACGAGGCTTTTCTTACTGTTGCTCTCTTCCTCGACTGACAACGTACAAGTACAACTAGTTCGTACTGGTCCACTTTTGCACATATAACAACGATTATATACAATTACCTTCTCCTAATTAGATTGTCCGTTTATAAAATCTTCCCTTGAGCTGCCGTAAACATATTCAACTTCACATATGAGCATTTGCCTCTATTCATTTGGCACTTAGATGATAAATAAGCTCATCTAGGACCAACGTATCTTGATTTTGTGCATTTCGATGGGAGGAACTCCAAGGGAGGAATCAAACTGTTACCAAATTTGTACTTTGATGACTCATGTTTGAAGAATCATTTGGCGCAAGCGTAGGTGTTTAGACCTAGTTTCGTCAATTCCTTATTTCCAATCCATTTTAATCTAACTATATGTTAGATTATATGGAAAATATTAGGTTTTAAGTAGTAATCCTACCTCGAGTGTTGAGTCTTGAGGTCTGGTCAAGCATGCCTGAACTTTTCCTTGATTTTTCCTTGTTTACTTCGCTCTCTCATCTCCAGGGGGGAAAAATGACCTTTAGCAGAAGCAATTCATATTCTTTTTATTAGATTCAAATTTGCAGATGCGATTGGTATATGTATGGGAGTCTCCTACCATATAATGAGTTTTGCAGACAGTGCAAGTTAAAAAATATAAGGTTTTGTAGATGGTGTCACCACCTCTTCAATCCACGAATGTGAGCCATCCAACTCACTAATCAAATTTCATTATTTTGGACTTTCTGCTGATGTGTTTCTAAACTCCCCAGGACAACCAGAGGTATTTAACATTTCTGTCTTTTTTGATAAATTGATCATATAATTCGTTTTTTAACTATGATAATGTTCAAGCCTAGTCAAGCCTGTAGGCACTTATATTATAGGATTGGTGCACATTTGTAAAGCCAAAATTAAACTGAGTAATTTTCCTTTTGTTGCAAGTAGTCGAACTAAAGTTGTTTAGCTTCAACTTCCTCATTGTGAAGTTCTTAACATTGGAGTTATAAATTGAGGAGTTAGGGGAGCGTTAACTGGAGATTCAAGGCATTGTTTGCCCTGTTTTGAACAAAGGATATTATCTTCTCCTGTGATACAGCCCATATGGTGCATGTATATGGGCTGTTTGAATGCCTTGTGGCAGCAAACTGCGGTCTGCGTGTCATATGCTGGCACTGCTGGTAATTAGATTGTTTTCACTAAAGTAGCCTTTTGGACACGGATCTCATACCCTTATCTGAGCCGACACCGGTATTTTGTACATTTAGAAGGTTACATGTAACATTGGCTACTAATTGTTCGTCTTTTGCTTCCTAATTGTGCATCAGGGCATGAATAGTGATGACGACGATGATGTTGATGAAGACAAAAACAGGAGAGCTGAGAATGATGATTCGTCAGGAATGGTAGTTGATGCCCCCAATTTCCAGTCAAATCAAAATCATAGGGACGTGATGGTTGATAGGCCAAGACCCAGTGAGGCAGCTGTAGCAGAAGATGGATGGACAGTAGTGGCCCCTAGGCAGAACAGAGGGACAAGGAACTAAGCCAAACCCTGATGTCCGGTGGTCCTGTTTCATTTGTACTTCTTTTCTCCTAGTCATCATTTACCCTTTTGTCCTTTCCTAAAGAAGAACTGGGTCACCAAGCACTCTCTCCTTGAGAGATGGACATGTTATGTATCTAGGAAAAAGTTTTGAATAGAAGCCGAAGGTGTGTTTCGGCGATTGAGTAAGTGATTTTCCAGGAGTTCCCAGTTTTGGCTTCTTCTTTATGTGTTTGTGCTTTGCTTCAGTGCCATCGAAGTAGTTGTGAAATGTGGTACTTCAGCTGCAGACTGCTATTTTTGCATGGTCCTAACTCCTAAAGCATCGTAATTCATACGTGTAGTACTTAGTTAATTCACGTGGTTAGCAAGCTGTAATGCTGTGTGCCATTGTCCATTCATGTTAAGGTACATGGCATTCAAAACTTGGTATATTTATCCATTAACAGCTGATGGCTAGTCTGTATTGTCCGCAGTTACTGGTTTTAAACTGGTGCAACTTCCGCTACAAAGGTTTGCCTTTGTTTTTGCCCAGAGTGGAACTGGAAAACCATTTCTGTTTGTTGAGGACAGCGAGCTAGGGGTTTTCAAGAGACTAATTCTAGCGGCAATCTCTTTAGAAACCAAAGCATGGTATGGAAGCCCAGGTGTAACACCATGAGACTCAAATGGAGGATTTGTTTAGGTATTGTTCCATTTCAAAACAATTCGCAAATGCCATGTCTAAGTTAATGGAGTATATTTTTTGCTTAGTTGTGATGAGTTTTGTCTGAACCAGTGCGTAAAGTCTAATTTGTAAAAATGCTTTCCGCGTGGGTGCCTGTGATTCCGATATGATTAATATTTTGTATCAAATTTTATGTCCCGTAATTAATTTGACCAGACAAATATGGCTATTTGGTGCTGAATAAACATATTATGGTTGGATCTGAATTTGGAAAGGAAGAAATATTACAACGGAAATATAAACTTGGTATTAGGGATGACTTGAATCAAATAACACATGCAAAATAACAATATCGTTAAGCTTATGGTTGGATCTGAATTTGGAAAGGAAGAAATATTACTCTACAACGGAAATATGAACTTGATATTAGGGATGACTAGAATAAAAAAACACATGCTCATTTTATGTGTTATTCCCAACTCAACTGAAAATAAAAACGATAAAACTTGTCTTATCTTTACTCTTCCTTTTCTTCACCATCCCCACGTGCAAATGCAAAGATCCAACCTGCGCCTGAGCTCCACTTTACTTTTTTTTCCCTTGTCACTAAACTCTTCTTTACTTGATTGTACTAAGGGCATGTTGGTAGTGTCTTTTTAAAAGTTGTGTCTATAGTTATATTTATAAATAATCTTAACAAAATGTGTTTTTAGCAAATATTTTTGCTGCTTGTTTGGAGTATAAAAGTTTATGAAGTTCTCAGAAATTGTGCAAACACCAAATTTGTATTTTCACATGTTTAAAAGAGGGATTCTTAAGTATGGGTCCTATCCTCTATAGCTCGTAGGAGTTAGTCCTAGTCACTTTAATAGCTTATCTCTTTTTTTTTTTTGGGTAAATCAGCTTGAAATAAAAAAGAGGCTAAACGAATGTACAGCCTACAAGGGCATACCCCAGGAGGAAAAGAAAAACAACAAAAGAAAAGGAAAAAGTGTTGGGAAGGCCAAAAGGCTACATGGGATAGGGAAACTAACTACCAAGTGTTTCTCTCTCATCTAACAGAGGAGAGAGAAACACTGGACAAAAGTAAATATGAAAAAGTAGATGCATTGATTTGGCCCACATAGGAACGGCCTTGAAGGTACATGAAATAGGTGGAAAAGTAGAGAGATGGGAAACCCATGATGAGGGCCCATTGATGTAGCCCAATGGACGGGTCCAGAAATGCAGCATTTGTAATTGGGCTGAACGCAACAATTGGAATGGCTCAGTATGAATAAGTTGTTGGGCTACTTGGATTGGCCCAAATAGCTAACATGAAGAACTTTGGGCCTTGATGTTTCTAATGGTATGGCTCACAAACGGACTGGGCCTTCAACTTTTCCGAAGAGAATCTTCAAATTGGACCTCGCTACCATAGCAGCCCGAATGAGCATCACAATGGCACCAATAAACAGTTGGAAATGATCCAAATCCAGTACCACAAAGAAGGTTGCTGACTGGATCTAGTGTATGAGAACTATGAGGCCAGAGGACAGCCCCCTCTGGAATAGGCAATCCATTACAGTGGGATCAAAATGGTAGAGGACAACCCCCCTCCACCTAAGCTTCACACAAAAAAAAA
Source organism: Vaccinium vitis-idaea (assembly GCA_963854785.1). Lineage (NCBI taxonomy): Eukaryota > Viridiplantae > Streptophyta > Magnoliopsida > Ericales > Ericaceae > Vaccinium > Vaccinium vitis-idaea. Next base: position 18,871,194 of record OY978225.1, on the reverse strand, counting down.
AAAAAAAAAAATTAACGTTTCAAAATGTCCTAAATTACATAATTTGGAGCAAATAATGGTATTTGGAAACACAAGCAGCCTTTATAGGCTAATACATGAGCAGACCCAGTACATATGGTAGTAGACCACAGCTTATCTCTTAGTCTTAAGTTTTAAAAGTACTCACTCTAATAGCTTCTCTCTCTTCTTAACACCATGAAGACTCGAATGGAGGATTTGTCACACGTCTTTGATTTTCAACATAATAAATAAATAATTTTTCAAATGAGATAATATAACGCTTCCATCCATTTGCTTCCAAAGATCTCACCGTAACATCCTACAATACAAGTTCGGTAACCACGTGCCCGTGTCCCATTATAGAACATGAGTAAAAGTAAAATTGTTACAATATTCCAAATCAAATGGGTCAAAGAATAGGACCACATTTTCATCTTTAAAAGAGGTTCTACAAGGTAGAAAAGATAGTTCCTGATGCATGCTTTCAAAAGAATTGATATACACTCCAAAGCATTCCACATCATGCCCTCTAAGTTGTACCTAAAAATAATAGGGTTGGGCTACACTAGCCTAGTAGAAAAACTTGCTACAAACACTAAATACATATGAAACAATGAGCACGAAAGAGATGATAAAATACTAGACAATTGGTCAATATGAAAACATCAAGTTACAAACTGGAGTGGGTGAAACCTGGTTAACCTACTAATGGGCATAGCACGTGCCTATGGCAGTCACCACGAGAGGGTGAATAGCTCAGCACCACATAGGGAGTCCTTAAGCCCTGTGCCGAGCTGTACTGACCATGAATAAGGTCAGAAAAATTAAGTAAGTTAATACATCAGGATGCCCTAGCTCGGCGTGAGACAGAAAGGGATGCCCCCGATATGGCCGAGCTAGGTAGGCTACGAATATAGCTTAAACAGCATTCTGGAATACGCAATTCAGCTCGGCGTGATGAGTTGAGCTATGTACGGGTTATTCCGAGCTACGTGTAAGCGATGAAACCCATTCATACGCATTGTGATTTAAGAGTTTACAGTACGAGATACTAACTTAGGCATCAGAGGGCCTTTGCCGTCGAGAGGCAAAGGTGCTCTAACCCTTTTTCTGTCTTGTAGACTTGGGGTTGAATCAAGGAAGCACGTGATCCAGGGCTACGTGGACTTTATTCCTGTACAATTGGCGCCGTCTGTGGGAAACGCTTACAAAAAGTTTTATTCTTTTGAACAAAGATCAACAATGGTGATTTCAGAACTTGTTTTGGGCACTCCACAAAGGGAGGACGTGGAAGATGATGGTGGAACCACCCTTGTGTAGACTACGAGAAAGAGTGCAAGGATGGACGAGACTCCTGCGGTTCTAAAAGCACCACAAAAGAAGCCAGCTGTCAGAAAGTTTAATATAGGGCATATCCCTGAGATTCCAAAGTTCAGGGATACACGCCTGATAAACTACGATTCTCCAAAATCAGGCGAGCGGCGAAGACGCTCAAAGACACCACAAAGAGGTGGGGAAGCCTCCATCCGACGTGAACGGAGGAGAAGCCCTCCGAGGAGGGAGGGTCATAGGCGAACAAGGGATCAAGAGAAAGAGGACAGCCTCGACCGAAAAGAACAGGAGGCAGAAGAGTTGGTCCGTGAAGTCACTCGACGAGAACGAGAGATTCAGGACCTAAAGAAACAACTCCAAGAGAAGGAGAAAGATTTACGCTCACGGATGAGATCCGTGCAGTACGAGAAAGACAGAAGGGTCCACCATCGTGACAATATCTCTGCTGACCGAACAGCCTCCCCGCGAAAACGGAGAGAAATGAGTGTTTCCATTGAAAGGAAAGAAAGAAGGAAGCATGCTAGGGACATGTACGAGAGATCTGGTTCCAATGAGCATATTCCAGAACAGTTTGCGAGAAGAAGGGAGACTGGTCGAGCAGAAGGAGGACCTAAAACTGCACGAGAAGCAGCTAAGGAGGCCCTGGGCCAGATCTCGAAGTCACCACTGGCCCACTGGATCCGAACAGAAAAGACACCGAGCAGGGTGAAGCATTCGGCATTCATCCCTTATGAAACCAGCACGGATCCAGTGGCCCACATTCAGCACTATCAACAGGCCATGTTCATGCATGAGCAAGACGATGCCTTGCTATGCAAGATGTTCCCATCCAGCTTGGGAAAAGTGGCCTTGAGTTGGTACCACAAACTCCCAGAAGGGTCAATCCTATGCTGGGCTCAACTAGCCAAAGAATTTACTGCTCGGTTTCTAACAAGCTGAGCAGCCCCAAAGACATTTGATGCATTAACCTCTATGAGACAGAGGGATGATGAAACTCTGCGGCAGTACTCCAAACGTTATTGGGAGACTTTCAACGAGATTGAAAACTGCAGTGAAGAATATGCTTTGGCAACGTTCAAGACGAGCTTACCCATGCACAGTAAGCTACGAGAATCGCTTACCATGCATCCAGTAAGACTGTGGCCAAACTTATGGAGAGAATCCAAGAACACGCACGGGTAGAGGATGACGTCCTACAGGCTGGAGGGAAGATTGTGGCTGGACAACCTCAGCTTCTAGAAAAGAAAACGGTAGAGTCAAGGGTGTACAAGAAGGAGTACACGACAGGACAGAAGGACTATCAGCAGCAGAGGAAAGATAAAGCTGATCCAGACCCCAAATCATACTTTAGCGTCATGGCAACCTTCAACGTCCCGATCTACAAGATGCTGTACAGGATTAAGAATGAACCATGGTTTAGGAGACCCTAAAAAATGACGGGGAATGCGGAGAAGAGAAGAGCTACCAACCAGCACTGCAGCTATCACAGAGATTGGGGACACATGACTGAGGATTGCGTGGAGTACAAAAAGTTTCTGGATGAAAAAGTGGCGGAGGGCCATCTTAAAGAATTTTTGGCTGATAACAAGAATGATGCCGAGCTGGTAGAAGAGATGGACTACGAGAAAGGTCCAAAGGGAACAATCCATATGATACATGGATTGGTGGCCCCGTATACCAACAATGAGGTAAGGCATATTCAAAGAGTCAATGGGCAAGCAAAACAGGTCATGAAGCTCGGCACGAAAAGGCAGAGGACTGAGGGGGTAACGGAGGCCCCCATCGCCTTCACTGATGATGATCTAGATGGAGTATCAATACCCCATAATGATGCATTAGTAATTACCCTAAGAATAGGGGATTACGACGTGGAGAAGATCCTTGTGGATCAGGGAGCCAGTATAGAGATCATGTATTACCATACTTTCAAGAAGATGGAACTCCCACCGAGCTCGTTGCAAAAGTGTTTAGTCCCACTGGTTGGCTTCAGTGCACAAACAGTATGGCCTATGGGAAAGGTCACGCTCCCTGTCAGAGCAAGATCAGTTGTTCTTAAAACTGATTTCTTGGTGGTGGACCTGCCATCCTCCTACAACGTGATTATAGGGAGAACCTGGATGCACAAAATGAAGGCCATCTCGTCGACCTACCACCAAAAGATCAAGTACCCAGGAGCAGATGGCATAGAATGCATTAGGGGAAATCAAAAGGTAGCCGACCAGTGTTTCAACATGGTGCTGAAAAAGTCCCCAAAGGCCGAGCTGGTCCAGACGGTTGAAGTTCCAGATCAGCCAACCTTGGAAGACGTTGGAGGTGACCCCACCAAGAAGATGGTGGAAGGGTTGAAGAAGATACAGATTCAAGAAGGTGATGCAGAAAGATATTTCTTAGTGGGGGAGACCCTTGCCGAACGAGAGGAAAAAGATTTGGTTGCCTTTTTGAAGGACCATATTGACGTTTTTGCATGGACCCCCCAGGAGATGCCTGGGATAAACCCTAAAGTGATCTGTCACCACTTAAACGTGGATCCTTAGCACAAGCCGGTTGTGCAAAAGGCAAGAAGGTCGGCACCACAACACGCAGACGCTGTCATTGAAGAAGTCGAGCGGCTACTCGAAGCGGATGCCATACGAGAAGTGAGCTATCCGGAATGGCTGGCCAACACTGTTGTGGTCAAAAAGAAAAATGGGAAGTGGAGAGTCTGTGTGGACTTTACCAGCCTCAACAAAGCATGCCCCAAGGACAGCTTTCCATTTCCCAGGATTGATCAACTAGTAGACGCCACGTCAGGCTATGAGAGGATGAGCTTCCTCGACGCATATCGGGGATATCATCAAATAGTTATGTACGAGCCAGACCAGGAAAAAACGTCCTTCATCTCACCAAGAGGACTCTACTGTTATAAGGTCATGCCATTTGGGCTAAGGAATGTGTGGACGCACCTTCGGAGGGATATCTCGAATCGATTCGGAGTCGCCACCCGGGTATTAGCGGATTGTCCCCGAGGAACCGAACTCGATTGACTCATGCCTCATTCAATGGATAAGGAATACTGGCCCGTCATCACCATACTATCTTAGGTTTGGGAGCTCAGTTACGAGAGGGGAAGGGTTTTACGGCACCCCCCTCGCCCGGTTCGAAGACCGGTCTCTACTTGACTTTTGTGGGTGTGGACGGCCCACCGGAAAACGGTGCATTTTCGCGTTTCGAAAAGATTGTGTTTGTTTGAGTCGCCACCCGGATTTGAGGTCCGAACCCAAGAAACCGATAAAAACATGACTCATTTGCCTATTTGAAAAAGATTTCACTGATCATGGCGGAACCAAAGATTTCTCGGATTCGGGGGTTTGGTTACGAGAGGGGAAGGGTTTTACGGCACCCCTCTCGCCCGGTCCATGAACCGGTCTCTACTCAATATTTTGTGGGATTTTAGAAATATTTGAAATTCGATTTATTCATAAAAATAGGGGATCGGGAATGGGAATCACATAAACATAAAATGTATATCTAAAGTGGATGCTTATGCTTGATGATTTTCATGAGTAATGATGATGATAACAAGTGAAACCATACAAGTATTTACAAGGAAATGAGAAATTACAGAAACTGTACAGCAATTTCAGAAATTTATGAACATGAGACCTAATTAAACTGTTTCACAAACTGGATCCCAGAATAGGGATTGAGCGCTCAAAGACAAAGGCTTAAGCGCTCAACCTCTTCAAACCAGTTTGAGTGCTCAAGGCTCATGGATTGAGCGCTCAAACCAGTTCCTGGCTTCTGTGAAATTACACCTTTTTGCCGCTTCTTTACGAGATCAAGCGTTTATCAAACACTTTACCATGAGAAACAAATAAGAACAGATAGATTGATCTCTTAAAGAATGATGAAAAGAGCATAATCACCACAAATTCACAAAGAAATGTTTGAAAATAGAGAAGTGAGGGAGGAATCCAGATCCTAAACACAACGATAATAACTCACACACACAAATAATATGCTAAACCATGGTCCATCATCGAAATGACAAACAATCAGCAAACTGCTCAAGAACAGCTTGAGCGCTCAAGCTAATGACATTGAGCGCTCAGGCCATAATCTGGCTTTCTGGTTTTTGGCTTGAAAATGGATTTTTAATGATTCTCAGGACCCTCAGGACTTTAAACAGAAACAAATGAACATGATTTCAGTCACCATTTTGTACTCAAAGATGAGATTTGCAAAGGTCTTGATTTTCGATCATCACAAAATAGTTAACCAATATTCATGCATGTGATTTTGAAATGGAAATGAACTGTTTTGAGGGTCACATGAACACAGGTAACCATTAAACAATGATCAAAACCAAAAGATGGCACAAAAATCAACAAAACAGAAACTCATTTAGAACTGGGATTGAGCGCTCAAGGCTTGAGGCTTGAGCGCTCAACCCCTGCTATGACTGCAGATTTGAAAACTGTTTTTAGACAATTTTTAGACCTTTGTGAGTTCAACGCAAGTATAATGAACTTGCTTGAACTCACTGGTCTTCCTCAGATGGATCAAAACAGTGAGTTTTTCACATGTTAACTACCTTTTGAACTTGGTTGGAGACTTGAACTTGATTTTGGGCTTAGGAATGGATGATTGTGGATGTTTTTTGTTAGTACTCTGGGTGAATTGGATAATGTATGTGATTGGTTGATGATCAAGGATCGAATTTTGGACTTGAAGAGTGGTTTTTGCAAGTGGTTTTGATGGGAAATGAGTGGTTTTGAAGAGAGAGAGAGAGGTGGTCGATTTTCTGGAGAAAATTGGGAATGCTGGAGTGTGAGAATGGGCCTCCTCAAACCAGGGGTGCTAGGTGGTTTTATAGAGTGAGTGGGAGGGAAGAGAGGAGAGAGAGAGAGAGAGTGGGTTTGTATTTGAAAGTGGGTTAGGAGTAGTTTTAGGTGTATTTTTAGAGTTGGTAGAGTGTATTGTACGTATAAGGATCATAGAAGATCACCCCAGACGCTCCCATGCAGAAAATCTCATGATGAGATACTCTGCAAGTTGCTGACTGGATCAGAGTTGAGCGCTCAAAGCCGTGGGTTTGAGCGCTCAAGGTGTTTTTCCCAGGGTTGAGCGCTCAAAGCCTCAAGCTTGAGCGCTCAAGGTTCTTGATGACAGATTGGTGGTTTGACTTGGTTTAACAATGCTTGGTTGAGTTTGGGTTATTTGGTGACTTTTGGTTAATTTTAATCAAGTTCAAGCCATTTTCACAAGTTTCGGGTAGTCACGATTGGTCCGTTTCATCATCGGGAATGCTCGAGCGCATCTTGGGTTCAAAATCGGGGTGTCTACAGTTGCCCCTCTTGGACGGGACTCGATGCCATTGATTTGGTATGAGTGACGTCTAAGACATAGACAACCCGGCTCACTCCCCGCGATGCATCTCAAGCCATAAAGGAAAACATTAAAATCACGGTCGCGCCACTCAGGCTGCCTACGTACCCCATTGCAGGGATCAGACCGGCGTAGTTCCTGGGGGCCATTGAAAATACTTTAATCAACAAATATGAACGGGTACAAAAACCCTCAAAGATGATGATTTAAACGAGCACAAGGCTCTCAAAGACGCTGATTTAAACGAGCACAAGGCTCTCAAAGATGTTAAAAACATGATTGATAAACATGATTTAAACAAGCACGTGGCTCTCAGACCAGAGTCAAAATACTTCGCGTGTACGCTAACGCGAATCAATGATACACGACACGTCTTGATTGATTAACACGGTCTAGCGCGACCAACTACCGAGATTTAGATCCTTGGATCTATACGCGTTCGATTAATTGAGACCAACGAGTCCAAAACACACTAACAAATTACAAGGGATGCCCAAAATGCCCCTGCAAAGCTTGCAAAAGAAGCGAAAACTTCTACCAGGATTGGCTTTGAGCGCTCAGGGCAACCCCTTTGAGCGCTCAACTCGACTTGAGCGCTCAACCCTAGAGCTTTGAGCGCTCAAACCTCAACATGACACCTCAGCGCTCAAAAGGGCCAACTTGAGCGCTTGAACCCCTGAACGGGGACGACGGTTCAGAACTCCAACGTCCGTTTTAACTCTGATTTACACCGATTAAACACACACAACATTCAAAGACTTTCCGAGATCGATCCCTCATACCTCTCTCGCGATTTCGGTCAAAACCCTCCAATTTCTCACTCGAATTTCTTGCAAAATCAAAAACCCCCAATTCCTAGGGTTTTCCCGTACGATTTCGGTCAAATTCCAGTCGATTAGGGCTCGATTTTGAGGCGTTGATCAATTTCCATGGAAGAACCTAGTGATACGTAGCCTCCGGTGACTTCGCCGACGGCTGAGAGGGGCGGTGGTAGTACGGTGGTGCCACCACCTGCGAGTTCAAGCGCTCAAGGCTCTGATCCGGTGGTTGGTACAGGTTTGACAGGGGCTACACCGCCACCCGTGGCCAGAGAGACAGTTGGGAGAGAAGGAAATGGAGAAGGAGAGAGAGGGCAGCAGCGGTGATGGTGATCCGGCGGCCTCCAGCAGTGGTGAAGATCCAGCCACCAAGACGGTGGTGGCTAGTGGTGATGGTGGTGAGGGTGGGGGTAGAGATGGCAGTGGGGGTAGTGGTTTAGGCGGTGGTAACAACACACCGATGTCAGAGAGGGTAGAGGAGAGGAGAAAGGGGAGGGATGAGGAGATGGTGGAGGTCCACGACGTGGACAGCGATGGTAGTGACGATAGTGAGGAGACAGCGGAGAGGAGGGTTGGAGAGAGAGGGGTTGACGGTAGTGATGGCGGAGATAGGGTGGAGGGTGCGAGCGGGGTGATCCGGACTAGGGTTGATCGCTGGAGGATAGAGCCGAGACCCCGCCGGCAGCCTAGTGGAGTAGATAGGGGGAAGGCGGTGGTGACAGGTGGTGAGTCAGCGACTCAGGGACCGAGTGGAGGACCGTCGGTTCAGGGTCCGGTTGGGATCTCCCGGGAGGATTACCTTGAGCACGCGCCACCGGAGGTAGTGATGGCAGCCGCAGCAGATGCCCCGGGGATCCTGGATGCGGCGAGGGAGGCTGTAGCTGAGAGTAGGGAGAGGGAGGCGGCGATGTTACGGGAGGCCGCCGACGAGGATGAGGCGGCGAGGGCCTTTTGTGAGGAGTTTGAGACAAAAGAGGCGGCGGAGGAGGCGAGGATACGGGCTGAGGAGGAGGAGAGGGCAGCTGGACGGAGGGTGACAGTGGTCCAGGCTGCCAGACAGTGGCTGAAGAGGGAGAGGCCGGCTTTTGATGCAGCGACCTATGCCCCACCAGTGCACCTCTTTGTGCCCTCCGGTTCAGAGGACTACACTCCCAGCCGGGAGTTGTACTTCGGAGAGGAGGTGTTACTGGACCCTGAGGTCCACCTTTCGACCGACTGCCTGACGGTATGCTTGCTTTACTTTCCTGCTTATTGCTTTCGCGTACTTTCAGTACCTAACAAACCTGATTTACATTGAATGATTGAATTACTGCTTGATTGATGACTGGATTTGAATGAAAGATTGGACTAACGCCTGATTGTTTGCCTGTTTGTTGATTGTGTGCAGAGAAACTTGCGCTTGAAGGCTCATGGAGGCATGGGTTCTAGTTGGGAGATCTACCAGCAGCTGCATGCCTCCGTGAGGGCTTTGGTAGATCTGGCAAGGTTCGGGAGGTTCATCCCGACTCTCACTAGCACACAACACGACCATGCCGTGGTGACAGCACTGGCCGAGAGGTGGAGGGACTCTACGAATTCTTTTCACCTCACCTTCGGAGAGGCGACGATGACGCCACTGGACTTCTCGGCGATCACGGGACTGCGGGTAGGAGGAAACCCGATCCCGTTCGACTCGGGGATTGGCAGGGATGAGGCTGCACTGAGGTGGTTTTTGGGTTTCGTGCCCAACAAGGAGGGAGAAACGGCCACATATGGCCAATTCAAGCTAAAGGGCTTGAGTGAGCTGACTGACGAGGAGGATGCAGCACGGAAGGCGAGGTGCTACTTGTTATACCTGTTTGGGGCTTCTCTGTACCCAAACAGGCGTAACAGGGTGCACCTCTCCTATCTCGGAGGGTTGAGGGACTTCGCCGCGGCGGCGAGGTATGACTGGGGTGGAGCTGCGCTTGGAAGCTGCTATGCGTTCATGAATGCCGTCTCGAGGCGGAAAGGGACCGGCATTTCAGGACTGTGGAGCGTCTGGGAGGTAAAACTCAAAATTTTTAGTTTCAAATTTAATTGCACGCATTTCGATACTCGCACTTGATTACCAAAATTCGCACTGATTGACTGACTTGTTGTTTTCATTACAGCTCTGGGCTTATGAGGTGTTGGGGTTGCATCCCCCAGAGACGCGTCACGAGGACCCGAACGTCATCCCTCGGGCACTGTGCTGGGGGGAAGGCTTTCGTTACGGCGGTTCAGCGCGGGGGAACATCCACGTTCTCCGCGCTTCGCTTGACAGACTTCCTGCTTCTCTGGTAAGTATCGAACTCTCTCATGCATTCAATTTGCTTTTGATTCACTTGTAACCATGCATTTGATTACTGATGTTTGAACAACTCTTGCAGGTCCGCTGGTACGTATGGGACGCCGTCGATGAGCCTTACCTGGCTCGGAGCAGAGAGCTTACGAGGGGGAGGGTCCTACTTGAGTGCCAGTACGGCTGATTCTGGTATCTTGGCGACAGGGTGCCGCGCCAGTTGATACGGGCTGATAGACCATAGGTGCCAGGACGCCTTCCTCCTCGGGTGCTGATGACGTCACGGTACACGCTGGCGGAGATTGAGCGCTACACGACGCCCGACCTGGACCTGAGCCAGTACTTGCGCCCCACCATGAGCTATATTGACTACCGGAGTAGGTACCTGGCCGGTCCACTGAGAGCGGAGGAGTGGAGGGAGAAGATGGAGAGGGAGAAGGCCGCGAAGGCGAGTGCCTCAGCTGGAGGGGTAGCAGGAGGTGAGGGTGAGGACACTGGTACCTCGACCCAGGAGACAGTGGCGGCTAGGTGGTGGGTGCACGTCACTTCCGCCGGTGGAGAGGCAGGGGATATAGACATCCCAAGGCCACCGGCAGACTTTCCGCAGCTTTCGGCACCGGTAAGAACCATTCCACTTTCAAATTCGCATGCTTTGACTACAAATGCACTGATGATTCGAATCTTTTGACTCACTTGCAGGTTTCACAGGAGCCGGCACAGACATTGCATGAGCAGAACCGAGGACTACGCGTCCTGATTCGCCGCCTCATAGCCGGAGAGGAAGTCACTATCCGCCGGGAGGGCGAGCCAGCACCTCCTGCTGCTCCTGGCCCTTCTCGACCGAGAGTCGCACCGGTATGTAATTCACATTTCCTGCACTTTCAATTCCTTGATTATACCGTGCACTAATTCCATTTCTTGTTTGCTTGATGATGTAGCCGCCCGTGATTAGGAAGAGGCCCCATGCTGGAGTTGGCGGTCCTGGAGACATGACCGTGCGGCTCGGGCGTTCGAAGCCAGCGGTGGAGAGACTTGAGGAGGAGAGACCGCGGAGATCGTCCCGCCGGAGGGTAGAGGTAGTACCTGAGGGGATAGTAGAGACTACGAGCTCGAGCGACGACAGTGTTGATGACGCTAACTACCCCTCTTCCCGGCAGGAGCGACAGGAGCAGCGACAGGGAGATGAGACTGAGAGCTCGGACGAGACGATGGATGAGACGGTGTAGTACATAGTAGACATAGAGTAGTTTAGAGTCTTGCTTTTGCATTTTATCTTTTCTTTTGATTGGGTCTGCGTGCCCCAGTAGATAGGTGGATTGGGCCTGCGCGCCCCAGTAGCGGATTTCCTTATTGGGCGTTGTGTGCCCTGGTAGTTAGTGATGATACACAGTCTTGATATTTTGACTTTCATGTATTTGGATCGGTTTATGCACATGATTTGCACTTTCATTGTTCGTTGTATTATTTTCTGTTTTTGATGTACAAATGAACAAACCTGTTGTAGAATGTACACAATTTATCCACCAAACTTTTGAATTCAAACATCCGAGTACAAAGCTTAAAATTTAACCTTTAAGAAAAGCTAACATGTTCGAGAATTTGGACGAAACATGATTATTTGAGTTTATGTACAACCGGAAAATGTATTTACATGCCGCACGACTTGACACACTTCTCGCATATGAACAATCAATAACAAACTATACAAAGTGACCTTAGAACGGAATTTGATGTTCATAAGGCGAATTTGAAAATAAAATGCTTCGTGACCCTCTTCAGATGTGATGAACTGCCATGTTACCACCTTGACCAAGTCATAAATGACATAAATGCCCCTGTGATCGTCACCATTTTGCAAGGAAACTTCTAGAACCATTTTTGATATGGTGACGGCCGCCATTTCATTGCTTGAATAGGCCGTCGGAACCTCAAAACCTTGTATCTTTGAAGAATCGTCCCGGGAACCGTTCCGACAAGTCGCAAATACCTTCCGACATGTGTTTTGATGATTGGATATGGCTAGCAAGGTTAGGAAATGGATTTGAACGTTGAATGGCCATTTTAAGCTTTGCAACTCCATGTTTACGTACCCCGTATCCGGACATGTATCGGCTTGATAACTCGGGGAACGAGACGCCCCGTGAAGTCACAAATAACTATTGAGACTTGGTTTGGGTGTTGGTTGAGGTTTAAGAAGCTTAGAAGAGGTTTCGGGCATCAAACGGGCCAAAATGCAGCTGCTGCTGTTTGCTGGTGTTTCTGCAGGCCTTGAGCGCTCAATGGGGCTTGAGCGCTCAAGCTCATCACCTTGAGCGCTCAAGGTGGTTTCAGGGAGTTGAGCGCTCAACTTCACTGGTTTGAGCGCTCAATGTCTGTGCTGGGCAGGCAGATTGTGTTGCTTCCCAATGCATTTTTGGACCCTTTTGCATGGTTTCCTCTGCCCCAAATGTCTTGTTGCTATGTTATAACACCTTCCAAGCTTTGAACATCATCTTCCCAAGGCCTTTTCACATTTTCCCCACAAATGCCATGCATTTCCAATGCACTTTCAAACTTTCCAACAAAATACTTTGAAAGCATGCATTTGACCATCTTGAAAATGTAATCTTTGATTTCCAATGTTGCATGGCAAATTTGTAAGGTTCCTCACAAGTCTCCTATAAATACCATTCATGATCAAGCCTTTCCCACACACCATTTCCGCATCAATTCTCATTTCTTACTCCACACATCTTCTTCATCAATTCTCCATTGCTTCCATATGGCTGCCCTTGACCCTTCCGTTATCAACACTTGGGTTGCTAGCTTTGAAAACATCGATTGGTTCAACTTCCGAGGTTTCGGCCTTAATGCACTTCGTCACCTCCATTCTTTTCCTATCCGTCAAGACATCTTACGTGCCGCCGTTCGTTGTTGGGATTCAGAGCTCCATGTGTTCCATTTGGGATGCAAGAACTTTGCCCGACTGTTGAGGAATTTCAAGCTTACCTCGGCGGTTGTGCTTTCGCCGATCCCGTCGTACCACCCATTCGTCAAAACTATGCCGACATTCTTAGTAGGAAGCTTGGTCTTGGGAACGGTGCTGTGCGCTTTTTGATTAGCAATGAGACCCTCAACGTCCTCCGTCTCTTTGCGGATTACAGCCCAGCAAGCGATCTTTTAGATTTTACCATTCAAAACCGGCGCATGTTTGCACTTTGCATGTGCCTCTTGGCATTATATTTGTTGGTCCCCTGTGATGGCCATCCCAGTTCTGCCATTGTCGGTGTTGCTGCTCAGATTGAACAACGGAGGGATGTGGTTCCTTTGGTTTTGGCTGAGACAATCATGGGCTTGGATGCGGTTAAGGCTGGAAGGACGAACACGTTTGCCGGGAGTCCGCTTTTGCTTCAGGTTCGGTTTATTTGGTTTAGATGTTTTGGTTTTGGGAATTTTTGAGGGATTTTTGGTTGTTTGGCTTGGTTTTGACTTTGGCTTGGGCGTTTTGGTTTTGTAGATATGGCTGTGTGACAAGGTTGGGCTTTTGAGGGAGCCGGCAGGTGATTGGGTTTACGAGCCTCGGACTTGGGTGAGTAGACCATTTGTGCATGATGAGGCTGATGAAGATGAATGGACTGATTTCTTCAGGTCATTGGAGGAAGATCATATTGTTTGGCGATGCCATTGGTTGTCTTTGCCGGACATGACGGCCAATCACATGGGAAACACATGAGTGATTTGGGCGGGATTGCAAGGGTATGCATATTATTTCCCACAACGCATTCTCCGTCAATACTGCATTCGCCAAGAAGTGGAGTACTCAATTCCCGCCACCTTCAGCCTTCCCACATTCAAACATTCTGTTCTTGAGCGTTATCGTACTTCTTGGAGGGACAGGGTCGTTTGGGCTCCTGATCCCTACCCAACCATTCATTTGAATGGACATTACAGAGATTGGATGAGGGAGCAAATGGGGATACGACGCCGAAGAAATTAGCACAACTTGACTTCCGACTCGCTAAGCTGTTTCCCAAAATAAATGGTGCATTTTTATTTATTTTTATTTTTATTTTTATTTTTATTTTTTATTTGAAGGCTGTGATGCTCAGTTTATGTAATCGAAGAAGTGATTTGAATAAAATTGAACGATGAAGGGTTTCCCCCTCTTGGTTCATCTAGTTCCATATGCTATCTCCTTCGGATATCGTGAAACTGCGGGCCAACTTATCAGATTTAGACCGAACCCTAAGATAGGGTTGCCTACGTATCCTTTTCCAAGGAATCAGGTCATGGCGTAGTTCAAGGAAAGGTTCACTCGGGTATTAACACTCTCCTTTTTGTGCTCTGAATTTTGCCTGGTACCGCCTTTCCAGGTTTTCGGTCTAGCGAGCTTCTTTTAAATTTTTGCCTTAAATTTTGCCTAGACCGCCCACTGTGGGTTTTCGGCCTAGCAGGCTTGCTCTAATTTTTGCTTGGGTCGGTTCGCCCTTGCGATTTTTCGCCCAACGAGCATCTCTCAGGGGTAATATTGCTTGAGTTGGTCCAGGTTGACAAGATTGCTGAACTCGTTACCATCCAAATCAAGGATCACCGCTGCTCCACCGTCGAGGATAGTCTTGATGATGTATGGTCCCACCCATTTTGGCCTGAATTTCCCTCGTGGATCAAAAATCGGTGCCCGAATCTCTTTTACCACCATATCTCCTTCAATCAGATCCCTGGATTTCACCTTCTTGTTGAATGCGCGGACAATTCTTCTCTGATATCCCTGATTGTGATACAATGCCCGCAACCTCCTTTCATCAAACAACATTAATTCCGTGAACCTGTCGCTCAGCCAATCAGCCTCATTGATTTCACTTTCTATCATCACCCTCAACGATGGCACTTCAAGCTCGATGGGAAGTACTGCTTCCATACCATAAACCAATGAGTAAGGTGTTGCCCCTGTTGGAGTTCGGATCGAAGTGCGGTACCCCCACAATGCTAATGGTAACTTCTCATGCCAATCCCTGGATGACTCGATGGTTTTCTCCAAGATGTTCTTGATTGACTTGTTTGCCGCTTCCACTGCTCCGTTGGTTTGTGGTCTGTATACTGTTGACTTGTGAACCTGAACATTGAATTCTTCAAGCACCTCTGCTGCCCTTCCTTTGAAATGCACACCATTGTCTGACACGAAGGCATTGGGAACCCCATATCGGTAAATGATGTTTTGCTTAATGAAATGAGCCACTTGTACTGCGGTCAATGTAGCGTAAGAGGCTGACTCCACCCACTTTGTGAAATAATCAATTGCCACCAATATAAACTTGTGTCCGTTCGATGCTGGTGGCGTGATTTTTCCAATCACATCTATTCCCCATACTGAGAAAGGCCAAGGCGTTGCCATTGTATGAAGTTCAGATGGCGGAACATGCATGAGGTTAGCATGGACTTGACACTTATGACATCTCCGCACATACTGCACGCAATCTGTTTCCAAGGTCAACCAGAAATACCCCTGCCTCAGAATCTTCTTTGCCATCATCAATCCGCTCATGTGAGGACCGCAGATTCCTTCGTGAATTTCCTCCATCACCCTTTTCGTGTCATCACCATGGATGCACAACTTATGCGTGCCACAGTATGACCTTTTGTATAACCTTCCACCGCAGAGGATGTATTGTGACGCTAATCTTTGTAGTGCTATTCGATCTTTCTTGTTTGCTCCTTCCGGATATTCTCCCTTCTCAACCAAATTCCAGATATCATGGTACCAAGGCAGACCATCGTCAATTTCGCCAATATTCATCACATACTCATAGGCTGGCCTATTCCTCTGCTCAATCATGATTGGTCTCATTCTCACTCCCACGGGCAATTCTACCATGGATGCCAAAGTAGCAAGAGCGTCGGCAAACTGGTTCTTCATTCTCAGGATATGTGTAAAAGTACCTTGATCAAATCGATGGATCAGATCGTCAAGGTCTTTGTGGTATGGTTTCAATTTTTCTTCTCGTACTTTCCAATCACCATTGGCTTGAGAAACTACCAGATTCGAATCTCCAACCACTTCCAATTTCTTTACCCCCGATTTCGAAAGCAGCCTCCATTCCAACGATGCACGCTTCATACTCTGCTTGATTATTGGTAACTTTGAAATTTAACTTGAAAGACAGAGGAATGTGTGGACCTTCCGGTGAGATCAATAGTATGCCGATCCCAAATCCTCTCTGATTTGCAGCTCCATCGAAGTACAGCTTCCAGGTATCTTCTGATACTGTCATAACATGTTCATCGGGAAATTGGAATTCCGTATCTTCTGGCCCTTCGATCGGATGATCTGCCAAGAATTCTGCCACAGTGTAGACACCCCGATTTTGAACCCGGGATGCGCTCGAGCATTCCCGATGATGAAATAGACCAATCGTGCATACCTCGAGGCTAAGAACAAAGCTTGAACTCACCAAACCACCCTAAACCATTCTAAACCCTCCTAGAACAACCTTAAACCAACCAAAATGACCAAAATACCCTTCGAGCCATCCATAAACCATTTCCAAACAAACCCAAGCCTACACCATCTTCTAGTACATTCAAAACCCTCTTTATTGATATATAATACGTCTCAATCCATTTTGAAATGAGGGAGATATGCCCATTTTTCCGAAACGATTCATTCTTCCGACCATCTGAGGGTAAAATGGTCACATACTTGGATGTACAAATTATCTTGGGTTCAAACCACTTGGGTTAGAAAGTACACTTGACAAGCTTTCCAACGCTTCAAACCACGCACGAAACGGAGTTCGGTAGCACCCGGGACAGCCCCGCAAAGTTTTACCTTTTGAGCAACAGCCTTGAGCGCTCAAGGCCCCAACCTTGAGCGCTCAAACCCAAAAATCCCACCTTGAGCGCTCAAGCCCATGGCTTTGAGCGCTCAACTCTGATTCAGATCAGTTTTCTACAGAGCATCTAATCATGATATTCTACGGCAAGAGGAGCGTCTACCTATGTTTTCTACTGCCTAAATACACTTCCTAGACCCTTGAACATCTCCTCAATCACCCCCCAAACCCAATTCAAAAATTAAACCCATTTCCCTCCCATTTCTCTCTCTATATAAACCTCCTCCACTCCCTTGGCTGATCTCTTACACTCTCACACCCTTCATCAGCCCTCTCCACTCTCTCTCATCACTTCAATCACGTTTTAGCCTTTCTCTCCTCCATAGCCACCACCCTCCATCATCTTCAACCTCCAAAACACCCAAAAATCTCATCTTTAAGGCCTACAACACATGGGTCTTTGAGAAACCAACTTCAACAGCCCCTCTCTCACTCTAACAAGCCATTTACAGCCCGTACACTCCATCAATTTCGTCCAAACTTATCTCTTCCATCAAAACCCACCTCATCCAAGCCAAAATCACCATTTTAAGCTCAAATCCTCCATCATCCACTCAATCAATCACTCAATCAGCCCTACACTTACACTCCTCTGTCCAAAATACTTCATCTATAGCCCATAAACACAGCCACTACCCATCCATTCATCAAACCACAAGTTCAAGCCTTGATCATAGCCGAAAAGGTAGAAAATCATGTGAAAATCACTGTTTTGGTCTTGCTGAGGGAGACCAGTGGGCTCATTCAAGTTCCTCATACTTGAAATGAGCCTACAAGGTCTGAAAAGTATCAAGAAAAGCATTTTTAAAACTTGTTATTTTGGTATTCACTTTCCAAAATTCTTCAAAGTCCATGTTTCTGTCCAGTTTTGGGAAAATAAAGTATAATCATTGATTTGGGGTTGTTTGATCATCCAATGTCATGTTATAGCAGAATTTGGCGACCTGGAAGTGGCTTGAGCGCTCAAGGCCTTACCCTTGAGCGCTCAATCGACTTTGAGCGCTCAAACCCCAACAGAAAGTCAGTCACAGTGTTTCAGCCATAACTTTTTACTCCGAACTCCGTTTTCAACGTATTATATATCAAAACGTAGATAATTTGAAGGGATACAACTTTGTAGTTTTATATTCTTCCTGATTATGTCTCAAAGGCTTCCAAAAAATGCAAATAGTGTTGGAAAGTCAAATAATTTTGCTCAATATGGTGTTCTAAGTCCTATTTCTCTCTTTCATTGTCATTTTCTTTGTTTATATCATTCCACCATCGCATTGTACATTGCACAAGCATCCACCATCACTTGGTTCGTATTTGAATACTTGTTTATGTGTTTTCCCATTCCCATACTCCCCGTTATTTGCTCAAAATCGAATTTCAAATATTTTCAAAATTCCAAAAAATATTGAGTAGAGACCGGTTCATGGACCGGGCGAGAGGGGTGCCGTAAAACCCTTCCCCTCTCGTAACCAAACCCCCGAATCCGAGAAATCTTTGGTTCCGCCAAAATCAGTGAAATCTTTTTCAAATGGGCAAACGAGTCATATTTTTGATCGGTTTCTCGGGTTCGGACCTCAAATCCGGGTGGCGACTCTAACAATCACAATCTTTTCGAACAATCTCGGTGGGCCGTCCACACACAGCCCTGCCTTTCACCGATTTTCGCGTTACGTATTTGAGTTCAAATTTGGCCAACAAGAGCAACCATCGTGCCAATTTTCCGGTGAGTGCCGGTTTCTCAAACAGATATTTGAGAGGGTCCATTCGAGAAATCAACACTACCGAATAAGCTAACATATAGTGCCTTAGCTTTTTAGAGGCCCACACAAGAGCCCAACAAGTCTTCTCCAAAGGGGTGTATCTTTCTTCGGCTCCGACCATCTTCTTGCTTAAATAATACACCGCCTTCTCGATACCTGCTTCACCTTCCTGTGCCAACATGCAACCCATTGCAGACTGTGTTACTGATAAATACAGAATCAGAGGCTTTCCGGGTGTCGGCGGCAACAATACTGGGGGACTTTGAAGATACTGCCGAATCGATTCGAAGGCTTTCTGGCACTTGTCATCCCACTTGAACAGTACTCCTTTCTTGAGCAAATGAAACATCGGCTCGCAAGTTGAAGTCAACTTTGCGATGAATCTGCTGATGAATTGAATTTTTCCAAGAAAACTCCGAACCTCTTTTTCTGTCTTTGGCGGCTCCATTTCCAATATTGCCTTGATTTTCGTCGGATCAACTTCAATCCCCCTGGTGGTGATCATAAATCCCAACATTTTCCCTGCGGTGACTCCGAATGTGCACTTTTGCGGATTGAGACGCATTCGGTACTTCCGTATCCTTTCAAAGAACTTGCGTAACGCCGGGAGATGTCCTTCCCTCTCCTTGGCTTTTACGATCATGTCGTCCACATATACCTCAACTTCCCTATGCATCATGTCGTGTAACAAGGTTGTAGCGGCTCGCTGGTAAGTCGACCCAGCGTTCTTCAGTCCGAACGGCATGACTCGATAACAGAACGTCCCCCATTCAGTGGTGAAGGTTGTTTTCTCTCGATCTTCTGGTGCCATCAAAATCTGGTTGTATCCCGAGAAACCATCCATAAATGACAGCAGTGCGTGCCCTGCCGTGTTGTCTACCAGTACATCAATGTGAGGTAAAGGAAAATCATCTTTCGGACTGGCCTTGTTTAAATCCCTGAAATCTACACATACCCTGACTTTTCCATCTTTCTTGGGCACCGGCACAATATTTGCAACCCACTGTGGATATTCAGTTACCATCAAAAAGCCGGCATTGAATTGCTTGGTAACTTCCTCTTTGACTTTTTCAACCCAATCTGGCCTGATTTTTCTCAATTTCTGTTTTACCGGTTTTGCATCGGGATACAGGGGAATTCAATGTTGCACAATTTCAGGATCGATTCCGGGCATATCTGCGTGGGACCAAGCGAAAACATCTTCAAATTCTTTGAGTAAATCGACGAGTAATTCTTGTT
Source organism: Vaccinium vitis-idaea (assembly GCA_963854785.1). Taxonomy (NCBI): domain Eukaryota; kingdom Viridiplantae; phylum Streptophyta; class Magnoliopsida; order Ericales; family Ericaceae; genus Vaccinium; species Vaccinium vitis-idaea. The sequence continues at coordinate 18,851,513 of OY978225.1, read as the reverse complement.
CCTCCGAAGATAGCCCGGAACCGATTTGAACCATGCGAGGATTTTCCTCATCTTTTAATTTAACTGAAATAACTTCTTCTTTTATTGGCTTAGCATGCCTTTCATTTTCCCTTTCAATTAGAGACTTAAGTTCTTTGGGTATTTCTCCCTCGAACTCAATTTCATTATCATCGAGGTCAACACAATTTATTTCAGGAACAGCAAAGTAAGCGAAATCACCATTTATTTCATTAACAAAGCCCTCTGGGGCGCAGTACATGGCATCAGACTCAAACTCAAAATAGAAATGACGACGTGGAGGACCATGAGGCACAAACTCCGACTCACGGCCAAATTCATGCCCTGACTCCGATTCAAACCCTAATTTAGTGAATGCATTAGTAAATTTTACAACAGGAGTGAAAGTGCAATTCTTGTATTCACCGACTGCATCCACTATCAGCACGCTGGGATCATCGAGGGCCTCCTGTCCGAGCATCATCACTGCTGGCTCTTCTTTATCCTTACCTGTTAGACTGACCTCATCGAACATCGACATCAAGATCCCACCATCCAAAGCCTCCATCCAATCCGCTTTAAGGTCTTTCACCAATTTCTCGACATTTTCATGTTCATCTTCGCTATCCCAAGCATCGTTAGCAAAGATTTCGAACCCAGGGTGCACCTCTCCACTTATTTCATTTACGAACGGCTCAGGCTGGCCGTGATATGGTGCATTTGACCCTTCCCTGACAAACCGAATCTGACGGTTTGCACTGCTGCTTGCTCCATTGGTCTTTCCCCTTTGCATCTCTTTTAGTGTAGGTTCATACCCCAACCCAAAACGGCCTTGTTGAGAAGGGAATTCTGGAAACTGAGCCACCCCCTGGTGAGTTCGACCCAAGCCAGTGCCTGGCAGATATGACATCCTTCTCATCATCTCAAGAACAGTGGTGCTGATTGAAAAATCATCATCAATACGAAGCGTGAATACACCACCGGATGTATCGAAAGCAAAACCTCCAAGTTGGATGTCATTCTCATCATGCATAATTTCTAGCAGGGGAGCGTTATCTTCAGCATGAGGGCGAATGCCTGTGTCTCCGTAGAGAGAAACCGTCCCGCTTTCCAAACCAAGCAGAACCTTTTGATGCAGAGTAGATGGAACTGCCATTATATCGGGACGATGCATCCAAGGACGTCCCAACAGCAAGTTGAATGAAGCTGGAATCTCAAGCACATGAAACTCTACTGTCGATTTAAACCCTTCCGCAGCAATCTCCATTTCAACAGTCCCAAGCACATTGCGACGGGTGTTATCATAAGCCCGAACAGTGAGACTAGATGGCGTGAAGTCCTTTGGCTTAAGTCCCAAACACAGAGCTGTTCGGAGAGGACAAACATTGAGCGCAGATCCGTTATCTATTAGTACAACTGGGATCCATTTCCCCATGCACTTCATGGTGACATGCAAAGGCTTGTTGTGGTCAGTTCCTTCAAGCTGTAAATCAGCCTCAGTGAAGGTTACAACGTGCTTGGTAGGTTTGGTAGCAATGGTAGGTTTAGTAACAATGGCGGCCATCATAGCTTCAGGGGTAATATCAGGAGCGATCTCCATGCAAGACAGCGTTTGAGCAAGTTTCTGGCGATGTTCGCTGGAACTCATGAGTAATCCCCAAATGGTTAAGGCGGCTGGAGTTTTCTCAAGTTGTTTTTGGATGGGGTTTTCTTCGGCTGTTGGCGGAGGTTTTGGGCGAGGCATACGGTTGTTGGTTGCAGAGGTGGCATGGGATTGGTTGGTTGTTGGGTTAAAGAGGTTTTGGAAATCAACTGGATTGGCAATTGGGTCATTAAGGTTGTTTGGATGATGTGGTATGGTTGAGTTATTTTGTGGAGTTGGGTTATTTTGTGGAGACGGGTTAAAAGGTGGCTGGTTTAGGGAGTTAGGAGGTGGGTTAGAGGTATTTCCGGTGTATATTTGAGGTGGTTGATAAAACCGACCACTCCGAAGAAGGTGAAGAACCGAGTCAATGTCATCCCCCCATAAATCAGTATAGTCCGTGTAGAAATCAACAAGATCCCCCTCCGCCTTTCTCTTTCCCTTTGCAATACTGGCTCCTTCCAAACCCTTGGTAATCCCCTCCACAGTCGCTTCGCTCCAAACATCTCCATTTTCCATGGCTGCCTCGTTAACAGCCCAGACCTCGTTGTTTCCGACCCACAGCGGTGCTATGCCTTCATTCTGATTGGCCCACATATTTGCTACAACATTTTCTTCCATTTGCTGTCCCCAAACATCAGGTAGACCTCCATTCAAAACCATGATGTTGCAGTCCTCCGGGATTTTTACTCGGGGTGCCGGAAGATTTTCATCAACTATGTAATCATAAGGCGTGAACTCTATCCCTTACGTCATTCGATTTATTGCATATTCACTCATCATGGAGAAATCAGGGCGACCCTCCCATAGTGGTGGCATTGGAAAATATGCTTCGTCGAAGAACATGGGAAGTGTGGACCCATCCAAAGGATCGTTGGGGTCCATGAGCTGCCACTCATTGGGTGTGGGATCCCATTCATCTTCCTGTGCACCATTGGGTGCCTCATTCTCTTCTTGCCAATTCTATCCTTGTCCTTCTTCCACAGGTTGTTGATTTTGTACCATAGGCAAAGGTTCAAATAGGTTAGGAAGCGCAAATCCATCCAGTGGATCCTCAAACATTGGACCCCAAAGTAGGTTAATCATAGCGCCAAGCGGAGGTCCTTCATCAAGCTGTTCATTATGCGGCCAAACTTCTTCATTTGCCACATTGTTGGCCACCATTTGCTCATACTCCCGAGCTTCCATAGCCATTATCAAATCACCCCATTCTTGCCATACAGTGGGGTCCAAGTGGACATCAAGAAAGCATATCTCGCGCTCGACAGGTATTGGTACGATGAGTTTGGGATCTGTTTCGGGTATGATGAACTGGCTTGGGTCAAATGGAGTGGATTTTAGGTCTTTTTGAGTAGAGCTAAGGGTAATTTGACCTATATCGGCATTCCTTTTGTGGGTTGGCAGAGGGTTTGTGAGGATGTTGGGCTTTTCAGTGGGATCTCGGATTTGCTTGTTGTCAATGAGATCTTGAATCTCATGACGCAGGCGCTGGCATCTTTCAGTGGGATGACCGGGTGTTTGGTGGAATATACAGAAGGTGTTAGGGTTATATGTTGGTGGGGGATTTTGCGGAGGTGGAGTTGGCTGAAGAGGTTTGATTTTTCCCTGTTGTACGAGTCGTTCGAAAACAACAGGTAAAGGTAAGGGGAGAGGGGTGAAGACACGCCGTCCTCTTTGATTTTGCGGTGGTTGAATTGGTTGGGCTGGTTGAGACAAGATGGTGTTTATGGGTTCAGCTTTATGGGGTTGGTGATTCATGGAGTTGGATGAGGTACCGGCTGTGTAACTGGGGTTTGCGTATAGGGAAGAGGTGTTACCAATGTAGTTTCGCTTAGGTTTGGGGAATGGGTCTCCTTTCTTCAACACCCCGCTTTGCAGAGCTTCTTCAATTGACAGACCCATCTCAAAGTAGGTTTCAAAGTTATGTGCTTGGGCCATGACCATGTATTGAGCTAAATCGGGTTGAAGGTTCTTGGTTATGATGCGCATCTGGTCTTTGTCACTGGGACGATCGGTCATTTGCGCGGCCTTCGCTCTCCACCTTTTCACAAAATCTGCGAAAGATTCCCTTTCTTTCATCTTGATGCTTTCAAGCTCTCGAGTGGTGACCTTGAGCTGAACATTATACTCATACTGCTTAATGAAAGCAGCCACCATTTCTTCCCATGTTTGTCTCTTTGAAATGTCGAGGGATAAGAGCCACTGGAGTGCGGGCCCTGTGAGGGTTTCGTGAAACATCTGTGCCATGGCGGGCTCATCGACTTCTTGTAACGAGAGAGAGCTTACATATGCCTGAATATGTCCTCTCGGATCCCCAGTCCCATCAAACTTCTCAAAGTCCACATGTTTGAACTTTTTAGGGAGCTTAGCGCCTGGGAAGATGCAGAGTTTGTTCATATCAAAGCCGGTAATGGCTCGCTTCTCACTTTTAGCCACAGATTCTTCCAGCTTAAGTATCTTAGCTAGCATTTCAGCCAACTGAGGATTTTCAGGGGGAGGAGGCTGTTCCGGATGTTCATCATTAGGAATCTCCTGATCCCGAGCTTCATCATCAGGTACTCGCTGCTGAGGTGGGGGGAGTCGACCCTGGATGTTTACCATAATCGCCATAAGTTGGGCGATTCGGGTATCATTCCGGACCCTCTCATCATGCATTTCCTTCCTCAGTCGTTCAAACTCATTTGGGGGGTCTTGTCCCTGTTCAACTGCCATACTTGTCTCGGCCTTTGGTGATAAAGATCTAGACAATCTTTGCCCGGGATGTCGAGTCCAAACAGGTAAGGTCTTCTTCTTCTTTGCAGGCCCAATGGTTCAAGAACTGATCATAAAGCAAAAGCCGGACTCAGACGCGTACTCGATGTGTCTATTATGCACAAAATGAATGATTTACAAATGCTCACTATCGTCTCGCCGCGACTCAACTCACGGAGTTAGTCCTATTTCTAGCCTAGGGATTAAGCTACCGGTTTCGGATCTCACTTGGAATCGTTCGCACAGCAGATTATATCAACATCACGGGTAAGTCGTTACTCGGCAGGTACGGCGTTTCAACCTAAAAACCTAAATGTTGACGCCGTAGCGCTTTTCTTGACCATCCGAGACAAAGCAATGAGGTGTCGCCATCCAGATACAAGCGATTCCAAGGCTAGTCCGAAACACGGGCGGTCGTTCGGGCACGACCAACACCGGAGGTATCTCAGACTCCGTGGATTTTAAGTCTCCTAGACTGCATGTACAACCTTAGGGTTAGTCTACCGGATCCGAATCTCACTTAAGATCATTGCACAGAAGATTTTCCAACACCCCGGGTAGACCATTACTCGGCAGGTTAAACTCCAAACTTGTTGGAATCAGAGCCAATCACTTTTCTTGATCATCCGAGACAAAGCAATTTGGATGTTGTAATCCAGATACTAATGACCTTAAGGCTAGTTCAAATCACGGTGGCCGTTCGGGCACGACCAACACCGGAGGTATCTCAAACTCCGTGGATTTTAAGTCTCCTAGACTAAAATTGACAGCTTTGGAAGATTGCCCCAATCCTCAAGTTTTCTTTTAAGTGATAAGTCCTTGATATCGGATGGTCGGATTTGGGAAATCCTGGTCCACACAAATTCCGACAATGATCTAAGATCAGATGCCTAAGGGCGATTGATCCTTCTCGGGCCAATGTCCCTTAAACTCGTTTGGATCAGTGTTTAGCAATTTGATGATCCAAATTTTCCCACGTCCGGCCGTCCTAAAGGCTAACTCGCAAGAACAACGCGCATATGGGATGCACGATTCATCATTGGGCCGAGGCAACCTTCTACTAACTGTAGAGGCACAAAAGTTGTTACGCCCTAGCATTTTTATTTACTTATTTATGTGTCGTTTATATTTGGGTGCTACGGTCGGGTCTTAATTAGTGATTTTGTGTGCGCTGCGGATTTTGTTTAATAATTATAGATTGAAGCAAATAAATAAATCTATTTATCTATTTATTAGGTGTTCCCATAATATTAGTTAGTCAGTTACCTATAAGTTAGGGTGTACGTGAATGGTGGGATGGTTTAAAAGAGTTATACTTGATAGACACAAGTTCATTAGGGTTCACATTTGAAATTAAAAGGCCTCAAGCGAGAGAGAGATAACTAGACGAGGTTTTCGAAGTACACGCACCGATTCTCGATCACTTTTGCTGGTAAGTTTCATATTCTTCATTGTTTCAATTACTTTGCTATACGTCCATTGGTCAAAGAGAAACAGATATTGAGATTTACATTATTTTGGTGTATTTGGTTACCTTGGGAATCAGTGTTGCGGTGCAGGTTGGAGAGAGAGAGAGAGAGAGAAGGGTTATGTGTGGCACTGGTGGTGGTGTTGAGTGCCACGTGAAAGAAAAAAAAAATTGATGGCAACGCATTGTCTGGTTTTGGGTGTGAAGTTTAAGTACCTTCATGTTTAACTTGTAGATCTGTTAGGATATTAGAAATTTTGGAGGAAAAGGCTGGTGGTGGAAGGTCCATAGGGTAAACAAGTGGCCTTATGACCATGTGGTGTTTTTCTTGAAGTCCACGTTGATGTCAATTTGTGTCTCTTGGGAAATAAATGGGAATTGAAGTCTGCACCTAGTATATTTTGGGGTTTGATAGCATATATAGCCTTTTGACCTATACAGTTTATGTTCGGAATAGTTAATTAGTCATTCCGTTTGTTCTAATTTATATTTCAGGTTAGTCTCTTTTTGGCGTGTTCGAGTTGCATTGTCTTTCGACCCAGGTGAGTGATTAAGTGTGTTACATACTTTCGAAACATCCCGTGTCCCTTAAATTATTCTTAAAAAAAAAATTGTTAATTGAAAAAGAGAATTATTTTTTATTTGTTTCTTTAAATTGGCACGCGATAAAAAAAATGTTCTTTTTGGTGAGATCTTTATGGATATTATTGGGAACTTTTATTATTGGAAGTCCAGGGAAATTATTCCTTTATATAGGTGACCCTGGCCATTAGGGAAGAGACTCGGGTTAGGCCGGTGACCCTTTTGCTCAACGGCTGCCTTTTCGCCGGATCGACTTAGGGAAGAGTACCACGGTCTGCCAACGCCTGGTGACTCTAAGTTCGATATTGGATCCAATTTTGAGATTATTATTTGTTGGCCATGGTACTATTTGGTTGTGGTTCCCCATTGTTATTGGATATCATTTTGTGATCACCATTAAGATTTATTTTTATTTTATCTTACATCGTGTGTGCCAAATTATGAAGATATGATAATTTAATTTAATCCCTGTTTTAGAACCTTATTTAATATACATTCTTGTCATTCACTGAGCTTGTCAGCTGACGGATTTAATCCAACACCATTTTCAGGAAAATCAAGTCGTTAGATGAGGACTCTGGCGGTGTCTTGGGGAACTACTGTGTCGACCTCCGTAGGATTGCATGCATCGTAGTTTTATTATTTAATTTATTTCGCTTCCGCACATGGTTAAACCTTTTTGGTAAAGGATTGGATTTATGGTATTATTGGTGATCATTTTTATCGTTTGGTTCATGGGATGGTGTGCCCCATGCTTTGTTGAGACAATTTAGTTCATTTTATTTATGAAATAAAGAATGGTCTCTTAGTATCCATTAGTTTATTTTATTTTAGGCTGCGTGTTCCATAAGTTGGCCTTGTGGTTCACGGCCGGTCATTTCCCGTTTTGGGGTGTGACAAAAGTTAAATGGGATATCTACACAAAATATCTATACAAACGACGCTCACGACGACTATATACAATGCAAATGCATGAATGCAACATGGCATGGCGAGAAAAGCGGTAACACATAGCATGTAACAAGATGGAGCATGTAAACTTAACACACGGGTGGGTTACTAAACGTGGGGTTCTATGGTTAATTATATGCAAAGGCCGGTTTTGGTCACTGAGGGTACCCCGGACTCAAAATCAAAACCGCCTCCTACCGTTAAAAACGATAGTGACGATGTGATTTATCACAGTCGAGGGCTGCTGGGCATTTCGGGATTCCCTGTCACCGGCAAGCCGGGCAGGATTGCCAAAACACGCCAGCGGGGCTAAGAACCATGCAAGTGCAATGCAAAATCAAATTTCAAATATTTGAAAAAATCCCACAAAACATCTTTCGAATTAAACCCACTTTGATTAGCACATATTTCAATAAAATTACACAAGTGTAATAAAAATTGCACAAATGTAATTAAATAAAATATATATTAACCAATCTCTCCAGCAGAGTCGCCAGCTTGTGGACGGCCCACAGGGAAACGGTGCGTTTTCGCGTTTCGAAAAGATTGTGTTTGTTTGAGTCGCCACCCGGATTTGAGGTCCGAACCCGAGAAACCGATAAAAACATGACTCATTTGCCTATTTGAAAAAGATTTCACTGATCATGGCGGAACCAAAGATTTCTCGGATTCGGGGGTTTGGTTACGAGAGGGGAAGGGTTTTACGGCACCCCTCTCGCCCGGTCCGTGAACCGGTCTCTACTCAATATTTTGTGGGATTTTAGAAATATTTGAAATTCGATTTATTCATAAAAATAGGGGATCGGGAATGGGAATCACATAAACATAAAATGTATATCTAAAGTGGATGCTTATGCTTGATGATTTTCATGAGTAATGATGATGATAACAAGTGAAACCATACAAGTATTTACAAGGAAATGAGAAATTACAGAAACTGTACAGCAATTTCAGAAATTTATGAACATGAGACCTAATTAAACTGTTTCACAAACTGGATCCCAGAATAGGGATTGAGCGCTCAAAGACAAAGGCTTAAGCGCTCAACCTCTTCAAACCAGTTTGAGTGCTCAAGGCTCATGGATTGAGCGCTCAAACCAGTTCCTGGCTTCTGTGAAATTACACCTTTTTGCCGCTTCTTTACGAGATCAAGCGTTTATCAAACACTTTACCATGAGAAACAAATAAGAACAGATAGATTGATCTCTTAAAGAATGATGAAAAGAGCATAATCACCACAAATTCACAAAGAAATGTTTGAAAATAGAGAAGTGAGGGAGGAATCCAGATCCTAAACACAACGATAATAACTCACACACACAAATAATATGCTAAACCATGGTCCATCATCGAAACGACAAACAATCAGCAAACTGCTCAAGAACAGCTTGAGCGCTCAAGCTAATGACATTGATCGCTCAGGCCATAATCTGGCTTTCTGGTTTTTGGCTTGAAAATGGATTTTTAATGATTCTCAGGACCTTCAGGACTTTAAACAGAAACAAATGAACATGATTTCAGTCACCATTTTGTACTCAAAGATGAGATTTGCAAAGGTCTTGATTTTCGATCATCACAAAATAGTTAACCAATATTCATGCATGTGATTTTGAAATGGAAATGAACTGTTTTGAGGGTCACATGAACACAGGTAACCATTAAACAATGATCAAAACCAAAAGATGGCACAAAAATCAACAAAACAGAAACTCATTTAGAACTGGGATTGAGCGCTCAAGGCTTGAGGCTTGAGCGCTCAAGGCTTGAGGCTTGAGCGCTCAAGGCTTGAGGCTTGAGCGCTCAACCCCTGCTATGACTGCAGATTTGAAAATTGTTTTTAGACAATTTTTAGACCTTTGTGAGTTCAACGCAAGTATAATGAACTTGCTTGAACTCACTGGTCTTCCTCAGATGGATCAAAACAGTGAGTTTTTCACATGTTAACTACCTTTTGAACTTGGTTGGAGACTTGAACTTGATTTTGGGCTTAGGAATGGATGATTGTGGATGTTTTTGGTTAGTATTCTGGGTGAATTGGATAATGTATGTGATTGGTTGATGATCAAGGATCGAATTTTGGACTTGAAGAGTGGTTTTTGCAAGTGGTTTTGATGGGAAATGAGTGGTTTTGAAGAGAGAGAGAGAGGTGGTCGATTTTCTGGAGAAAATTGGGAATGCTGGAGTGTGAGAATGGGCCTCCTCAAACCAGGGGTGCTAGGTGGTTTTATAGAGTGAGTGGGAGGGAAGAGAGGAGAGAGAGAGAGAGTGGGTTTGTATTTGAAAGTGGGTTAGGAGTAGTTTTAGGTGTATTTTTAGAGTTGGTAGAGTGTATTGTACGTATAAGGATCATAGAAGATCACCCCAGACGCTCCCATGCAAAAAATCTCATGATGAGATACTCTGCAAGTTGCTGACTGGATCAGAGTTGAGCGCTCAAAGCCGTGGGTTTGAGCGCTCAAAGCCGTGGGTTTGAGCGCTCAAGGTGTTTTTCCCAGGGTTGAGCGCTCAAAGCCTCAAGCTTGAGCGCTCAAGGTTCTTGATGACAGATTGGTGGTTTGACTTGGTTTAACAATGCTTGGTTGAGTTTGGGTTATTTGGTGACTTTTGGTTAATTTTAATCAAGTTCAAGCCATTTTCACAAGTTTCGGGTAGTCACGATTGGTCCGTTTCATCATCGGGAATGCTCGAGCACATCTTGGGTTCAAAATCGGGGTGTCTACAGTGGGATTATACAAGAAATGTATGCAACTCAACTTTGAACAAATACGGGAAATGAGGGATGGGAAGCCTAATAACAATGACAAACATAACAATGAGCTACGGTGTATGCTTGTGCTCCGTGAATCTACATGAATGGCGATGATATGCAAGTATGAACAAACAAGAACATCAAACAGCATGTAACAACATTAGACTATACAAAATGATAACAAAATAACCAAAAATGACACCACAAACCATTGCAAGGCTAAACCAATCTGACCCACTGCCAAGGGTTTGAGCGCTCAACCTGTGGGTTCGAGTGCTCAAACTACTGGCCACCCATACATGCTTATGATGCATCTGATGATTTTGATTTGATGAAAGCATGTTTTGACCACCATTATTTATTCAAAAACAGCATTTGGATTACTGGACAAAATGGCATAATCACATAATCATGGGTTTGAACTAATTCATGGACTAAAATGGGGCAAACAATATGGAAGGAATGAAGACTTAATACTGTAAAACTTTGCAAAATACTCAACATGTCAAGAACAAGCTGAAATGAGAAGAAGTTTTGATCGAACCAAAGGACAGTTTGAGCGCTCAAAGATGTGCATTGAGCGCTCAAGCCATCTTCTTTACTTGAGTGTTTCTGCAGCATTCAGCCCTCATTTGGACCACAAATTAGTTCAACATGACATATGATGGTGCATGATGTATTGAAATTTCATCAACATGAATAAAATGAACTTGAGGTGCCCATAGGAGTGGGGAGCAAGCATCGGTCCACACATAAGCATGATTAGAGTGAAGGAAGGGAGAGATTAGGTTGGCCTAGCCAAACATCAACACACACACACTTTGAGATTAGGTTGGCTTAGCCAAACATCAACACACACACACACTTCATAAACTGAAAACAGAACACAGAATTGAAATGGGCAAGATTGGGATGCCAAAACTGAGAAAGGATTGAGCGCTCATAGCCCATGCTTTGAGCGCTCAACCCCCATCCAGGGGCTGAGAGTTACTATGATTTCTGACCATTCTTTGATGTTAGTATGAACTTAAAACCTTCTAATTATTGTTTAAAAGAATGAAACACACTGTCTTTCCAAAGAATGGGATCATCCATAGTTTGATGATGATGAAACATCATTTTTATGGCCTTTAGGTCCATTGATCAATGATCAAAGGCAAAATAAACCGACTTGAGAGTTATTGAACCAACGAATAGCCATAATAATGATGTTACAAAGTTAAGAGATGATCAGAAACCACAAAACATGAAAAAATGCTCAAACGGCTTGAGCGCTCATAGTGATGGCTTTGAGCGCTCAAGCTGTTTGAAGCTGGGGTTTTCAAAAATGGTTTTCTTCGATGTTTAAGACCTGGTGAGTCCATTAGAGGTATAGGGGACCTCCATGAACCCACTGGTCTCCCTCAGGAGTACCAACCCGTAATTTTCACATGGTTTTCTACCTTTTGATCTTGATTGCGGCTTGAACTTGGGATTTTGGTGGATGATTAGATTGTGGCTATGTTTACAAGTGTAGTGTGGGGTGTTTTGGACAGATGATGATGGGTGTAGGTTGGCTTGAGCTGCTTTTGAGTAGATGATGGTGTATTATAGTGAGAGGTTTTGGGGATCAAGTGGGTTTGATGGATGAAAGAGGATTAAGCTTGAAGTGATGGATGAAGGGGGTTGATAGTTGCTAGAAATAGGGTTTGAGGGAGGTGAGCCATAGCTTGGAGCTGGTGATAGTGTCTAACCTCTCTAAATGGTGTAGGAGGGTGGCTTTTATAGAGTGAAAATGTGGGGGGGGGGGGGGAATGGGTTTATTTGAAGTGGGGGGCCTAATGAAGTGATATAGACCCACCCTGGGGTCTATTGTACTCATTCGTGCAGCAGAAAAATGGCTGGGTGGCTGCCATTCAGTTGGAATCTCATCATTAGATGCTCTACCACCGATAGACTGGACGGAGATTGAGCGCTCAAACGGGGGGTTTGAGCGCTCGAACCCCTTCGGGCACAGCAGTTGGTTCTGGTTTATTTTGGTCTTTTGAAGGATATTTAGGTTATTTAGGGATGGTTTGGGGTGGTTTAGGTTATTTGTGTGTGTGTGTGTGGGGGGGGGGGGGGGGGGGGAAGTCCAAGCCCTTTTCTTAACCTTAAGGTGCTCACGGGTGGTTTTCTCATCATCGGGAGTGCTTGGCAAGTATCCCGGGTCAAAATCGGGGTGTCTACAGAATGCCAGAGCAACCTATCAGAGATTGGTCAAAATCGGGGTGTCGGCAAGACCATGGAGGTCTATATCGACGACATGGTAGTAAAAAGAAAATTGAAGTCTAATCACCTTGCCGACCTGAAGGTAACTTTCAGTATTCTGAGAGAATACAAGTTAAAACTAAATGCCTCAAAATGTGCCTTTGGGGTCAGCTCGGGGAAATTTCTAGGGCACCTAGTGACTAAGAGAGGGATTGAAGCCAATCCGGACCAGATCATGGCTCTGCAAAACCTACAAAGCCCAAAGACCACGAAGGAGGTCCAAAGGCTAACAGGGATGGCAGCGGCTCTTAACCGTTTTATTAGTAAATCCTCATATCATTGCAGGCCATTCTTTCAACTTCTGAAGAAAAGAGAAGGATATGAGTGGGGAGCCGAGCAAGAGAAGGCTTTCCAGGGGCTAAAGGTATATTTGTCATCACCACCTTTGCTCTCTAGTAGTATCCGAGCATGTAGTCAGTTCGGTTCTCCTACGAATAAAGGGGATAGAGCAGGCTCCAGTGTATTTTTATAAGCAAGACCCTTTTAGACGGAGAAACACGGTATTTACCATTGGAGAAATTGGTATATGCTCTCGTCACTGCTTCAAGAAAGCTGCCACACTACTTCTTACAGCACCCCATTACTGTGTTTACTGAATATCCACTGAGGGCTTTGCTTAGAAAGGCGGATCTTTCCGGCAGGATATCCAAGTGGTCAATAGAGCTGAGTCAATTCGACCTTGATTACCAACCAAGGACGGCGATCAAAGGGCAAATTTTGGCTAATTTTGTAGCCGAGTTCACTCCAACAGTAGCTCCACCTCCACCGACTCTCCACGAGAAGGAGCAACTTAGTCATCCCGAGCAGCCAATGAGAATGGCCGATCTAGATCCAGAGGAATGGAGACTTTACATTGACGGGCCAGCTTGCAACAAAGGTTCTGGAGTAGGGGTGGTACTGTTCTCTCCAGAAGGTTTCGTACTAGAGCAAGCACTACGACTAGGGTTTAGTGCCACCAACAATGTGGCAGAATATGAGGCCTTGCTCGCTGGGCTAAGGAGTGCCCTGGAACTCAAGGTAAATAAATTAAGAGTATTTTGCGACTCCCAATTAGTTGTTAACCAGCTTTCAGGAGAATATGCTACGAAAAGCGAGAAGATGGCTGCGTACTCAGAAGCAGCCAAGGGTTTACTTGACAGACTTGGCAAAGTCCACATCCAACAAATCAGCTCGGGTCAGAACGCACATGCAGACTCACTGGCTTGTTTGGCGTCAGCAATCAAAACAGAGTACCGCCGCACAGTGGCTGTGGACTATTTGAGCGAACCGAACATTGGCCAAGCCGTGGAGATTGTGATGGAAACAGAGTTTGGGCCGAGCTGGATGGACCCAATAGTGGCGTACCTAAGAGATGGGACCTTGCCAGAAGACAAGAAGGAAGCTCACAAGATCAAGACCAAGTCAGTACGCTTCTGGCTCTCTCCAGAAGGTAAGCTTTACATAAAGTCTTTTCTTGGCCCATATTTATTGTGTATGCACCCAGCTCTAGTCCAAAAGTTCGTCCATGAGATCCATGCTGGAACATGTGGTGGACACACAGGTGGTAGATCCATAGCCCACCGAGCAATATACCAGGGGTATTGGTGGCCTTACATGCAAGAAGATGCTAAGGCCTTTGTCAAAACTTGTGAGAAGTGTCAGAGGTTCTCTCCTCTGATCCGAGCGCCAGTTGAGGATCTGTTACCTCTAACTAGCCCGTGGCCATTCGCCCAGTGGGGACTGGACATCGTGGGTCCTCTCCCTATGGCAACAAGGAAACGAAAGTTCCTACTCATTGGCACAGACTACTTCACTAAGTGGATAGAGGGAGAAGCTCTGGCCAAAATTACAGAAGCTATGGTGGAGAAGTTCGTGTGGAACAAAAACATTACACGATTTGGGGTACCCTACTCAATCATCTTGGACAATGGGTCCCAGTTCGGCAGAAAGTTCAAAGCGTTTTGTGCTCAGTACGGCATCAGAAACTATTATTCAACCCCGGCTTACCCACAGAGTAATGGGCAAGCAGAAGCTTCAAACAAAACCATCCTTAAGAGCCTTAAGAAGAGTTTGGAAAGTAAAAAGGGAAAATGGCCAGATGAGCTGCCAGCTGTGCTCTGGGCATACAGAACCACCCCACGGCGATCTACGGGAGAGACGCTGTATTCCTTTGCTTATGGAACAGATGCAGTGATTCCATTGGAGATAGGATTGCCTACTATTCGCACTACTCTTGTAGAATCAGGTGGCAACGACAAAGCCTTGGCCAAACAGCTCGACCTTGCCGAGGAAAAAAGGGAGCGTGCACTCATTACCTTGGCAGCATATCAGGAGCAGTTGCGGAGGTGTTACAACAAGAAGGTGCAGCCAAGAGAGTTCAAGATCGGGGATCTAGTCCTAAGGAAAGTCTTGGCTAACACCAAAAAATCTACGGACGGAAAGCTTGGGCCGAACTGGGAAGGCCCATATAAGATTGTGGGGATTGCTGGAATTGGGGCCTATCGTTTGGCCGACCTGGATGGAGACCCAGTACCAGTGGCGGCTCCAGAAATTTTAGTCAGGGTGTTCAACATTTATCTTAACTCAACTAGCTCTACTAACTAGTATATACATAAAAAAAATTCATATATTAGTGTGAATAATGGGCCCAAATGATATGAAAATAAATAAAATATCACAAATTTTCTTGGTGAATTTTATGTTATTGGATCGAGTAAAATTAAATTGGGAGATAAATACACTAATATATATTTATTGTAGAAATTTGTGTGCCGAATTGGTTTGCAAGATAGCAATACAATAGATACTCTCCTTTTTTTTTCTTGATTTTCCTAATTTTTGTCGTAAAGACTAAAGAGTGTGCACTTTATTTTGAACTGGTGTATTAAGGATTCTATTGTGAATTACCGGGATTTGTGAGTGTTCATAGTATAAATGTTCAAACAAAACCCGATATAAATTTATTACATGTAATATAAAATATTAAAGGCTTTATAGTGTACATTGACCATCTATGTGAAGACTTTAGGCTTTAGTTGGTTGTTTATATAAAATTTATTTGTGGGCTAATTTATTGAGCTAGGTGTTCAAATATTTGGGAGTAGGGTGTTCAACAATGACTACACTAAACTAAAACCAAAATTTTTACATGTATTTTTAAACAAAATTTTTTCTTGAGGATGTTCAAGTGACCACCCTTGTGAAAGGGTGGAGCCGCCTCTGCCCAGTACCACGGCCATGGAACGTCCAGAACCTGAGAAAATTCTACCAGTAATTTGCATATGTGATTATGAATACGATCACATCCCTTTTTAGTGAATACGAATAAATTCACATTTGTTTTAGTATCTTGTTGGGATTACGAATAAAATCACCAACATCAGTTATTTAAATTTTTGTCTTTACTTCAAGCATTAATAAGATTTCATCTTTTCCTATCGTGGTTTTGATTAATACGAACCAAGTATTGTCACAAATATTTGGATTCCTATTGGGGAGCAGAGAGTGTGTGTATTCCAACCATAGAAATGAATCTCTAAGTATGAAAACACTTAGATTTGCAACGAATATTGCAATGAATCTCTAGGTATGAAAACACTTAGATTTGCAACGAATATTGCAATAAATTTCTAAGTATGAACACACTTGGATATGCAACGAGTATTGCAACAAACCAAGTACGAGGGCACTTGGTATACAGATCTCTAAGTACGAAAACACTTAGATTTGCAACGAATATTGCAAAGATTTCTAAGTATGAAGAAACTTAGATTTGCTACGAATATTGCAAAGATTTCTAAGTATGAAGAAACTTAGATTTTGCAATGAATATTGCAATGAATGAAGAAACTTAGGTATGCAACGAGTATTGCAACAAACCAAGTACGGGGGCACTTGGTATACAGATCTCTAAGTACGAAAACACTTAGATTTGCAACGAATATTGCAAAGATTTCCTAAGTATGAATCAACTTAGGATCTGCAACAAATATTTCAATTCAACCTTAAGGATGAAAAAACTTAACATGCAACGAATTTTGCAGAGAATCCTAAGTACGAAAATACTTAGCAGAAATACCACAGCACTTAAAAAGCAAACATCAAGTATCACCGGCCACATACGGCCAAACTAGGTCACATAGGACCAACCATCAAAGCAAGACTGAAAATACGAGAGAAGTATCAATAGGCCACAGATGGCCGAGCAAGACCACGCAGGGTCATTCAAAAGAACAACATAGGCATCAAGCCTCTTCACTGTGCCCGTCGGCAACAGTGGTAGGATTGGGGTCAAGATCATCACCTCCAACAGCATCCTCAGTGGCATGATCACCTAAGACGGTAAGGTCAGTAATGCCTGCATCTGTTTGGATCTGCTCCGGATGGGCTCAGTTTGAGCTTCGGAGCTGGGCTGAGCCTGAGCATCAGGATGGTTCTGAGCGGCAGCTGTCTCGCTCGGCAACTCCATGTTAGTCCAGAGCGGAGAAGATGGGTCCACCTCAAGCTTACTAAGGCATCTCTGCCATGCTGCATTCCAAACAGCATCCTGAACAGATGGCATTTGTGCTCGGTAATTATCAGTAATAATTACGACGGCACGATCATACTCCGCTTCTGCCCTAGCCTCCGCCGCCATAAGCTATTGGCGAAGCTCATGTTCAACCTCCTCAACCCTCCTTTTCAGCTCGGCATTCTCCCTCTTCAGTCCTTCAGTTTCCTCCCGAGCATCTTTCAGCAACTGAGCATACTGGGCATTCTCTTTCTCAGCTCTCTCTGCTCTTTTTTGCTCTTTCTTGAGCTCCTTCTCAGCATCCTTGGCTCTCTCCAGGCCAACCGATGCCTTTTGCATAATCTGCAAAACAAAGAACAAGAGATAAGGGAGGACGGAATTCTGAGCACAACAGGAAGGGAGTAGTAGAATCTTCCTTACCTTGGCACTAGATTGGAAGATAGACTTCATCAGGCTATCATACGAGTTGTTCTTCTCCCTGTCCATGTCCAGGGGAAGAAGAGCAGCTTGGGAGACGCCATATGCAACGTCCATCGAGGAGATCTTGTCTGTCATAGAAAGGGAGGTGCCATCAGGACGTGCCAAAGGAGGAGCCCATGGCTGCAGCAAAGGAGGGGAATCCATCATCGTGTGGCTGGAACTTGAATCCCCCGTCCTTCGCCTTTGAGGTGGAGGCTGGGCGTCTGAGGGACCCTCCACAGGTCTTTTGTCCCTCTACTAAGAAGAGGGAGTAATAGTTGAAGCATCAGGAGGATTGACAGGAATGGAAGCAGAAAGGGCCCGTGAGAGAGGAGCACCGAGGTTTAGCTCGTCAAGCAGATTGATAGGCTAGCGAGGCATCTCTCTGTCTGGGGAGGGAGAGTAACCTGGTGAATCATTTGAATCAGCAAGAAGGGCGGCCTGCTCGGACAGGGAGTGAACGATTGCGCGGTGATCAAACACTTCTCCTTCTTCTTCTTCTTCTTCTTCTACTTCTTCTTCCACTACTACCCTACCGGAAGTGCTCGGCTCTTGGTCAGAACGGCTGAGGATTGGGATTGCGGTAGGGATCTCGGGGATGTGAGCGAAAGTTATCTGTTGTTGGAGGTCCCTTGGGGCTTGAGACCGCGCTGATCTCCTTCTAGCTCGGCCCCTGCGAGATCGGGTACTCCTTTGTTCAGTAGGTGGGCGTGTGGCGGTCAACGGAGCAACTGGAGGCCAGGGGTGTCTAGATCTTGGCTCGCCGACCCTTCTGATACCACCCCAGTAGGATGGGATGTAGTTCAGCAGCAGGTGGGATGCACGGCCGAGCCCGACGGGGGTTGGCTCAAATCCGTCAAAGTAAAGGGCTCGTGCTATCTCTTCTCGGTGGAGCTTTCCGTGGATTAGCCGACCACCGTGGTTGAGGTTGCTCGCTGCAAACAGAGAGAACGGTACAGAGGGGATGATCAGTAAAATGAAATCAAAAGGCATAGTCGAATGTGATAAGGATGAATTACTAACCCGGTCGGCCTGGAGCAGTGGGACAGGCAAAGCCGATGGTGTTCCCCTCGGCATCTCTTGGCTCCCAGTTACCCGTGATCACGAGATAATCATCTGCTTCCCCTTTTGAAGAGTTGGGCAGGTCCGTGACAAGCTTCTGCTCGAGGTCCCTAGCCTTGAAATAATAATTGAGATCGGCTGTGGGGACTACACTATATAGGTAGTGTAGATCCCACCAATCTAAGTTCAGGCCAAACAGCCTGTTTAGGGCAATTGTGGCCATAACCACCCTAACAAAATTAGGGCATAGCTGCATTGGATTGAGTCTGCACCTGCTGCAGACTTCTCGGAAGAACGGGTGTAGGGGGAACCTAAGGCCTCCCTCGACTATGAAAATTAGGGGTATATGGATTTTTGTTTCGTCCTGACCCTCTTCTCTCAGGTCATCACGGTTGTTTAACCGGAATTGTACGTCGGCGGGGATATTGTATGTTCGACGAAAATCTATTATTTTTTAGCATTACTAAGAAGTACCCTGTGCGTACCCATGACTAAGCAGGTAAGGGTTTCAACGTTGAAACCCAGAAGAGAGAAAGCGGGAAGATGATGAACAGGAAAATCGAGAAAACCTAAGACAAACACGCGATGGAAGTCTAAGGATGGTAAAGAAGATACTTACGTGAAAAAGTATAAGCCTAAAGAGGGTTTCCGACGGAGAATGGGGACGGAACGACGGAAGTATGAACTCTGGAAACGGCGTGAATGGCGGACGGAACTCTTCTTTCTCTTTCTCTCTCTTTCTCTTTTTGCTTCTGATGGGGGAACTGAGAAGATGAAGAGGAAGGGGAGAGGTTTTTTGAGACTCGGAGGGTTTAGGGGGAAAAATAATCATTATCCCGCGCAAAACCCCATAAAAGTGGGGTATGACGTGTGCAAAACGTCAGCAGAATCGTCCTTTGGGTTTATCCGAGCCACCACGGGTCACTTCACATTAAATGCGAAAACAACCCTGTTCCCCACGTGAGGGGGAGGCGTGCGAGAGATGCATCAGGGACCGTTGAAGCTCTGCGCAACGCTGACGAATGGCAGCAGTGGCAGAGCTGGGGAGCAATTGGAGTGGGTTAAACCTGGTTAACCTACTAATGGGCATAACACGTGCCTATGGCAGTCACCACAAGAGGGTGAATAGCTCGGCACCACATAGGGAGTCCTTAAGCCCTGTGTCGAGCTGTACTGACCATGAATAAGGTCAGAATAATTAAGTAAGTTAATACATCAGGATGCCCTAGCTCGGCGTGAGACATAAAGGGATGCCCCCGATATGGCCGAGCTAGGTAGGCTACGAATATAGCTTAAACAGCATTCTGGAATACGTAATTCAGCTCGGCGTGATGAGTTGAGCTATGTACGGGTTATTCCGAGCTACGTGTAAGCACGACACCGCCACGAATAAGGCGGTGAGACATTCCAGAATATTCTACAACGGCTCCTTATGAGACAAGGAGCAATCCCATAAAGCAAGGGATTGATATGGAAGTCCTAATGTGATTAGGAATGAACCTCATATAGGAAAGAATCCTGTATGGAAAGAAGGACTACTGCAAGACGAGATCTTGTAGTATTTGGAAGCATGAGCCTAATAGGAAAGTCCTATTAGGAGAAGGATTCCTAAAGAGAATAGGAAATAGGGGGCACGAGATGCCTAAGATGATGAACGTCTACACCTATAAATACAAGGCGATAACCATGACAGAAGGTACGCGGTGAAACCTATTCATACGCATTGTGATTTAAGAGTTTACAGTGCGAGATACTAACTTAGGCATCAGAGGGCCTTTGTCGTCGAGAGGCAAAGGTGCTCTAACCCTTTTTCTGTCTTGCAGACTTGGGGTCGAATCAAGGAAGCACGTGATCCAGGGCTACGTGAACTTTATTCCCGTACACAAACAAGATGGGAATCAAAGTGTCCTCATATTCATAAAATCTCTTTTAATCGCATCTGTGTGTTCATAGAATAATTTCCATTAAAAAGTTCTGTAGGCACCCCAGTTTTGAACCCGAAATACGCCCATGCATCTCCGATGATGAAACTGATCAATCACAATTACCTGGAATTGGTGAAAATGATTTGAGTTTGACCAAAACCAACCAAACACTACCCAAGCAATCAAAATGTGCCAAACCAACCCAAGCATTGTTGAACCAAGCCAAACCATCAATCTGCCATCTATAGCCTTGAGCGCTCAAGCCCATGGCTTTGAGCGCTCAAACCCCTGAGGAGCACCTTGAGCGCTCAAGTCCACAACAATGAGCGCTCAACCCCCGTCCAGTCAGCAACTTGCAGAGTATCTCATCATGAGATTTCCTGCATGGGAGCATCTGTGGTTGATCTTATACGATCCCTATACGTATAATACACCCCACCAACTCCGAAAATACACAAAAAATACTCCCAAACACCCAAACCCACTTCTCTCTCTCTCCTTTCTTCCCTCCCACTCACTCTATAAAACCACCCATTGCCCCCTGGTTTGGGGGGATTTTCACCACTCTTTACCTTCAGTTTCTAACCAAAGAACCACGGCTCTCTCTCTCCCTCTCTTCAAAACCATCCTTCTACCATTAAAACCACCTACAATACCATCCACAAAACCCAGAAATTCGACCTTTGATCACCTGTCAACCATCTACATTGTCCAATTCGTACAGAATACAAGCCAAGAACACCCATAATCAACCTCTCAAAGTCCAGAATCAAGCTCAAGTATCAAACATTTTCCAAAAGGTAGTAAAAATGTGATCAACTCACTGTTTTGGTCTTTCTGAGGAAGGCTAGTGAGTTTAAGCAAGATCTCTATACTTGCATTGAACTCACAAAGGCCAGAAAGTTGCTTAAAAACCTTTTTCAAATTTGCAGTTACAGCAGGTTTGAGCGCTCAAGCCTCTGGCCTTGAGCGCTCAAGCCTAGTTCTGAACAGGCCACTGTTTTGCTAACTTCTGAACTTCTTTTTGATTTTGATCACTATTTAAGAGTTAATTGCGTTAAATTAGCTCTCAAAATAGTTTATTCCTACACCAAAACTACATGCGTGAATGCAAATTAACCATTTTATAGTGATTAAACATCAAAAACTTCAAATTCCTTATATTTGATTGCAAAACAGTGGTTGTCAAACCTTTTGAAACTTTGTTTTCTGTCTTTTATGGTCCTGAGGAAGTATGGAAACCAGTTTAAAGGTTAAACAGTGGAAAACCATGTTATGGCTTGAGCGCTCAAGGTCAGATCTTTGAGCGCTCAAGCTGTTCTTGGCCTATTTGCAGTTTTCCAGCAATTCTGGTGATGGCTTATGGTTTAATTCTTTGTTAGTGTATATAAGTTGTCAGTATAATGTTTGTGGTCTGGATTCCTCTCTCTTGCAGAATTGGTTTGAGCGCTCAACCCATGAGCCTTGAGCGCTCAAGCTGGTTCTAAAGCAAGTTTGTTTTAAGCACTTTCTGATGATTTTTAAAGAGAAGTGATGCTTGTGTGATCTTTCTGTGATGTATTTAAGTCTTAAAGCAGCATCAAATATCAAAAACCAACAAGGAAAATGTTCGGGTGGAATGAGGGTTGAGCGCTCAAGTCACCACCCTTGAGCGCTCAATCCCCATTCTGGAATCCAGATTGCAAACAGTTTAATAAGTCTTATGTCCATGATTTCTTGGGTTATTGTACGATTTCTGTTGTAATTTATTTCTGTGAATATTTGTAGTATCATGTTCATCATCCATGTAGATCGCACGCACAAGCATCCACAGTAAAATCGCATCTCTTGCATGTTTTGTTGCTATGTGATTCCCATCCCCGATTCCCATTTATGTGAATAAATCAAATTTTAAACATTTCCAAAATCCCACAAAATGTTGAGTAGAGACCGGTTCACGGACCGGGCGAGAGGGGTGCCGTAAAACCCTTCCCCTCTCGTAACCAAACCCCCGAATCCGAGAAATCTGTGGTTCCGTCATGATCAGTAAAATCTCTTTTTATGGGTAATGAGTCATATTTTTTATCGGTTTCTCGGGTTCGGACCTCAAATCCGGGTGGCGACTCTAACAAATCACAATCCTTTTCGAGCAATCTCGGTGGGCCGTCCACAAGTTCTTTCCATCTAGTCCATTGTATCAACAAAACATTTCCTTCATAGTTTGTCAACAAAACCTTCCTCACATTGTTCTTGTAACAAAGCAATTCTTTCATCATTCCTATGTCTCAAAAACATCCTTTCATGTTCTTAATACATACACTCGGGAATTTTGGGACCCTTATTCCCCTGCCAGGATTCACAAGCCTTGATATACCCAGGAATACGCCGAGTGACAGTGCTAGTAACCGAGATTCACGGGTCTCGTCACCCATGCCCAGCGACACACCTAATGGTGGTGCTAGGAATCGAGATTCATGGGCCTCGTCACCATGTCCAGCGACACACCTAATGGTGGTGCTAATAATACGAAACCACTTTAATTCAAATATGGTCATTGGTCCAATTCTACCATATCATCATATATCAAATAAACGTGGATAATTACAATCCAACCTTAAGAAATAAATGCCTCTTCTCTCAAAATGCCAAGTGCCTCTTTCGTACCCTTTCAAAACATAACCCATTGCATCAAAACATATCCATTTTCTTATCACGTTGCATTATTACATGTCAAGCTTATAGAGGTAGGCATAATTGTCATCGAATTCATGAATCAACTAACCATACAAGTATTTAACTAGAAATGGGGACTTTAGCAAGTTATGAAGTACAAACGAGACAAAAGTCGTATTCAACAAATATAGTTCAAGGCGGGTGCTGGATTTCCTGTCCAAACGGCTTGATTTCCATCCGGATCGTTGTGACAGCTTTTTGGGAGAAAATTTGGTTTTTGAAGTTTATTTTTTGGGTACAAATAGGGGCCAAAGCCCAAAACAAACAGAAAACTAAACAGAGATTGCCCTAGAGTAGCCAAATCCTTTAACATCCCTCATAAGCAGCGGTTGCAATTGAAGAGGGGCTAGACGAAGTATCCCCAAAGACCTTTGCCCATAAATGGCCTCCCGAGCTAGAAAATCTGCACAAGTATTTGCTTCGCGCCAAGTGTGGGTGATAGAGCATTCCCAGCTTTGCCCAACCAGACTTCTAATTTCTTGTACCGCATTCAGTTGAGGTTGGTTTGGCCTCTGCTCCAAAATCAAATCCACAGCCTCCTTTGAATCTGATTCAAGCATTATGCGGGTAAAGCCCTCCATTGTAGCAATTTCCAAAGCCTTCCAAATTGCCCATAATTCTGCAGCCAGGGGAGAAGACCAACCAATATTCATTTGAAAACCCAAGATCCATATACCATTGGAATCTTGAAACACACCTCCAATTGCCACAAGACCCGGGTTTCCTTTGGCAGAACCATCAACGTTGATTTTGATGATTTCATCTGGGGGTGGTTGCCATTTAATATTTTCCCTTCTATGGATGCTTTCCGTTAGCGAACTTCTTGCTTCTTGTACCTCCCGAGCACAAGTGAATATGATTCCTATAGGATCAGCCGGGTAGCTAAAAATTGGATCATGACATTGTTGATTTCGCCATTGCCAACATGAGAAAATAGTTGCCAAGAAGGTAGTCTTCCAATGGATCTCGGAGGAAAACCTTCCAGCTTGGGTGACCAAGTTCCAAGCTATCCAATCCTTCAATGGCATATGGAAAAAAAATAGTCCTTCAATGGCATATGGAAAAAAAATAGTCCAGTACCTTCTTTTGACAAGAGCACGCCTAATGGTAGCAATCCTTGGACAGTCCCTAATTGCATGGATGGTAGATTCAATCTGATCAACACAAATTTCACAAGAGCCATCATCACTCACTTGACGTTGAACTTTAAACAGATTTGTCATTAAATAATCATGCATAATTATCCAAAGCAATGACTTCCACCTAGGCAACCCTTGGCTTCCACAATTTACTCCACCCTTGATCTGGAATTTGTCCCACGTGTTCCCTTGTCAGATCATAAGCAGATGCAACTGAAAATCTACCATTGCTTGTAGCTGTCCACTTTAGATAATCAACGTTCTCTTCCCGAGTGATCAAAATAACACTCGCTAATCTGATCTTGATGTCTTCCGGTAAGATATTTTCTAAACTTGCCCAATGCCATTCCCCAACCACCAACCAATAGTCCTTCACGAACAAATCAACGTCGTCAATGCTAATTTGACAGAGAGCATAATTGGTCTGGGACTTTATTGTAGCACTTTAGTAAGTGGAGGGTGTGTGTGTGTGTGTTAGCACTATATAAGCTAGTGGGGGAGAGAAAATTTCATTTCTCTCCCCCTCCCAAACCAGCCGGGCCCCTCTCTCTCTTCCCCTCTCCATTTTTTCTCACCTCCCCTCACCAAAATCACACAAATTCACCACCCACACTAAAACCCTTGTAGATCCACCATAAATTCATCATCCTCACGTCATTTGAACCTGGGGTTTGCATGCATTTGCTTCGGGAAGCCGTATTCGGTGGGATCCAAGATTGGGAAGCTAAGGTTTGCTTGGGTGTTGATTTGGTGCTTGATCTTTGAGGTAGGGGTTCTTTCTACTATCTCTAAGTGTTTATTTGTGTTCTGTAGGTTTCTCAAGCCTAACCCCCCATCCTTTTTTGGATTGCAAATCTTATCCCATGCTATTGGATGCATCTTTCTCACACCATCATGTTCACCCCATAAGAATTTTCTGCAGCGCTCAACTCCGTCACAAATTCCATGGGGAATTGTTGTGGTTTGCATTGTATAAAGTGGAATGGAGGAAGTTACTGATTGAACTAAAATAGTTCTGCTAGCCAAAGAAAGTTGGGTTGCCATCGAACCGCTTAACTTCGATTGCCTCTCTCAAGAACATACTTGTATGTATCTTTAGTTACCCTCCCGTGGATCAAGGGTACCCCAAGATACATTCCAAGATCAGCTGTCAAAGAAATATTACTGATCAAGCTTATTGCTCTAGCTTGATTTCGAGGCATCTTTGGGGCCATGTAGATCTTTGACTTTTGATGACTCACCCGTTGCCCAAAAGCCGTACAAAAATCTTCCATAATATCCTTCATGCATCGGACCTGTCTTGCTGTGCCTTCACCAAAAAGTAGAAGGTCATCTGCGAAAAAAAGATGAGAGATAGTCGGGCCTTGTTTTGAAACTTTAATGCCTTTCCAAGTCCCATGAGACACGGCGTCCTCAATACACTTTCCCAATTTTTCCATGCATAGAATAAAAAGATATGGAGACAGCGGGTCGCCTTGACGTAAACCTCGCTCCGATTGGAAAAACTCAGTCATCTCTCCATTCCACAAAATAAAATAAGAGGTGATGGTTACACAACTCATGATGAGCCGAGTCCAGCTATCCGGGAAACCAAACTCAGATAAAACCTCTTGCAAAAAACTCCATCGCACACGGTCGTAAGCGTTTTCCAGATCAAGCTTCACTGCCATGGCCCCTTTCTTACTTTTCATTTTGTGCATCGTGTGTAAAACTTCTTGGGCTACAATAGTATTATCAGAAGTATGACGCCCAGGTATGAAACTAGCTTGGTGAGGACTAATCAACTCACCCAAAAAAGGACGCACTCTGTTAGCTAAAATTTTAGAGATAATGCGCAATGAGACATTACACAGACTTATCGGCCGGAATTGTGCAATAGTAGAAGGTTGAGGTACCTTAGGGATCAGAGTAATCAGAGTCTGGTTCATCTTTGGAAGTATGACCCCGGTTTGAAAAACTTCTTGCACCATAGAGGTAACCGATTGGCCCACTATATCCCAATATTTTTGGTAAAAAAAGGGTTGCAAACCATCCGGGCCTGGGGCTTTGAACGACCCCATACTAAACACAGCTTTCCTCACCTCTTCCGACAAAATGGGTTGAGTTAGAGTGGATCTTCTCTCATCTGTCAAACGGTTCCCCAGATTAGGTAGCGAAACTGCGGCAGTAGGACCATCTTCTTTATAAAGATTAGCAAAATAAGTAGTTGCATGCTGCTTCAACATATCAGGATCGCTACACCAAGTCCCATCACTCACTTTAAGATTCATTATCTTATTTCGTCTGCGCCTCACCAAGGTTGTAGTGTGGAAAAACTTTGTGTTCCGATCTCCAAAGAAAACCCATTTAAGCCTGGATTTTTGAAACCAAAGAATCTCTTCTTGCAAAAGGATCTGATTATATTCCATAATCAATTGAGCTTCCAAACGTTCAAGAAATGGATTCCACCCCTCCCCCAATTTGTGTTGAATACCTGCAATCCTTGCCAAAGTCCTCCTTTTATTCTTGAAAATGTTACCGAAAACCTGTGTGTTCCAATAACGAGCAACTTCTGTAAAATTTGACACAGTTTGGGACATATCACCTTTGATGTATGCCCAATTTTCGGCAACAAGGTCGTCAAAAGAAGGATTCGTCATCCAAGCTGCTTCAAGTCAAAAAGGTCTTGCCCTTTTTTGAATATCACCATCTTGATTCATATGCACCATTAGAGGGCAATGATCTGAATGAGTGCGAGGAAGGTGTTTAACCCAAGCTTCAGGATAAGCTGATCGCCACTGGGGGTTGCACAGAGCATGGTCTAGGCGTTCACGAATTCCTGCATATCCTTTTCTAGAGTTTACCCATGTGAAGGACGGACCATTGAATCCCATATCGATAAGATTACAACTATCAATCCATTCTAGAAATCTGTTGCACCTCCTTTGATTAACAGTTTTACCCCCACATTTCTCAGACCCGTTTCTCACTTCATTCATGTCTCCCGCAACCATCCACGGTAAATTGTGAGCCTTTGATACCCCTTCTAAATACGCCCATAACTCGTCTCTTGAAGCTGGGTTTGGATTGGCATAAATAGCTGTGAAAAGCCAATCAACGTCATTTTGGCGATGAATTATTGCAGAGATAGCCTGGGGATTACTATCAATTATGTCAATGTCCACCGTGTCTTGCCTCCAAAAGAGCCAAATCCCACCAGAAAATCCCCTCGATTCGGCTTGTTTCACATGAGAAAAACCTATACGCCTGTGAATAGCTTCAGACCTTGTATCGGATACCTTAGTTTCAAGAAGAACCGCAACCATTGGGTGATACTCTCTAACTATACCATAAAGATTTCGAAGAAATTGGTCACTACCTGCTCCTCGGCAATTCCATATTAACAAATTCATTTGATCACAAAATAGTATTAATTATGGAAGTGAGCTAACAGCCATTCGAGGCCGGACATATTGGATTTTCCTTGAGTCCCTCAATCTGGCAATTGCTTTCTTCAGTATTAGAAGATATCTCATTGACACTACGACCTGTTGGTCCAGATTCTGAAGAGGTGAGAGTAGTTTCATCAACCATAATTTCATCGCGTCTGCCCCGTGATGCGAAATTATAAGTTTCAGATTGGGCGTCCGGTGGTTGACCATGAATTGAGCCGACCAAATGGTCAGGTAAAGGGCTTTCGGAAATGGTGGCAAAAATTTTGTTAGTGGGGGTAGAAAGGGAGGGAGGGAGGGGGAGGGATAGATGAGGTTGTCTTTTCATTTCCGGGGCTGGCTAAAGTTTTTGCAGAGAAAGAAAACAACTGTGGGAATTCTGATGAGGAAGTAAGGTTATATAAGATTTGAAGGGAGTGTCCATTACGTAGTCTCGTAAAAAAGAGGAAGAAGCCCCAGGGTTGTTAGGGGTTTTATGAGATTGTTTTTGGGTGATTTCTTTTCCTTTTGGCATATAGTGTTGTTTTTTCTCAAGGAGCCAGAGAGAGCCACGTTGCGGCCTCTCAAACCGTTGGATTGACTACTCATAGGGTGACAAAAAATTTCAATTGGGGTGGTGGCGTATTTTCTTTTCTCTTCTCTGGCTCATGTAGGCCATCATACAGGGAATCACCTCCCTACATCTTCTGTCAATATACGGTGCCTTGACCCAGCATTTTCGTTTCCACTAGATTTTTCATCCTGCCGCGCCACATTAATAGGTCTTACAAGATGAACCAGAACCACCTTCCGCTTATCATGTCGGAGGGTCTGGTGCACTCCATTAATGGCTCTTGTAGGATCAACTACCGGATCTTTACCACGTAGATTTTTACTGATTTGAAAAATCCTCTTTGGAGGCAACATGGATGGGCCAAAACCCGTTTCCCCCAAAGTTGGACGGGTCTCCCCCGCTTGACCCGACTAGTTTTGAGCAGTCTTTGAGTTGCATCCATCTCCGGTAGTTTGATTCCTTGTTTGTGATCGTCTCAACGTCCAACATTCTTCCATCCGATGACCATAACAACCACATTCAAAGCAAATCATGTGCAGACCCTCATACTCTATTGAGAACAAAGTTGTATTCAACCAAACATGGGGTACCAAGCTCTTAGAGAGGTCTATCTCCACGCAGACCCTTGCGAATTACCCCTTGCCAAATCCGTCGTATTGTTATCAGTTTTGATTGCTCGTCCCACAAGATTTCCCAATTTTATCAGAGTGCTGTCCTTTAAGTACTCAATGGGAACTTTTGGGATCCGAACCCATACCATAGTGGTTGGTTTTTCATCTACTGAAGGCTGGAAATCTGGTTTCCACTTCTGGACAGTAAGGTAATGTCCCAGTACCACCAATGGTCCATTGAATAAAACATGATAATAATCATCCTTTTGGGTAAATCTTACCAAGTAGTGGTCCTCTGGTAAATCAATTACTGTAAAACGCCCTTTCAGCTTCCAGAGTTGGGCCATTCTCTGATTGAGGACCTTAAATCCAACCTTACGACCTAGCAGTTTAACAATCAGTGTTTTCCACCATGGGGCCCTAAGCTCAGAAAGCTCCTCGTTGCTAATAACCATCCTGGGCCAGGGACTATTGAGAAAATTTGTCGGTTGGCTCATTGGTTCATCACTCAAAGATTCCTCATCTGTATCCGAACTGCAACCAGTGAACCAAGTCCCAGGTTGTTCATCCGTGAGGGCGGCCTTAAAAGAAATCTTCTGTGCATTTGTGATTGGAACTTCCGTATTCATCGGAATCTCTGCACTATCACGAGCTCAGTTGCTTCCTCCTCAAGATCCTCAGCCATCAGTGAGATTTGTCTCTGCCTCTTATACTTCTTTTTATTCCGGTTAAGGAGGTCTAATTCCTCCGCCGGCATTTTGGAATCTTCAATCACACTGTCACTTGGCGCACACTCCATTTGCTGTCCATAGTTTTTGAAGATTTTTGATACAAGCAAAAGTGGTTCAATCGAAGATAACATCAGGCACAAATCACTTCAATAAACACTTAGAGATAGTAGAAAGAACCCCTACCTCAAAGATCAAGCACCAAATCAACACCCAAGCAAGCCTTAGCTTCCCAATTTTGGATCCCACCAAATACGGCTTCCCAAAGCAAATGCATGCAAACCCCGGGTTCAAATGACGTGAGGATGATGAATTTATGGTGGATCTACAAGGGTTTTAGTGTGGGTGGTGAATTTGTGTGATTTTGGTGAGGGGAGGTGAGAAAAAATGAAGAGGGGAGGAGAGAGAGAGGGGCCCGGCTGGTTTGGGAGGGGGAGAGAAATGAATCTCTCCCCCACAAGCTTATATAGTGCTAACACACACACACACACACACACCCTCCACTTACTAAAGTGCTACAATAAAGTCCCAGACCAAACAATTTTCCACATTAAACCATGCTTCAACACTCGGTTTTGTTTCGAAAAATCTTTTAAAGTTACAGGTCTTTACATTCTACCCTCCTTACAAAAAATTTGTCCTCAAAATTTCGCACGTCAATGCTAGTCAAGTACCATATCCTCATGCATGAAATACAACATGAAACCAATCCTCATAAACTAGTAAGTATGAAACTCAAGTCAAAAACTTGCATTGACTTGATGAAAAATAACTCCGGATACTTTTCTTTCATCTCATCCTCTCTTTCTCACGTTGACTCCTTGCCCTCAAAGTTATTTCACCAAACGCATATTAACTGTAGTCATTTACCCCCCCCCCCCCCCCCCGGTCGCTCACGTCTACAATGCGTATCGGTTTCTAACTCAAATTCGAATCATTCTAAGATATGAAACGGATAAGTTCAAATTGTCTACAAGAGTAAAACAATAACCCTAAATTTTCATCACCTAATGTTTGAAAACGTCCAAACAAACCCCCTCATATATGACCGTTACCCAGCTTGACCCCTTTTGTACATTGCCGTTAAGTATCAAGGAAAAATGTTACGAATAGGATGAAAATACCCTTGTTATTAAATACACACACATATTTAAATTAAATGAAATTACCATCGTTTTGAAACCCCAATATCATCTCTCTCTCTCTCTCTCTGCTCCTTCCATCGAGGCTAAGCCAAATCAAGCCAAGTTCTTTATTTCCCCAATCCCCAACAAATTAAAACAATCTTTCAAACACTTTCAGCAACCAAATACAGTATTAACATCAATTGCCAATAAAATCAAAACAAACACATGCAAATGAAATTTTGTTACCCAGAGTAAAATTAATACAACAATTAAACAAGAAAATAAACCATACAAACTTAGTTTAACTAGCTTAATTTTATTTCTAAACGTTTTACAAATTGTGTACGTATTCTTGTTTTTCATTCATCCCATTCCAACATAATTTATTATGAATGTTTTTTAAATAAAAATTTATGATAATATCTAAAGACAGAATGAAGTAATTATGAGTCATTTGCATGCCCCAACTTTTGACTTCTAATTTTACCTCCTTTATACGTATTTTTTGAATTCTTTTGATACTTGAGTCAAACTATTGTTGTAATTCAATTCGTGTCACCCAAAAGAATCCAAAACGTGAAATTTTTAACAAAATGGATAAAATGTTCCCTAAAGATGAAAAATAAGTATAAAAAAACAACTATTTGGCCTTCTTTTACGGAATTGTTATTTTTAGTTAGGTTTCTGTTTTTTAATCTTCTAATCTCTCTCATCCAAACATATAATATTAATAATTTTTTTATCAAGAAATATGGTATGAATTTTATCTGCCAAAAAATTAAAAAAATATAGAAAATAATTTTTCTTATAGATGAGGGATCATTGTGGGCAATTTTTATAGATGAGGGGACCAGTATGGGCAATTTTAAAGGGGTAAAATCATCATTTTTGTTCATTTTGTTAACAAGGGGAGCCATTTTTTCATTTCATATAGATGAGAGGGTTTGCTTGAGCGGTTTTAAACGTTAGAGGGTCTTTGTGGGAAACATGTATGCATGAGAAGGCGGAAGATTTTGAGAAAAATTGCTACTTGTAGACTTTTGTGACATTCACCATGTATCTCAAATAAATAGTCATATTTATGTGAGAGTTAATAAATGTTATAAGTTATCATATTCACGAGACATGAATAACATAAAAAGCAAATGTTTGGGTTTATTTTATTTTTTGTACTAATGAATAGACATATACTTTAGTAACCAAAAAAAGTTACACGATGAGTAATGACAATTGCTATAATTGGATATTGATTTTCCATAAAAAAATATAAATAAATTAAAAAAATTGAAAATCTCCAGAACCTAAAGATACCAAAAGTAGTGATTTTTTTAGGACTTTTTCTTACTTAGTTTTACTTCATAAATTTCATCAATAAAAGAATTTTATTAAATTTTTTAAAAACAACAAAATATAATTAAAAGACCGTGATAATAATACTAGACCCTTCTATATAACACTGGATATCAAGAATCCTGTGTTTTCAATTATAGGTGGTAAGGCTCCTGGACCAGACAGTTATAATGCTAAACTTTTTTCAATCTAATTGGGATATTGTTGGTAAGGATGTTATTAAGGCGGTGTAACAGTTTTTCACAACTGGATATATGCTCAGAGAGTGGAACTCTATTGCCATCTTCCTTATCCCTAAGGTTGGTGCTCCCCACTACTATTCAAGATTTTAGACCCATTACTTGCTGCAATGTTGTCTATAAATGTGTTTCTAAAATTATTGTTGTCAGGCTGTAGCCTTGTTGCCTTCTATTGTTAATCCTTGTCGGTCTGCATTTATTAAAGTCGTTCTATTATTGATAACATTCTCTTGATACAAGAACTGGTGAAAAATTATCACAAGAGTGATGGGTCTCCTAAATGTTCTGTTAAATTAAACGTGATGAAGGCCTATAATTCTGTATTTCCCTGGTGTGGACGTCTCTCCACCGGATCGAAAAACTATGTTTTGAAAATAGGAGTCTTTTATTTTGGAAAATGGTTTAGGACCCG
This sequence comes from Vaccinium vitis-idaea, assembly GCA_963854785.1. Lineage (NCBI taxonomy): Eukaryota > Viridiplantae > Streptophyta > Magnoliopsida > Ericales > Ericaceae > Vaccinium > Vaccinium vitis-idaea. The sequence goes on along the minus strand of OY978225.1, from coordinate 18,818,847 downwards.
AGAAACGAGTCAGAAAATGATTTGAAAAATAATGTGACTCACGCGGTTGAAAATCATTTGAAAACCAGAGATTGTTTTGGATTCGGGAGCCAGGTTACGAACGAGGAAGGTTTTAAGGCACCCCGCTCGCCCGATTAAAAAATCAGTCTTTACTAAATATTTGTGAGATTTTTCGAAAACTTTTTAATGCTAAACTTTAACCAAGTAAACAATTAATCAAGCACAATAACTAATTAAACATTGAAAAATACAACAAATAATATAATTAATGAAATAACAGTACATAATAAAAAGGAAAACCACTTTCTAAAACTGTTTTTAAAGGAAATAGATTTAAAAATTTGAATTTCAACCAGAGTGCCGTGTGGTACTCCATGTGTACTGTGCGGCACTGTTCAACCAGCAAATAGTTTGAAAATATTGGTTTTTCAACAGAAATGAAATAGAAGCATATCCAAAGCTTGAAACTTGATAAAAGAAAAATCATATTTAAAATGTTCCTCCTCGAAGATTATACCATATAACGCAATGATTTTGTTATACGGTGCAATCGGGAGGTTTTCGATTTACTAGTTCCTACTGAAACATTGTTCTACCAAGTACAAGAGTGATATGGAAGATTACCTTGCACTTTGTGGACGCCCCTCCGGAGGTTTCGAATCGGAGTCGCCACCCGGGTTTTAGCGGATTATCCTCGAGGAACCGAACTCGATTGACTCGCGCCTCATTCAATGGATAAGGATTACTGGCCCGTCATCACCAAACTATCTTAGGTTCAGGAGCTCAGTTACGAGAGGGGAAGGGTTTTACGGCACCCCCCTCGCCCGGTTCGAAGAACGGTCTCTACTTGACTTTTGTGGGATTATACAAGAAATGTATGCAACTCAACTTTGAACAAGTACGTGAAATGGGGGATGGGAGCCATATAACGATGATAAACATGTCAATGGATTATGGTGTATGCATGTGAGGCGCGAACTACATGAGTGATGATGATGATAGATGGATGCAACTTATAAACAACAACAAACAGCAGAGAAACAATAATTAATGCATGCCAAACAGGGGTTAAAAGATGAAAATAACATAAACAACACTGAGTGGACTAAACCAATCTGACCCTCCCTCAGAGGCTTGAGCGCTCAAAGAGGACGGTATGAGCGCTCAAACCTCTTTCTCCCACACATTCTCATGATGCTTTCTGATGATTCTGGTTTTGATGAAAACATGTTTGATGCACTTTAAGCTGCTTGAAAATGATACTTTGATGACTAAGCAGAAAGGTATGACCATGTTAACATAAACTTGAAGCTTGATGATGAACCAAACAAGAAAATAAAGACATAAGGAGTGAGAATAAAATACTGTGAGACATTCTAGAATGCCCAAAACCTTGTTAGACAGCTCAGATGATGAAAACATTTGATGAGTATGAAGACAGTTTGAGCGCTCAAAGCATGGAGTTTGAGCGCTCAAACCATCTTCATGGTTTGAGCCTTCTGGACCCTTTTGCCTCTGTTCGACTCATCAATAACATCAAAACAATACACAATGATACAAATGACAACGATATTCCAGAAACATCAATAAATAAGCTTGAGGTGTCCATTTGAGTGAGATATGAGTATCGGGCCATGCATAAGCATGATTAGAATGAGAGGGAGAAGGGATCAGGTTGGCTTAGCCAAACAACAACACACACACACACCACATTGAACCAGAAACAGAACACAGACTTGAAACAAATGAAAGCAAATATGGACCACAACAGTGTTTGAGCGCTCTGAGAGGGGCGTGTGAGCGCTCAAGCACCATTTCAGGGGTTATGAGTTTTTGTAACTTCTGACCACTTTTGATGTTGGAATAAACTGAAATCATCTCATCATTGTTTCATGGGGGGGGGGGGAGTGGATTAATTTGAAATGGGGGGCCTAATGAGACAATATAGACTCACCCTCGGGTCTATTGCACTCATGCGAGCAACAATATTTCGGCTGAGTGCATGCTATGTAGAGGAATCTCATCATTAGATACTTTGCCAGTAACAAACTGGACAGAGCTTGAGCGCTCAAACAGTGGGTTTGAGCGCTCAAGACCCCTTGAGCTCAGTGATGGATCTTGGGTTATTTTGGTATTTTGAGGGGCATTTTGGTCATTTGGGTTGGTTTAGGTTATTTGGGAATGGTTTGGGGTGATTCATGGTGGTTTGGGGCAAGTTCAAGCCTTTTTGTCAACCTTAAGGTATGCATGGTTGGTTTTCTCATCATTGGGAATGCTTGGCAAGTATCCCGGGTCAAAATCAGGGTGTCTACATACTTGGTATCACCCCTCAGAGTACCAAAGCCATAGGCTTTGGTGTGAAAACGGAAGTTTCAGAACAGAGCTTCCCTGAACGAGCAACCTCCTGGAACGAACACCCTTCTGGAACCATTGATTTCGGCTTGGGCCTCCTTTAGACTTCAACTTTGCTCTAATTATAACAACAGGGTTGCTTGATTCTGGGTTTGACAGAATGGATGAGGGTTGAAACACGGTTTAGGCCGAGAATGGGGGATCGGGAATTTCGGGTTTTCAAATGGATTTATTTTGAGAGATTGTGGGAATGATTATTGGACTGATTTGTGGAAGTAGTAGTTTGGTATGAGATGGCTAAGGATTTTGGTAGAATTTAGAGGAGGTTTTACATGGTGTTCTTCATTGTTCTTCTCCATTGAAACCGATCTAGTATTTATAGGCATGAGAATGTGAGTAATCACCAAGTAAACTTGTTGCCTACTCAAGAATTGTGGGCTACACGAAATCATCATGAAGGAGGGGAGCAAAAGTCAACAATTTGAGCTGTTGGGTATTCTGCAAAAGTAAATCCGATGCCTGACAGTGTCGCGCGGCACTGCAACTGTACCATAGGGTACACAAACTGTGTCGTGCGGCATTCTTCCACCACCATTGTTAAAAAAGAACATTGTGTGTGACTAAGGGAGCACCGTACGTGAGAATTGAGTGCATTGCGGCACTGTTGACCATGTTGACTTCCTTTGACTTGGAGGGTATCATTCTGAGAGGCTTTCCGAGCATTTCTTTTCATCATCGAGGATTAAAATGTGTACGAGAGTTCAATTTTGGGGTGTCTACAGATGCCCCTCTTTGATGAGGCTTACAATCATTGTGTGATAGAAGTCGCGTCAAAGATAGAAGACACCCCTCGACTCAAATGTCCTCGTACGAAAACAAACAAGTAAATTCTGATGCATGTGGTCGCGCTCATATGAGCTGCCTACGTACCCCATTGTAGGGATCAGACCATCGTAGTTCGTTGGGGCTTGAAATATGCATACAAGAGTTGGAGAAAACTTATCTGATTCGGATTGTGAGGGTTGCCACCTTGTCTTTTAACGAGGGAAAAACAAATGATGTGTTGTGAACGAAACCAGTGAGTGAGGCTCGGTGAATGTGCGAGACTAGCGAGGTCTCGTGAAAAGTTGAGTGCGCGAGGCAAGTGAGGTCTCATGAAAAACGTGAGTAGTGCGAGACTAGCGAGGTCCCCGAAAGTGAGTGGTGAGAGACCAGCGAGGTCCCCGAAAAAAGTGAGTAGTGCGAGACAGCGAGATCCCCGAAAAAAGTGAGTAATGCGAGACTAGCGAGGTCCCCAAAAAAAGTGAATGGTGCAAGACCAACGAGGTCCCCTAAAAAGTGAGTAATGCGAGACTAGCGAGGTCCCCGAAAAAAGTGAATGGTGCGAGACCAGCGAGGTCTCGCAGTGAGGTCCCCATGAAAAGCTGAGTAGTGTGCGAAACCAACGAGTGAGGTTTCGTGAAAAACTGAGTGGTGAGCAAAACCGTTTTGGGATTACAAAAGTGCATGTGACAGTTCGGAGTCACGATAGCGTTTACGACCGGTTCAAGGTCAGGAAAGTGGTTGTGTGACCGTTCGGAGTCACGACAGTGTTTACGACCGGTTCGGGGTCATGAAAGTGCCTGTGACCGTTCGGAGTCACAAGAGTGTGTATGACCGGTTCGGGGTCATGAAAGTGTGTGTAACCGTTCAGAGTCACGACAATGTTTATGACCGGTTCGGGGTCATGAAAGTGTGTGTGTGTGTGACTGTTCGGAGTCACAAGAGTGTATGATCGGTTCGGGGTCATGAAAATGCCTGTGACCATTCGGAGTCACGACAGTGTTTACGATGGACGTTCGTGCCGTTAAGGACTACCGTGCCATAGAGGACTTAACAATTGATGTATCGGGAATAGCCATTTCAAATCAAAGAGTTGAGAAATTTGTTTTGAAAACATTGGGTGAGAAATGTATCTCAAAAATTGAGGGTGAGAAATATATCTCAAAAATTAATTAGAAAGTTGTCCATGAGGACTCTTGCGTGTGACTTAGTTTTCAACACTTGATGACACAATGACTACATTCCTTTTTTAGAGAGTAGGTGGCGCAACATGGTGTCTCTTTTTGCTTTACTGTCTTTCCTTTTGGACAGGGTCTGGGTTTAAGGTTGCTTTTAATCAGGACTTTGAGCTTCTGGGCTTTTTGGATTTCTGTCAAGTTTGAGCCTTTTGGGCTTTCTGGCTTTCTGTGAGGTTTGAGCCTTTTGAGCTTTCTGGCTTTCTGTGAGGTTTGAGCCTTTTGAGCTTTCATGCCCCAAATCTTGAACTCCGGTGTATGTGTTTCTCCCAGTAGATGGCATTGAGCTGACATGCCCCAGTCTTGGACAAATGTGCCCCAATAGATGACAAGCTTCAGTTCTGAATCCATCGACTTGCTTATCCAAACATAAGTTCCTCCATGCTTTGAAATCGTCTTCCACGAGTTTAAGACTATCAAGACCACCAAGGGTTGACTGGACAAAAGACCTTGTGTGAATTTGGATAAGGCCCAGACGATACGAGTGACTTTACAAAGATACCCCTGGTTTGGGCGGAGATGACATACTTATTGATCTTCTAACAAAAAGGGGGTAGATTTTAACAAGACTAGGCTGACTCATCAGACACGAAAGAGTGACCTCCTTAAAGGTTCCCCTGACTAGGCGGAGATTACGAATTTGGAGGAAGACCATGTTGACTCGAAAAGACCAATAAGCAATGACAGACTCGAGAATTCGGGAAATGGCAGAACGTGCCCCACAATTGATGTATGAAATTGTCATAAAACTGAGTAGTTTGGTTTAGAAATTGTTTCACTCCATCAAATGATGTTCATTTAAATCGATTATTTTATCAAAACACAAGATTTCTTATTGTGAACCCATGCCCCCGGGATGTTGATTCACTGATTTTCCATTGAGGTGCCTCGGTTTAGACTTTTGCTTCTGGCGGATGCTAGTGTTGTGCGATGCTTTGACTTTTGATCTTCAAGGGAAATGACACTGTTCCCACTGGATCCTCGATGTCAAGCTATGCTTTTAAATCTTAAAGGACTTTATTTAGGTTGTAACGGGGCCAAGGCTTTGGGCTTCACAAAGAAAGGATAAAGGCTCAAAAACTTTCATTTTCCTTATGTGTTATTAGAGCTAGCAGCTATCTTGAACTCTTTTTTATGTGCCCTTTCTATTTTCTTCAGTGTTTTCCTTCGTGCCCCATTTTGGCCTTTGATGGACACTTTCTTCCTTTCTTCCTTTTCAGTGCTTTGCATTTGGTTGTGCCTATGAACTTGGCATTTGTCATTCTTTCGAAATTCTGACGTGTCACTGGCAACCATGCATTTGGTACTTTTTAAAATTTGACATTTCTTCGGCGATCATGTGCTCGACACTTTCATCTGGACATCTTGCTGATAACTATGCATTTGACACTTTCATTTCTCTTAATTCACCCCAGTGTGGGGGATAGCTGCCTAGCTAGGTTCATTTTCAAAGAAAATGATTCAGGCTCAAAATGGCTATCAAGGGATATATTTATCTAGGGAATAAAAACAAGGAATGCCTTTCTTCATTTTGAATTGCACAACTTGATAGAAAGAATCTGTATATGCTCTAACTTTTGCCTCGATCATATCTTGAAATTCCGATCTAGCGAGCTTTTTTGTTGTTTGCCTTAACTTTTGCCTAGGCCGCCCTTTCGGGGTTTCAACCTAGCATGCTTTTTTTTGTGTGTGTGTGTCAAAGCATTGCTTCTTGATGACGTCGGAGAATTGCGCCTGGAACTCCTTCTTCTTGTGAGAGCTGAGAGTTTCATAAAAAATCATCCCATGTTTTGAAGTGATTATCATGAATTTTAAATGATGGTGGAAAACAATCCATTTTCAAGGATTCTTGCAAAAACTCAAGTTTATTATGACAATTCTAACACAAAAGTGTGACATCGATTTATGAAAGTTGCGACCGAACCACTGAGGGTTGCCTACGTATCATTTTGCAAGGAATCAGGTCGTGACGTAGTTTGGGACTACAAAACTGACTCTATTTTGGGTTTTTGTTTTTTCTTGACAATGACAGGACATTACAGACTCGAATATGAAGACAGACACTAAAGTAGAAATAGATATACAAACTGACTCAATAAAAGAGAAGACTCTGACTCGAAACTTGAAAATTCCCAAGACTCGCGGAAGACTAGTCCATTGCATGATCCTTGGCGGTTCATTCTTCTTTTGCTAGCCTTGACATAATTAGCAATCCCCCATGTGTTCGGTGCTGAATTTGGCAGAGTTAATATGCGGATTGGGACTCGATTGGGTGTTTGTTTTTGTTGGTGGGGAAATGATGATTTTTCTATTGATGATGTTCTGAATTCTGTTATGCAAGCGATGACACTCATTGGTAGCATGATCGGACATTTGGTGGAACGCACAAAAAACATTTGGGTTATGGTAAGATGGAAGCTTCTAAGGTAGAGGTGTTGGAAGGAGTGGTTTGATATGGCCGGTTTGGAGGAGCTCCTCATAAATCGAGGATAGAGGCACGAAGAATTGGGAAAGGGTTCTTTGTGGCTTCTAAGAGTGGTTGGTTTAAGTTATGATCTCATTCACAGGTACGGCTTGGTTGAAATTTTGGGTTGTAGAGCTTTGGTCATTTGGAGTGGAGCTAAGGGAGATTTGGTTTACTTTGGCATTGGGCTTGTGTTCAGGCATGGGGTTAGAGACAATGTTGGACTTTTTGAGAGGGAGTGGGATGGTTCCATCTTCAATAAGATCTTAGACTTTGTGCTTGAGACGGATACAATCATTGGTGTGATGGCCGGGTATTTAGTGGTAGATGCAGAAGGTGTTTGAGCTTTGGTTTGCCGGAAGCTCTTCAGGTAATTCTCGAGGCTCAAGTGGTTTAAGAAGGTTATTCTCGAAAAGACTTTTGTAGACAAGAACAAGGGAAGTAGAGAATTGGTGAAAGTTTCTCTTAGGGCGGTTGGTTTGGGTTGTGTTCTTGGAATTGTTGTTTGTGGAGCTGGGGGGTGGTTTTTGCAAGGTTGTCCTTTTTGATGTCCTGCTGGTGCATTCTCGGATCTTCGATACCAATGAAACCTTCATAGCCAATGGGTTTGAATTCTTTCAAGACAGATTCATCCAATTCAGAAATTCTTGCCAAAGCTGCGGCCATTTCCGGGCTCTTTCTGGGTCATTGGGGGTTCTCTTGGACTAGTGGGAGATGGTTACAGAAGTCTTGTACCATGATCATGAGCTGGGTAATTTGACCGTCAATTCGTTTGCCCATATCATTTAGAGTCTTCTTGAGCTCCATGATCTCAGCCTGAATTTCCATGTCTGTTGCTACGGGTCGGGTCAACCTTTGTCCTCTGAGTGGGTGAGGTTTCCTTGTTTGGCTCAATGGCTAAGAATTGACAGTAAATCAAAACTCAGAAATGCCCCTGCTTGTTTTATTTTGAAAAAATGAGAATGTCGTATTTGTGTCATCATGTATGTAAACCTAAGTCTCAAAATGTTTTCAACAGCCATAGGTAGGGTCGACTACTCAGTAGGTTAAGTTCTTGTGTGTAAGAACCAAAGCCAACCAACTTTCGTGACCATCCAAGGCAGAGCAATAAGGCTGTTGACACTTAGATAAAAAAGTGTTTTAAGACCAGATCACAGGAAGCCGTTCGAGCACGGCTGACACTAGAGGTGTTCCAAACTCCAAAGATTTAAAGTCTCCTAGACTATGGAAAAATAGGTCTTAAAAGGGTTGCCCCGATCCTCAGTGTTTCTTTTAACAGTGTATCCTTTATTTAGGATAGCAGGATTTAGGAAATTAACCAACTTGGTTCTCGATGATTCCTTTTCAAGGGTCTAACTTTGATTTTAGGGATGATTGCCCCAACTTGGGTCAATTGTTCCTAATTTACGTTAGGCCGTTGCCAAGGAATTATTAAGGATCAGGTTGATTTGATTTTCCCAAGTCCTATTATTCTAAGGACTGAATTGATCTGAACAACGCGCATTGGAATGCACGACTCTTCATAAGGCAGGACAACCTCTTAATTAAGACCGCGAGAAAACGTGACAGCATAGGATCCAACTAACCGTGATAATATAAATGCATGCAGAATGATGACGGGATATATGGAAAGCTGTAAACACGTAACATGATATATCACATAATCCTAACCTGTGGGTTCCTATCCTAGGTTGGAAGGTTCTAGGTTTACTATATGCAAAGCCGGTTTTGGTTTAGGGGGTCCCCCAGACTAGAGCCAATATTGGCCTCCTAGTGCCAAGTGTACCGCATGGCAAATGTCAAGTGGCAGGCTGACTCATCACAGTCCAAGGTTGATGAGCATCCGGGGATGTCCTAACACCAACAAGATGGATAGGGTAACCAAGACGCAGCAACGGGGCTTATCCAACATCGATGCACGTGCAATGCAAAAGTTTAGCAATAAAATTATTTTCAAAAATCCCACAAATATTTTTCAAGCTTGGCTCTTCAAATTAATCCATTCTTTGATATCTTTACACAAACAAACAACCCAAAAAGCTCCAGTCAGGATGGCATGGGGAGACCCTGTTAGTCAACCATTCCTTCCTTGCGATAGCGTGAAGCATTTTCGTTTTGACAAGCTTTTGGGAAGTTCATAAGTATAAAAAGACCAAATTAGAGATTAATTTGAGAATCCCCAGTGGAGTCGCCATTTTGTGGACGTCGCTCCACCGGTTGTGAAAAACTTGTTTTTAAAAAAAGGGGTCGCCACCCGGGTTTTTATTTTGGAAAATGGTTTAGGACCCGAGAAACCAATCTGAAAATGCTTGCGACCTAGTTTTATATTGTAGTAGCGTCGCCCCAAGCATAAGGCTAGGTCGGTTGTAGCATAATAACTCGGAAGTCCGAGGTCGAATCCACAGGGAAGGGTTGGAGCTAGTGAGAGGTTTACTTTACGGTAGGGGTTTCGGTGTTAGGACGGCCAACCTTTTGGTTGTGATTTGTTTGTGGAATTCTCTCTCTGCCTCTAATGCGATTGAAAATGAAGTTTTAAACTATAAATTAAAGGCGACAAGGTCTAGAGGTTCATACCACCCATGACTAAGGATATTCAATGGCTCTCAACTATAACTCGAGTGAGAGACAAAGCCTTTTGCTCTCACTCGGAAGATTTAACAATGAAGATCATTTTGATTCTAGAAATTGGGTTTAACAATGGAATAAGTTCTATGAGGCATTTTTACAAACACTTGGAGTGACATAGCTCCAAGCATTATATGTGGCAAGGTACAAAGCCTTGCCTACACATAATCAAGGAGGTTAACAACCCCTAATTTTGGTACATAAAACATAACTTACCCAATGAATACCAATCTTTATCACAAGAATGAGGTTTGTAAATGGAAAGAAACCCTCATAGACAATTTTTCGAACACCCAAAGTGACATAGCTCAAAGCATTGTGTGTGCCAAGTGATTTGTCTACACTCAATCAAAGAGGTTAACAACTCTAAGTCTAGACTGAAAATAGGAGTGATTAATCCATTCACAAACCCACAATAAGCATAAAAACGTGAGAAGCCATTAAAATACCGAAGTCATGGAGTGTTATTTACCCCATGACCAAGCCTAATCTACTACTCAAACATGCTTAAAGTACACAACAAAGAGAAAAACGTGATTAAGGAAAACATGACGAAACTGGAAATAAACACAAGATTTAGATAGATAAAGATGAGTACTACAATATTAATGAAGATCAATTACCTTGAAACTAAGTAGAAAAGCTTGGATCTTAGAGAGAAGGGAGAGCTAAACTAAGAGGGAGGTAGAGAGAGAAAACTTAGGTAGTTGATAACCCTAAAAATCTGAGGTTGGGGACCTTTTATAGGCCCCAATAGTTGTGCTAAGTTATTACAAAAATGTCACTAGATATTTCTTGATTGGGCTCAAAAAGTGCAGAAAAGTGCAGCCAGTACCGGTAGACATAAAAGTGCTCTATCGGTACTGGACCTCACTATATTTTGGCTATCTCTGTCTACCAGTAGGCACAAAAGTGCTCTACCGGTACTGGATGGAAAAACTGTGGATTTTTTTCGTCTTGATCCCTTGACCTTCCGGCATGTCATCGTGACCTCTAGGCTTCTAGAGTCTTGTTCAATGCTTCATTCCTTGACTCCCGGGACTCAGTGGCGGAGTGCCATGTGGACTCCGGTGCTCGGGCATCCCTTGGTTCAACCATGGCATCAAAACACGCTTTAATTCTCCACTTTTACCCGAAACTAACAAAAAGCAACCTTGCGCAAAATCAATCGTTTAAAGCAACAAAATGCGCGTGCGTGTGATCAAAATGAGCGAGATAAGCCCCATTATTTACACTTTTGGGGGCTTATCACACCCTCCAATTTGGATTTTGCTAGTCCCTAGCAAACTAAACCCAACTAACTTTTAACTATGCTATGCAATCTTCCAGAACTAATGAGATACAGTAACTATGCTCAATTCAAAAAGTAGGCCGGATTACATTCTCTCGAGACAGCCGACCAAATGCAACACACGCACCCACAAGCCATGAACTAAGATGAAGATGTTATGCCATTATGGAGTCAGGCGCAGCGTACCACAAAAGGTTTCGATTCCAAATTCTCACATGGATACTCTCAAATAATGAAATTCATGCAAGCTCAACATACATCCCACAAAACAACGCTAGCGAAGATGCAATAACATGATACAAAAATGTTACGCTAGCTATTTAGGAATGCACTTTCAAGGAAAGAACCTAATTATTAACAAGAAATGAAATCTATGGAATCGATAACTAAAGTAACGAAAAATATCACACATGCATAAAATGGAGTTCGAAATGGTCATAAAATCAACAGGGACTTCATTAGCATATAATGACCTTGGTTACAAAGGGAATGGAAAACAAAACATGTAGTGGCCATATCTTGCTCGGGTCAACTACCCACTGGCCACTACCAACCCTAAACTATCCCAAGACATGGCCGCTCAGCCCATCATGACACAACCAGATTAAGCTACAAAGAAAGAAGTGAAAAAAAAAAAAAACTACTAGAGAAGTCCTACTAATATTGATATCACCACCGACTCAAAGTGCCCATACTCATCATCATCGTCCTCATCCTCAGATGCGTCGCCAATTTGCTCAACATAGCAATCAACCCTCTTTCAAATCTTCTTTTGCTCTTTCCAACTATTCTCTCTTTGTGTTGTTGTTGTTGTTTTTAATTATTGGAAGAAATCGAGCCATTGGAGGTGAGATTTACAATAATAGAACGAAAGAGAGGCCACTTTTTAGCTTTTGGAGAGGTGAGGTGAAATTTTGGGACTTTTGGGTTTATGTAGTGGAAGGAGAGAGAGTGGATATGACCCAATTTTTCAAAAAATTTCCAAGGGATACCGGTATAAGATATGCAGATTCTGAAATGCTTTTTCAAACTTCACCAAATTGATTCCTGCCCTTCCCACTTCATTCACAACCCTCTCAACCTCTCAAACCCCAACCCTTTGAACATCTGGCTTCCTAAGTTTGACCAAAAAATGTGACTCAATTTATGGGTTCATACTAGGTTCAATGGGACTCGTAAGTGGTAATATCACACAAAAAATGCATTTATATCGTTTTTCACGACCGCTAACAACTCCAACTAAATGCATGCTAGATATTTACATTACTAAAGCATGAACAAAAGAGTATTATTTACGCAAATACGAGAATGGAAGTAAAAACATGGGATGATGCAAAAATTGAATCTCTTCTCTAAGTGGTACACCTTGCTCAACTTTGATGTCGGCTCATCATGTTCATCAAAATTCATGCATATGTGCATGACATGGGTTAAGAAACTAAAACCGGAAGCTACGAGATACATGACTCTTGCCAAAGGGAATGATTGAGCATAACTAAAGTATCTAAAGCACGAAATTACTATGTATGAGGGAAGATTACACAAAAAAAAAAAGTTTTATGCAAAAGCGAAAGCATAAGTAATTACCATAATCCATCCCCCCCCCCCCCCCCCCCAACTTGAAATGTGCAGTGTCCTCAATGCATGAGACAAAAAGTAAGGAGAGGAGGAATGAAAATGTACCGACGAGGCGGAATGTCAACCCCCCGATACCTCGACCAAGTTTGAAGATTTTGCATCATCCGCTCCTTTTGTCATTGACAATGCTTCCAAAGCTTTCTCCTTCGGCCCCACGTGAGACCACAACTAGTCGCACAGGGCCATCCTCAAAGACTTTGTAGGCCTTACAACCGCGACATTTCGTCGCACCCATGCTTAGGGTTCCTGAATGCCGCATTCGCCGCCAAGTTAGACCCAAACTACCAAGGCTGGTATGGTAGCATGGTCACCCTGCAAAAGACTGAATTGCCAACTACCTAATAAGAGAAAATGATTAGTATCGATTCGCTCCGTGATAGCTGAGTCCCCAACGAGCAAATCTTCACGCGATTAACGGGTAGTACTTTTCTCCCCGTCCCCATTCAAAGTGTCATAGGACAAGTCCCTCAACACTCCAAGCTAGAGACGGGTGGCTATATCGGACCATCAAAAGCCATTAGAAAATGGTGAATACCGAAGTTGATTGAAATTAAAAGCAAAAAGGACAAACAAGACAAACTACGAAAAGCTAAAAACGCAATAAGTAGAGTACTAAAACTAACAAAACATGATTAATTTATCCATATTCAATTGTAACTCTCGCTTACTTTGAAGAGCTCTCATAATGCACAAATCACTCCTCTCTAAGCTCTTCGACAAGAATTGAACGCGACCGTACCACGAGATAAGATACTTAGAGTATTGTGATCGCCGAAATTGCTTTACCAAATTAAATTCCACCAAGTGTATAATTCGACCCAAATTCATTTTCAAGGTGTTGACCATATCAACTAAACATGGAGGGTAAACCCAATCAAAGTTATCACCACCCAGAAAATTAATTTGTTCAATTTTACTAAGTTCCTGTAAAGGAGTGTTAGGGGTATGTGTAGTAGTGAGGGATTTGTCAAATGGAGCATTGCCCAAGATTGCTATGGGTGACACCACCTCACTTGTAGGACACAAACTCTCGCCATTATGAACATCAACCATGCATCTTGGGGTTTTTAGGCTAATTCATCAAGGTAGTCCCAACCCTCTTTAGCATTTTTCCTAAAGAATTCTTCATCGGACAACAAATCAAATTGACATGTCGTAGGTTTAATCCTCGGCAAAAGATAGCCAGAAGACTCCCAAGCTCACAATTAAAACTTGACCAAGAGAATATGGAACATTTAAATCGCTCCCAACACTGCGAAAAAGATTCGTCATCTTGTTGATAGAAATTGATTATGTCTTGTAAAAGCCCTCCATAGAAACTTTCAAAATAATCTATTTTTTTTTAATAGTATTTTCTTTTAAAAGGACCCAAAAATAAACAAAAACTAAAAATAACAAACAAAACAAAAAAGAAAGAAAAAAATGGATATACTTACAGTGGTGTAAAGCAAACTCCTTTCTAACTCACTATTTGTTGCCTTCCCCGGCAACGGCGCCAAAAATGCTTGCGGCCTAGCTTTGTATCGTAGTAGCGTCGCCCCAAGTGTAAGGCTAGGTCGGTTGTAGCATAATAACTCGGAAGTCCGAGGTCGAATCCACAGGGAAGGGTCAAAGCTAGTGAGAGGGTTACTTTACGGTCGGGGTGTCGGCGTTAGGACGGCCAACCTTTTGGTTGTGATTTGTTTGTGGAATTCTCTCTCTGCCTCTAATGCGATTTAAAATGAAGTTTTAAACTATAAATTAAAGGCGACAAGGTCTAGAGGTTCATACCACCCATGACTAAGGATATTCAATGGCTCTCAACTATAACTCGAGTGAGAGACAAAGCCCTTTGCTCTCACTCGGAAGATTTAACAATAAAGATCATTTTGATTCTAGAAATTGGGTTTAACAATGGAATAAGTTCTATGAGGCATTTTTACAAACACTTGGAGTGACATAGCTCCAAGCATTACATGTGGCAAGGTACAAAGCCTTGCTTACACATAATCAAGGAGGTTAACAACCCCTAATTTTGGTACATAAAACATAACTTACCCAATGAATACCAATCTTTATCACAAGAATGAGGTTTGTAAATGGAAAAAAACCCTCTTAGACAATTTTTCGAACACCCAAAGTAACATAGCTCAAAGCATTGTGTGTGCCAAGTGATTTGTCTACACTCAATCAAAGAGGTTAACAACTCTAAGTCTAGACTGAAAATAAGAGTGATATATCCATTCACAAACCCACAATAAGCATAAAAACATAAGAAGCCATTAAAACACCGAAGTCATGGAGTGTTATTTACCCCATGACCAAGCCTAATCTACTACTCAAACATGCTTAAAGTATACAACAAAGAGAAAAACGTGATTAAGGAAAACATGACGAAAATGAAAATAAACACAATATTTAGATAGATAAAGATGAGTACTAAAACATTAATGAAGAGCAATTACCTTGAAACTAAGTAGAAAAACTTGGATCTTAGAGAGAAGGGAGAGCTAAACTAAGAGGGAGGTAGAGAGAGAAAGCTTAGGTTGTTCTACCATCCAAGGCTTGTTATGAGCCCTGGACGTCTCACTCAACATTTCCCATCTCCCTATTTCTCGGATTTGGACGATAACCGTAAAAATCTGAGGTTGGGGACCTTTTAGAGGCCCCAATAGTCGTGCTAAGTTATTACAAAAATGTCACTAGATATTTCTTGATCGGGCTCAAAAAGTGTAGAAAAGTGCAGCTAGTACCGGTACTGGATCTCACTGTATTTTGGCTGCCTCTGTCTACCGGTAGGCACAAAAGTGCTCTACCGGTACTAGATGAAAAAATTGTGGATTTTTTTTTGTCTTGATCCCTTGACCTTCCGGCATGTTATCGTGGCCTCTAGGCTTCCCGAGTCTTGTTCAATGCTTCATTCCTTGACTCCCGGGACTCAATGGCGGAGTGCCATGTGGACTCCGGTGCTCGGACATCCCTTGGTTCAACCATGGTGTCAAAACACACCTTAATTCTCCACATTTACCTGAAACTAACAAAAAGCAACCTCGCGTAAAATCAATCGTTTAAAGCAACAAAATGCGCGTGCGTGTGATCAAAATGAGCGAGATAAGCCCCATTATTTACACTTTTGGGGGCTTATCAGAAAATGATTTGGAAAATAATGTGACTCACGCGGTTGAAAATCATTTGAAAATCAGAGATCGTTTTGGATTTGGGAGCCAGGTTACGAACGGGGAAGGGTTTTATGGCACCCCGCTCGCTCGATTAAAAGTCGGTCTTTACTAAATATTTGTGAGATTTTTAGATAACTTTTTAATGCGAAACTTTAACCAAGTAAACAATTAATCATGCACAATAACTAATTAAACATTGAAAAGGACAACAAATAATATAATTAATGAAATAACAGTAAATAATAAAGAGGAAAACCACTTTCTAAAACTGTTTTTAAAAGGAAAAAAGATTTAAAAATTCGAATTTCAACCAGAGTGCCGTGTGGTACTCCATGTGTACTGTGCGGTATAGACAGAGTGTCGCGCGACACTGTTCAACCAACAAACAGTTTGAAAAACTTGTTTTTCAACAGAAACGAAATAGAAGCATATCCAAAGCTTGAAACTTGATAAAAACTTATTATTTTGGATTGAAAAATCATATTTAAAATGTTCCCCCTCAAAGATTATACCATATAATGCAATGATTTCGTTATACGGCGCAATCAAGAGGTTTTCGATTTACTAGTTCCTACTGAAACATTGTTCTACCAAGTACAAGAGTGATATGGAAGATTACCTTGCACTTGGTATCACCCCTCAGAGTACCAAATCCGTAAGCTTTGGCGCGAAAACAGAAGTTTCGGAATAGAGCTTCCCGGAACCAGCAACCTCCTGGAACGAACACCCTTCTGGAACCTTTGATTGCGGCTTGGGCCTCCTTTAGACTTCAACTTTGCTCTGATTATAACAACAAGGTTGCTTGATTCTGGGTTCGACAGAATGGATGAGGGTTGAAACACGGTTTAGGCCGAGAACGGGGTATCAGGAATTTCGGGTTTTCAACTGGATTTGTTTTGAGAGAGTATGAGAATGATTATTGGACTGATTTGTGGAAGTAGTAGTTTGGTATAAGAAAGGATTTTTGTAGAATTTAGAGGAGGTTTTACATGGTGTTCTTCATTGTTCTTCTCCATTGAAACCGATCGGGTATTTATTGGCATGAGAATGTGAGTAATCACCAAGTAAACTTGTTGCCTACTCAAGAATTGTGGGCTACACGAAATCATCATGAAGGAGGGGAGCAAATGTCAACAATTTGAGCTGCTGGGTATTCTGCAAAAGTAAATCTGATGCCTGACAGTGCCCCGCGGCACTGCAACTGTACTGTAAGGTACACAAACTATGCGGTGCGGCACTCTTCCACCGCCATTGTTAAAAAAGAACATTTTGCGTGACTGAGGGAGCACCGTACGTGAGAATTGAGTGCCGTGCGGCACTGTTGACCATGTTGACTTCCTTTGACTTGGATGGTATCGTTCCAAGAGGCTTTTCGAGCATTTTTTTTCATTATCGGGAATTAAAATATGTATGAGAGTTCAATTTTGAGGTGTCTATACCTGGTATGAGAGGTCTTTCGCCAAGGGAATCCTATCTCCCCCACCTTGTTTTTGTTGGTTATGGAGGCTTTTACTACTAATTCTGGGTTATAAGGTTGCTACTGGCCCTTCCATATCCCCGTCCAAGCTGGGGCCTGGATTTGTACTTGGAATTACCAAAAAAAAAAAATTGCAAAAACGAACGTCACTAGACTCGCTGCAATTGTTGCGGTGGCGCGTTTTCATCACTACTTTAGCATATGGGAGGTTCCAGGACATTAACGTAAATTTATAAAAACCCGCGTCAACGTCAAAATCATCAATCAATTACCGTCCAACATACATACCACCCCTTTTAACTTTTTCCCTCCGTTCTTCCTCCTCACCTTCCTCTCCGAAACCAAACTTAGAGAGAGAGAGAGAGAGAGAGAGAGAGCGCGCGACACACACAAGAGTCTAGAGTGAGAAACAAACAAAGTGGTCATACACACATATACATATATACATATACATATATATAGAGAGGGAAGCAATCGAGAGATAGAGACGCGGAGGGAACGATGAAGCACATTTTCAAGAAGCTTCATATAGGCAGCAATCACGACCCCAACCGATCCAACGACGCTCCTTCTTCGACTGTTTCCCCCACCTGCGCCGCCGATCACCGTGCATCCGCCGCCGTCCAGTCTCCGCTGAGCCCCCCGCCGTCGACTCCTTCCCCTTCATCGACTGCGACTGTACCGGAAACTGCTGCGACGCCGCCGCCGCCGGTACCGGCAGTCAACAGGCAAGACTACTACTCGTCGGAGGAGGAGTACCAGGTCCAGCTAGCCCTAGCTCTCAGCGTATCGGGCCCCGACTCGAATAGTAGTAATAGGGATAAGGATCAGATCCGAGCTGTGACGTGGCAGGGGAGCAATTCGGTGAGAGAGCGGGACGCCGCCGCGGATTTGTTGTCGCGCCAGTACTGGGTTAGTTGTTTAATTTGATTGGAATCCTATTATTATTGATTTTGCTCTATTATAGTATATGAACTTTGTTTAGTGGTTGGTTGTTAATTTGGACTTAGATCGGGCAATTAACATAGGTGGTGTAGGTCAGATAGAGGAGTCTTTGTATGTTTTTCTTTGATTTGTCATAGGACAGAAGAACTTATTTTTACCCAAATCCCAATCCAACCCGTCACAATAGGTATCAAACTCCGGCAATCTCGCAGTTCTTTAGAGCTGCTGCAGAACCACTGGGCCAACTGCCCTCGTGGTCTATTACTGTATATGAACTTAATTTAGTGAAACTAGTCGTTTCACTTCGATTTTGGTGGTTAATTTGGATTTAGATTGGGCAATTAACATATCTGGGTAGTGTGGGTCAGTTTCAGATGTCTTGAGTCTTGACTGTTTTTCCTTTTTTCGGTAAGTAGAGATATTTTGTAAAGCAAGGCATCCTTGGACGGAAAAAGAGTTAATGGCAAGAAGCTTTTTTTGAATCTTGCCTACCAAGAGTTGAACCTTTAACCTGATGGTTAAGGGAAAAACTCCTAACCAATAGGCTATGGAGCACCTTGGTAATGGCAAGAAGCGCTATACACTCCCATGCGTACTACCCCCCTTTTTCAAGAAATTGATCAAGACGGGGATTGCAAACTGCCAAGTCTCAAGTATATAGACTACTGATTAATGAACTCTTTATCCTATAGGAGTAGGACCTATACAATGGTCTCTCTAACCCATCAAAATTTTGGCCAATTCCTCTCCTGCAAAAGTATCCCACCAAAGATGGGGAATCATTTGAGTTTACTTCTGATTAAGCTAAGTTTTGCAGATAAAAGTCGCAAAGTTTGGCAATTTAGGCTAGCTATTATGAAATTGAGTTAGTACTGTTGAAACTTTTTTTTTTGGTTAATTTCCATTGAAACAACCAAGCTTTAGTTGTGGAGATAAAAATGGTCAAAATAGCTTATTCAGTTATTTGGTAGTGACTGAATATGGCTTCTCTATAATTGTTGACTTAATAGTGGAATTCTTTTTAAAAAAACGTCTTCTTGGGCTGGAATGAAAAATTTACTGCACTTTACACTGATAAGTCCAACTTCTCGGCCTTACTCCCTATCAACATTCTTCTAATCATTCTTAGCATCCAGCTTACAGGGGATACTTAGTTCTTGACCTGGAGTTTTAAGTCAATGGCCGTCACAAAGGAGGATTTTTCTTCACTCACGAAAGGCATAATCGTGTTCCAACTCAATATTGTTCTAGAATGCCCCAGAGCATCATGTGCGTGCTAAGGGGGGTGTTGTGGGACTTTTTTCTGCTCTACTGTAGAGTTGGCTAGGCAACTTCCCATGAAAAGCATGCAAATGGACATTAAAATACACAGCCAAGAAACTGAGAGCAGAGGAATTCAGCGTTACTGATTGTTCTAAAGTTGAGCTTCGAGTTATGTAAAACTTCAGTAGCATATGGATTTAAAGTACAGATGTCGAACCTCTAGGATTATGGGAAAATCACTACTTCCTCTTTCCTAAAAGTTTGATCCCTTATTCCTTTGGTCCCATAATCCTTGTCTTTTTCCAGTAGTCAAGGAGATTTGATCCATTTCATTTTTTCCCTTTATCCCCATATTCACATTGAGACGCAAAAGTGGAGGGAAAAAATGTATCCAAGTCCAGAAAGTAAAAAGGACGGTAATTTTGGAAATTCATATATTTTAAGAGTAATGATTGTGTGCCGTTTAAATTTTGGATTCCTATAGAGGAACAAGTTTTGGACTGATGGAGTACTATTGTAGAAACTAATTTGTAAATGGATTCAAGAAAAAGAGTTTTGAAGTTTTCTTTTCAAACTAGTGCCCAAATTGAAGTGAAAGAGAAATGAAACGAGATTGCAATGAATAAAAGGAAGCCACCTCTGGTTTCGTAATTTATGGTTAGAGATATTTTGTAGTACTAATTTGTGACTAAATAGTAATATACTTGTGAGTTAGGAGGCATGAATCATGTTTAATTGGCATGTGTTGTCTATGCTATACTAATTCATCTCGTACTCACATATACATCTAACATTTATACTTAATTGTATAACCATTGTTTTTATGATCATGGGAAAATACAACTAAACATTATATTTTGCTCCTAACTTTTGTGGAATAGATCAAAATTGGAGTTATAATCACCAGATTTCTATGTAGCATAGACACAGGAGTTCTAAACTAATGGGAACACAGACACGGCAAAAATAAAAAAATTGAAAATAAATAACTATATATCATATATGTATGCGGTAATTTTTTTTTATTTTATACATAGATATATCTACTTTTCTTTTGATCTGTAAGATATATGCACTATTATGTACACATACGCACAACGATAGAGATATCTATGCGCGCGCGTGTGTAGGGGACGGATTCGTGGACACACATTTTGACACTCCATCTCAGCCCTTGAAACCAAGGGCTGAGATTAAAAAAATATCCCACGTGCTCTCTCTCTCTCTCTTGCCAACACACTCCTGACGATGAGGAGAGAGAATGGCTGTCCCACGCTCGCCGACCTGCCGGCAAAGATGTTGAGGCTGAAACACATCGGAGAGAATCTGATAGAGCAAAAGAGAGCCTCGTTTCTTCGAGATTCGTATGAGAAATTGGACTACGATGTCGATTTCAAACTCTTTCTTCGGGTAAGTTTTGACAAGAAAAAAGTTCAAAATGCCGAAATATATGTGGATTTCAAGGGAATGATCTTGATTTATAAATTTAGAAATGTATACGATACTTAATTTTGTTGGGAACCGATTCTTCCAGTTTTTGGTTACCGATGTGAAGTTGATGTTTCCTCTGTTTTATTGGCAACCAAGAAATAATGCAATCTCTGATCTGTTGTACATGTGATATAATTGGATTACAATAGTTTTGTAATGGCAGGTTTATTTGAAACTCCAAGCTCATATAAGTGCAATATTGGGGAGTGGGCCAAAGAACTCATCGGAGAGGAGGGGTTGGGTGGGGAGATCTGGAGGGTGGGGAGATCTGGAGGGTGGGGAATGGGTTTTTCAGAGATTATTCCAGAGAGAGAGAGAGAGAGAGAGAGAGAGAGAGAGAGAGATTTTAAGTTTTAATCTCAGCCCTTGGTTTCAAGGGCTGAGATGGAGTGTCAAAGTGTGTGTCCACACACACACACACACACACACACACACACATATATAGGGGCCGGTTCCCCTCACACTTAAAAAAACACCTCACTCTTTCAAGCCCCATTGTGATGTTCTGAACCGTTGATCTTGTTTAAATGAGTACAATAAAAGGTCCTGCAAAATTTTAGCTCAATCGGATATTGGTAAATGCTTGATCCAAACAGTTTTAAAAACACTAGTTCCTGTCACAGCAGTTTTTGCAAAACTGTTTGGATCAAGTACTTACCAATATCCGATTGAGCTGAATTTTTGCAGGATCTTCTATTTTATTCATTTAAACAAGATCAACGGTTCGGAATACCACAGTGGAGCCCGGAACAAAATTGTGTGTTTTTTTAAGTGTGAGGGGAACCGGCCCCATAGATATATATATAGGCAAATTTTCTAGTAAGGACCTCCCGTAAATAAGAAAAAATGTAATTTTTTCACTTTAAAAATTGTTTTTGGGAAATCCGAACCGTCCAATGTGTTTAAAAGGTGTTTTCAAGGGTCCAAGAGGGAAATCTTCAAAAACAAATACCGGGAAGGGCTTGATCCAAGCAGTTTTTCGCAAAAACTGTATATTTACAGTTTTGCAAAAAACTGCTTGGATCAAGCCTTTCCCGGTATTTTTTTTTGGAGATTTCCCGCGTGGACTCTTGAAAACACTTTTTGAACACATTGGACGGTTCGGATCGTCAAAAAAATGCTCGGATCACGGAAGTCCGGAATCCGGATAGGAAGTGCTCCCTATATATATATATATATATATATATATATATAGAGAGAGAGAGAGAGAGAGAGAGAGAGAGAGAGAGAGAGAGAGAGAGAGAGAGAGAGAGAGAGAGATGCGTGACCATGCCGTGTCCCCTTCCAAAAAATAATTTAATTTAAGTGGCGTGTCCCTTCGTATCCCCGTGTCCAATACATAGACACAGCGATCTCTAGGAGTGTCAGAGCTTCATAGCCAGATTTAAATTTTACCAATCTCAAAATACATTTACATATTGAATCAAACCCATAATTACTGGACTAGGGGTTTCATTCACACTCCAAAATGAGAGTTTAGTTGCCCATGAAAGTTGAAAGGGAAAAAAGGAAGAAAATTCACAGAGAACAAATACAGAGTTTGACTACTTTCGTAATTTCTTGTTCTTTGGACTTTTCCATTTCTGTCTACTTTGAAGTTCTTCCTTTGCTTTTTCTTTCCATAGTTTCGTGGAGAGTTCCCCAGGAGGGGTGTCTTCTTTTTTTCCCAAGTGAGTTTTGTCCCCCTTTTATTAATTTAAATCAACCAAAAATATGAAAGGCACGGAACCATATAAGTCATCGACAAACTT
This sequence comes from Vaccinium vitis-idaea, assembly GCA_963854785.1. Lineage (NCBI taxonomy): Eukaryota > Viridiplantae > Streptophyta > Magnoliopsida > Ericales > Ericaceae > Vaccinium > Vaccinium vitis-idaea. The sequence goes on along the minus strand of OY978225.1, from coordinate 18,796,335 downwards.
GAAATGTTTGGTTTTATGCAAATTGAAATTCTTCAAGCTTGTTGTCAACTTGATCGACGCAATGGTCGTTGCCGCTAATTGCCACTACGAAATTATCCGGTGAGTCGCTTCCTCCAGGCTCCTTGCACTTGACACGTTGGCGGTGTTGCAATACAAAAGTTATAACATGTGATACTTCAGCTGTCCGATTTCAGTGCATATTGCATTCCAATATTTACGTATTTCCAGATTTAGTTGTGACATCTATCTTTGCAAATTCTTGTGGAAAACTAGGGAGCCAACCCAACACCAATTAGTATGTTAACTTTTCAATATCTTTAGAGCAAAAGTATAATGCCTCCGATTATGACCGCGATAAAAAAAAACTAAGACTACCAGTGCACATATGGGAGTGTCATTATCCATGCATTTTATGCACAGCACTTACGTAGGCAATTGAAAGGAGTAATGTGGACACTGGACACAATGATGTGCACAGGTTTTATAGGAAAACCTTTTGTTAGGGACTAATGACTGAGCATTACTAGATTTTCTGGAGTAAATGGTAAACCTGATTGAGGAATCAGAGTTTGGAAATAAAGGACACTATCCAAAAATATCACTGCTGCAAGCATGGGGGTTGTATTGTGGCAGTGCATAAAGTAATTGACATGAGGCTGAGAAGCTTAAAGTATAGTATGCTATGAGCTCCACCTTAAATCTTCGACCTTTTGTGTTTAAGGAGTGACTTCAGCCTCTTCTGAAAATTTTATTTCCCACCAATTTATATGTTTTGGAGATACATCGGAATTAAGCATGATAGAATTAGAAAACAGGAACATGGCAGAATCTTTGTCAAGCCCCTGAACCCAAGAGGAAAGTAGTCCCTATATGGACTGAGGTGGGTTTTGCCAGACCACTTGATGTAGGACAATATAAGGTTTTTTAGGGTTTGAATTGATATCAAAGACTGCCTGTGAGTAACGATGCCAGATTTTTTTGTAAATTTAGGAAGCAGAAATGAAAAAAAAAAGGGTCTAGAAATTACTCTGGAGGTCTTGGGCATTACATCTAGGGTTTGATTTTACCACACAATTTCAAAGAAGCAGACTTTGCTGGAAATATTCTCTAATACTCAATCCATTGCTTTAGAAATATGTAGACCCGGGAGACTTGCTGAACTAGAATTCTCAACAAAAAGGAAACTGCTCAACTCTCTAGACTTCTAAAACCCAAATACAGCTAAGAAAGACACAATTGTACACCAACAAATAGCTTGGCTCATAAAATAACCATGGGCGACTACCGCCCATGTTCAGAAACCTGTAAAGTACTCAAATTCCTTCCTTAAGTAATCCATAAAACAACCCAGCTTCCATAGTTATCTACCCCTTCAAAAAAAAAAAAAACAAAAAAAAAATTCCTTGAGGTTTTTTAGGCCTCCATGATTCTCCCCAACTCAAAAATTGTGTGGATTCCTATACTTCAACACTTCAAAACTCAATCCAAGGCTTCATATTAAAATCTCTAAATTGATGCCACCTTCCATTATTAAAGGAGGTAGCCACAAAATAATGAGATATTTTCAATTGCAATTGTTCAACTTTTTTGGAATGATAAGATCCATGCAATGAGAAGATACGCCATTAATTGGATCTAAATCTTTTAGCTCTGTATCTTTTGGCTTGCTATAACATGTTCATGCTTGAGTTGAATACTTCCATTCACATCCTCAAATCACGATCACAGATTCCATATTTTCTACTTTTCCCTCAAAACTTTTTCGCCCTTTTGAATGATATAAGGACTTGGCATTGTCTTTGGCCGGTCATGTTGTACTCGATTTATATAATCTGCACAAAAACGATACAGTTGCAAACTCTATTTGTTGCTGTTGGACGCGTACATGAAGGAGCCTCCTAATATGACTCTCTTGGCCTAAATTAGAGGATTTAAATTAGTTTATTCGCCTCAAAAGCTGCATTAGCTTCAGTGCTGGCAGCTGTCTCTTTGGAGCCACTTGCGGTGCCCTTACCCCCATCAATTGGTGCCTTTTCTTCCCATCTTATTTGCTCTTTGATGCACTCACATATCTGGAGGAGGAACCTTGCATCCCCTGCGAGAGCCTTGTTTTGGGGTTTCCGCAGATACAGCCACCAGAGAATCTGTCTCAATCTCCAGTGTCTTCAGTCTCTTTTCTTGAACTTCTGTATATAACCAACGAGCTTCCCTGTGAGTACTCTGATGTAACACGGATCATGGCCAAAACTATGCAGGAATCAGATTTTGGGACTGATTCTTGCAGAATCCAGCAACCAGGGCTCAAAATCTACGAGCTATGTGGCTCAAAACCAAGCCCTAAAAGGCAGGACTCCAAGGCTACAAGAAAACACTAAAAATATGGAATTTCATTCATCAAAAAACTCCCCTGAACAATGTATTACAGCCCTAAATATAGAACTAAATAGGTTACTCCACAGGGAATTACCTAAGCTTAAACAAGCCAAAATAGTTGACACAAGCTTACAGCCGTTATTTTTTGACCAAAATGGATGCTGGTTGCTGCTGAAACATCCCATGGGCAACTTCTAAGGACACACATATTAAGGACTTACCTTACTATGAAGGAAACTAACAAAACAACACACCTCAATAGTAAATCCTAAGTGCAAAAACAGGAAAATATCCTACTCAGACCAGTTTTGTAAAAAAAAAAAAAGCCTCTCAAACACTTTTCTTATAGCTTGAGTGTGTTTCCTTCTTTCCCAAGAACTAGCCTTCCATCTTGACTGCATCAATCCCCCCCGGCTGAGTAAAATTCGGCTTCGACGAATTGCATTGAGCATGCTGATGCAAGTGGCATCGAGAAGTTTTTTTGCGTCTTGGTCGAAGAGGGATCCATCGGCCTTTATGCTTGAATGCATATGTATTTTCCCTCGTGTCATACCTGCCACCTTTATCATACATCCATGGTCGGCCTAATATAATTTGAGCAGTTGACATAGGAACAACCTCAAACCATACTTTTTCGCCGAGCAAGTCTCTTGTTGACAGACAGAGTAGACACCTTGTGCTAACTTTTACTGTTTTACCTTGACCTATCCATGAGATTGAATAAGGTCCAGCAATTGGTAATTCTTCAAGCCCCAATCGCTGAACAAAATCTCTTGAAACGAAATTCCCCGAGCTTCCATTGTCAAGAATCATGGTTTGGGGGTGGTATGTGCTTCGTAGTCTTGCATAGTATTAACTCTCTGGTTGTATCAGCATAGACCTCAGCTTGTTCCTCTTCATTTTTTTCCCCCTTCAGTAGCACGTACGTCGTCTTCATTGTCTTGCCTTGCTTAAGTAATCTGATGATTTGGGCAAGTGCTTGTGATATGACCTTTTTTTACCACACTTGAAGCAAGTTGTTTTTGCCTTTTCATCTATTGTCTTGAGTTGCTGCGGTGCTGATTTTGGTGTTGGAACCAGAGGACTTGAGATTGGTTTGGGCAGCGAGTATGACCTCTTCAATTAGTCTTCAATTTGTAATGCAACCTAGTATGCTTCCTCCACTGTCCATATCGAATTAGAGTTCGCAACCCCGCTCTATATTTTGCTGCGAGTACTTCTTCAGCTTCATATACGCCTACTCTCATGGACAGCTCATAGAACACTTAGTGTACTCATCAACACTCTCACTCCCTTGGTGAAGGAGATGAAATTTCAGAAATAAGCTCTCTTGATAGTCAATGGAAGAAACCTTCTGTTTAGCAGAGTTTTCATTTCATCCCACGTAGTTCCTTCACCTCTACTTCTTCTATTTGCCTCTTGAGTTCTTGCCCACCATATTTGTGCTGCACTGCTGCTCCTTTTAATTTAGCACTAGCAAACTGCACTTTCTTCCCTCAGTTAGTTGATGCCAAGCAAAGAAATTATCCACACTGGTTAACCAATCAAGCAAAGTTTCTGGATTCATCTTTCCATTAATGTCTGCCACCTCGAATGTAATCCCTTTCTCTCCCATCCAATAATTATCTGGTAGGCTCCTAACATATGTTTGGTTGATACGTTGGTCCCTTAAACTAGGAACTCCCCATGCTGTCCACCCAATTCAATGTCCATGGCCTGCTGTCCATAAGCATTAGGAGCAGCAAACTGCTGTCCTCTTTGGGGAAAATCACCTTGTTTAGGCCCTGGGCCTCCAAGACTCATATTACTATGACCTTGTTTTTATGGGCATCCATAGGTTGGGTCATGGATGCAACTAGGGCTCAAAATCCACAAGTTATGGGGCTCAAAACCAAACCCTTAATGGCAGCACTCTAAGGCTACAAGAAAAGCATAAAAATCTGGAATTTAGGGGTCGTATAGTGGTTGTATAGGGATCGTATGGGCTGTATAGTGGTCGTATGGTGGTTGTATGGGTGTACAGTAGGGTCCGAGAGAGCTTTGTGGAGGCTGTATGGTCGTATGACAGGGTTCTGAGAATACTGTAGCTCGTTTTAGGGTTTGGTGGCTTGGATGGAGGTAGACGATAGTGGTTGAGATTATAGTTGGATGATTAGGGTGTAGGATAATGGCGGCTTATGGCATTGATGGATCAGAAGCTCTGATACCATGTTATTAGAGGCAAGAGAAAGTGTATAGGGTGTTAATTAACCCTAACACGTGAGAGGTTTATTTATATTATAACTCAATATATTACATGACATAATTAAGCGATGTAGGACAAACCCACATAAACTATTCTAACATCATTCATCAAAAAACTCTCCTGAACCAAGTACTACAGCCCTATATAGAACTCCTAAGTAGGTTACTTCACATTGAACTGATTGAAGTACGTAAGCTTAAACAAGACAAAATAGTTGACACAAGCTTACAGCTGTTATTTTTTACCAAAATGGCTGCTGGTTGCTGCTGAAGCACCCTATGAGCAACTTCTAAGGACAAACATACTAAAGACTTATCTTACTATGAAGGAAACTAACAAAACAACACACCTCGATAATAAATCCTTAGTGCAAAAACAGGAAAATATCCTACTAGACCAGTTTTGTCAAAAAAAGAAAAAAAGAAAAGGCCTCTCAAACTCTTTTCTTATAGCTTGAGTGTGTTCCCTTCTTTCCCAAGAACTGGCATTCCATCTCGAGTGCTTCATACTATTCCCCGGATTTTCTGAAGTTACCTTTGTTTTCAGCTTGATTTGTCTTACAAGAGGAGGAAGTGACTTAGGTACATTCATCCTGACTTGTTCCAACATTTTAGAACTCGTGGGGTAGGCTTTTGGACGTTAGAACAAGCTCTATGTCTCCAATAAAGGCCAGGCAATGATAGTACTCCTTTCTGCGTTGATACCATCATTTTTTTTTTTCTTTCCAAATCCTTCCAAATCTGCCAGATGATGGAAATGGAACAAATTTAACTGCGAGTACCATCCTGGAATTGATACTCTCTGGAGTTATTAAGCCTAAACAGGGGCTTGTAAGGCTAACCTGGAGCAGTTGTATGCCCTTGGGCATTCTGAACAGTGCCCCACATTCTCTTGGAGATTGGGCATTTCATATAAAGATCACTCGTCTCCTCCATATGCTTGGAACACCTGGGACAATGACTAGAGTCATTTGAGATGCTTTATGGTTCTCATCTTATAATTTAGCAACTTACCTCAAAATATAGTCAACGATAAGCATTTCATTTCTTAGGGATTTTCTGCCCTAATCAGCTCTGTTAGCACTAATATCCCTTGCAGACAAACTCGAGATGATCCCATTGTCCTTTCTTGTAAGTAGACCAACGAGAGGAATTACCAGAGGGGGGAGCCTTTAGAATGAGAGTTATGAGTGCAAGTAGCGATCCTTGGAATATGAATATTGTGCATATTACTCAAGTCATGGGGATTGACTCAGTTGCTTATGGGAGATAGATTCATTCTCCTTCCTCAACAATCAAATTATCCGTACTTATTACTGGTATAGTGGTGTGAGGTCCAGTGTGTTTAGTGGGAACATTCCGACACAGCCAATCTCTTCCAGAGACTTCCGGCAATTAGCTCTTATGGTAGCAAGAGAAATTGTGATTCCTAAGTTTCTTTTCAATATGGATTGGGCATAGTGAGTCATATTCAGTCAAGTTCAGATAACAATGGCATGTTCGGATCCCTAGCTTTTCTATTCTACAGACCCCATGGTCTTTGCTTTTGCAAACCTGATTCCAATTAACTAGGTTCACCAAGTGCTTGATCTCATTATCTACCTGCCTACAATTATCTATGGCAGGACACAATGACAGATGCTTAGGAAGCTTATTAGATTACCACAAGTGGAGAGGGCAGAAGTCAACTTTAGCAACTGTGATCCTGCCTGCAATACAGAGTCTTGGCCTTTTGCAAGAAAACAATGTTTGTGGAAGGAAAATATACCACCAAATTTGTTATGCTATTGTTGCATAATATGTTTTTTTGTTTTGAGACAATTTTTTTTTTCATAATTGCCTAAATTGTGCAATCTATGAGTATCACAGACAAAGGAGCTGTGAATCAACATGCGAAAAACAAAATGCATTTGACATCTGTTAAAATGGGGTCCCAAGTGTCTTTTATGCTTTTCAGTGTATGTTGTAAGGGCAAGAATATAGTCTGCCAGCTTTTCTGTAGCTATATCTTGAAGGAATAAATAATGTACATTTCTGTTCAGGATTACAGTGTCCTTGACTATGGGGAGAAAGTAGTTGATGGTTTCTATGACGTATACGGGCTCTCCACAGATCCAGCAATACAAGGAAAAATGCCATCTCTCACAGACCTTGAAACGAACCCTGGTAGTTCAGGATTGGAAGTTATTGTAGTCAACCGAACAATAGACCCATCCCTGGAAGAGTTATTGCAGATAGCACACTGCATTGCACTAGACTGCTCAGCTGGTGAAGTGAGTATTCTGGTACAGAGGGTTGCTGAACTGGTCACAGAACACATGGGTGGGCCAGTAAAGGATGCTAATATCATGGTAGCAAGGTGGACAGAAAGAAGCGCAGAGTTGAGAACATCTCTTCACACTACTGTTTTGCCTATTGGGTCGTTAAAGATTGGGTTGTCGCGGCACCGTGCTTTACTTTTTAAGGTATGCTGTATGAATTTCACATGTCACTGCTCTTTCTTGGGGTTCGAGCTTATCGAGTGTATTCATCAGCATTCTGATTATCGGAATTTAAACACAATTGTTATGTGTCATTTGGAGTGTGTTACATTAGTATTGTCTGCAAGCAAATACGTCTTCTAATCTCTGATGGTTTGGTGTTAACTTTAGCAGTGTAAATTGTAGCCCCTATTTCCAGGTGCCCTAAGTAGTACGATTTGGTATAATGTTGTGATTGAATGTGAACTACTTTTGTCGATAACTTAACCCTCCAGCTTATAATTCTGCAGACTCAAGATGTGATCAGTCAGATTTAATAACTGGTCAAATTATTTGGGAAACTGAACATGGATGTGTGTTTGAATTCGCTGGCTAAGAAGTATGGGAACATCTACTAGTGTCGTGAATTAGTATTCGACATGTATCGCACCAAAGAGGACACGACCCGCTAGCGACACACCTACCTATGTGTCCATTTGTTTCAGTATATTCTTTTTTTTTTTTCAGACACAATGGGGCACCCTAACAAGTCGGGGGATTTTAGAGACACATTAGGAATTCAAAATATAATTTTAAAATGATGGGCTTGGGTCAAACAGCAAGGGATGAGTACTTATTTATTGGCTATTGTGTTTAATGCTGAACAATAAAAATGTTAGTGTGTTACGTTTTTCATCCCAAGGTGATAGAAATTTGTTCTTTTGATATTATATGAATATATGATACCTTCAGTGTGTTCCCAACCTGCCCATGTCGTAATTTTTAGAAAGATTGCTTGTCCACGTATCCACGTCCATGACAGTATGATACCTTCAATGTGTTCCCAACATGCCCATGTCGTAATTTTTAGAAAGATTGCTTGTCCCCGTGTCCATGTCCAGGACAGTATCCGTTGTTCATACCTTGCTGCAATGCCTTGTCTCACCTGGTGAGCAGGTCTTGCTTGTGGGGTTTACTCCCACCGGTTTTGCACAGCGGTGTGGGTCCAATGTGCCTCTGCTTGATACGGGTTCGAGGGTGAGTGAGTGTGTGTGTTTGAGAGAGAGCCAGTCTGCTTGAAGACCTTTTCTACTACGAGAATCCAAATAAGGAGATGTCCCAAGTTTGAGAATTCATGGATCATTTATGCGGGTATTTAACCCTAAAGGCACTGTGAACCGGCTATTTGTCAAATTCAACCAGACTAGAGAATACATTTATCGAGGATGACTCTGAGGAGTCTGAACTGCTTTACAGCAGAATGATTCCCTCCAGTCAGTGTTAAAACCAGTCTGCTGATTCACATGTAAGCTTTTTTATTTATATTTTATTGCTTGTTAGAATCCTTATGAAGTCTACTTTAGACTTGGTTACTGTTCTAAGGCCGGTCATCTTGATTTATTCACCTGAACTTCGTATAGTTGGAGCAATATTGAGGAACTTGCACTTTATTTTGGACATCTGAACAAAGTACAGATACTGCATTCACTATGCAGGTATGATTTATGTCTTGGGCCATGGACACCTTGAATTGGTTAGGAAAAGAACAAAAAATACCACATTGGAATCTATCATTGATTTTAGTGGATGGTGTCAAACTATTACTCATCTTTCTTTGATCAGATTTAGGTCCTGAATTTAGTGTTTAGGAGGCCTAAAACATAGTAAGCTAACTTTCGTTTCTGAGTATCATTCAATGTTTACGCATATATAACCATGGATGCATGATTTGCATCTAGCTATAAATGTATTAGACAGCGTCAAACTATTAACGCATGACTTGAATCATATGTTATTACTCTGTATGTAGGATTTTAGTGCCTGGGACACTTAAAGCCTTGTAGGTAAATCTTTTTAGGGTGCTGTTCACTATAACTCACGTTATTGGAAATATCTTCCTTTTTTAATCTTACGAATTTTCCTTGATTCATATTTAGTTGATCCTTGTCTAAGAAGCACATACACGGACATTGACATGGACAGTGACACTGACACGGATACAAGCACGGGACTGAGCCATTCTAAATAAACGGTTACACAAAAACAATGCGGGACATGGCAAAAAATATGTATGTACATTAGGATAGATATGTAGTTTTTGCCCATAGGAACATTCCATCTAGAAATAACCAAAACTAAAGTATCTTTACAATTTTTATTGTTTCCTTTTTTTTCGCATGCAAGTTAAACAACAATGTTATTTGATCAAAATTCATTTATTCGCACATCCTCAACTTCTGGAACATCGTACCCCCAAAGTAAGCTTTCAATATTATTGAAATGATTCCTTTTTTGTTTCCACCCGTTTCCCAGATGAGACACGGGTGTCCCTGATGTGTCCTCTACTTACAAAATTAAATTCACTTGACACACTACGTCGTGTGTCCAAATGTGCCACAGAGAATCGCATGTCAGTGCTTCATAGATCCTTGTTCTCATATTGTATGAACAGATTTCTCAATTGAGCCATACCTTTGAGGGTTGGCTATTTTCTTGCAACGTTATTTGATATGCATATGTGGTCCATGAAAGCTGTGTTTCTATTCTCCTTGATTTTCTGTGATGTAGGTACTAGCTGACAATGTTGGATTACCTTGTAGACTAGTTAAAGGTAGTCATTACACAGGTGTTGAGGATGATGCTATCAACATCATAAAGTTGGCAAATGAAAGGTAAGGAACTTGTTTCTTCGCAGCTTATTGGTTGGATGTACAAATGTGGCGAGCGGTCTCACGTTATATTGTTCATAATGAAGTGTTTTTCTTATTTTCATTGGTTTTTCTTACTTGACTTGATGAATTCTTCTTCAACATTTTACACTACTGGGTGCATATTCCCAGTTTTATGTTAGTCATTATGCTTGTGAATTGAAGTTACATGTTGGAGTTCAGTATTAGAAGTTCCATGCTAAGGTAAAGCTATACTGAATCTTTTCACTTGTGTCAATATGGGAAGGTGGTCATTAGGACTTGTTCTCTAGGGAATCAAACTTGTTTACCCTTGATTTTTTTGGAACCTACACAAAATTGGTTAAAATCAAAACCAAGTTGTACAGGTGATATGGTCCCTATGGAAAAGGCATGAGCGGTAACAACATTGCCACGGCCTTCTTTGAGCCACCCGAAAATTCGATGCCTACCTTAGTCGGACACCTCTCTAGATTTTTAGAAGTTACATGTTTTAGAAATACTGAGTGAGGAATTTTTTTTCATTAGTGCGTTGATAATCTCTCTCTATATTATTTAATACTTGTGTGTTAGGATTGATCAAACCCTAAACACTTTTTCTGTCTCCCTAAAAACGTGGTGTCAGAGCCGTGGTACTGCTGTTTCGATCCTTGCCTTCCGCCACTAACCTCTGTTGGAATTTTGCCCATATTGGTTAATTATAACCTATGTTTGCACGGACACGGGTGTGAGTATCGGGTGGGGGTGTATATCCAAGGGTCAGGTACCGAAAATTTAAAAATTGGGGATACTTGGATATGGATCCAGAGTTAGATACGGGTGCCGGATACCTCAAAAATAATATTTATAATATTTTTTAATATATTTTTAGAACTAAATATGTGAAATAATAGATGATTTTTGGAATAAAATTACATAATAAAAGCCCATAAAGAAATATGGAATCTGCTTTCACTATATTTGTGCAAATTTGTGCAAATGTCAAGTCCATTAGTAGCCCAATAAGAACAAGCCTGCCTGATATAACACTAAACATACAAGCCCAATTTTGGAGCCCAAAATAATAAAGCTAAAAACAAGAGGAAAGCCCAACTTTGGTTTGGAGCCCAAATACTTAAAACAAGAGTAACCCTAAGCAGCAGTCGTCCTTCTCCTTCTGCTGCAACAGTTGTCCATTCCTGCTGCTGCGACAATCATCTTCACGCAGCGACGGTTCTCTTTCAAAACCAGGTACCTCTTTCCTCTTCTTCGTCTTCTTCTTCTTCTTCGTCGTCAGTCTTCTTCTTTTTCTTCGTCGATGAACCTGACCTGCAACAATAGCCGTGTCCGGAATTTTCTGGCCGTGTCAGACACATTTCCCGCACCCGCATCCCCGTCGCACCCGTGTCCACGCGGATACTTCGCCAAAAATGGCGGATCCGTGCAACATAGATTATAACCTCCAAAGATAGTATATGAGCCCGGATGGCCTCTCCACTCATTGCCAATTGGTATTGAGTTGGATGCTTTAACATGGTATCAGAGCTAGGCTTTCAGAGGTTTGGACTAGACTTTCTTAGTTTTTTCCCTGTTGTTTGTGCCATAAGTGCACCATGTTTTGTTATGATCCCAATGTTGTGGATCTGTTTACCTCTCCACTTGTGGGTCAGGGATCACACGCGCAGGGGAGTGGTAGAGTTTGTCCCACATCGGTTAATTATAACCTCCAAAGCTAGTATATGAGCCTGGGCAACCTCTCCACTCATTGCCAATGGCTTTGAGTTAGGATGCTTTAACAAACTCCACCCTAATCGAGCCGCAACCACTCAAACCTTGCCAACCATCGATTGTAACCTCTCTGCCAACTATCCTAACATTCCCCGTCAATGGTCCAAACGTTGACTATCTTTCTTTACCTCGCCAATAGTAAGACTTCAAAACCCCAACTTAAAACAACCTCATGACTCATGAATCCCTGAACTCTTCAAAGTGAACTACCGGCTTATATTTTGAACCCTAGATTCTCCAAATCGAGCCGTAATCCACTCAAACAAACTGCGAAACCCTAAACAAACCCTAATCCACCATATGCTAATCCCTAACCGTAACTGATCTCTGCTGGCTTCCATATAGGCCTTAACCAACTGTGAAAACCTAAACAAACTCTAATCGACCATATCCTAAGCCTTATGATCTCTGTTGGCTTTGATATAGACCTTGTTTGACTGTTTGATTTAATGTTGTGCTTGTCGAGAGTATCACATCGACATTAATACCAATGCCTTCAAGTCAATACCATCTGCATTTGGCCTTGGACTTCGATTTTTCACTCGCTTAAATGAAATACAATTTGTTTTGATATTCGGCCCAATGGGTCTATTATTCGGGGGACCAATCCTACCGTCCACTAGCAGGAACCCCAATTAAAGCTGGGGCAAAGCCCCTTCCCCTTTTGAACTGAAATACAAATTGTTTCACTGTTTTTTAGCATAACTTAAGCAGTAGGTAAAGGCTCTGAGCTTCGTGCACTTACATGCTTGCAAAATCATACTATGACGCTTCTTAATCTGTTTCAACAGTTAACTGTTTGTATGGGATCCCTTTCTATCAACATTTCTGTTTCTGATATTCTGATGTATATGTTTTGCTTTCAGTGAATGTTTGGTTGACCTAATGGGTGCCCCTGGGACGCTAATACCAGCCGACATACTGAGTATTACGGATACATCATTCAGTTCATATCCTCCAAACTTGAGCAAAATTTCAAGTATTCAGACAACTTATGACTCTGGATTAGTTTACCCCATACTGAAGCCTTTTCTTGGTGAATTTGAAGGCAGCAGTCAAAGATCTGGGGTTGAAAACAGTTTCCCGTTGGGTAAAAGGTCAAGTTCTGAAATGACTGAAACTTTCCCTTCACTCCCAAGTGCCCAAAGCTCTGGGGTTGGTTCTTCTGGAACCAGTAAAGTGACTCCTGCTAAACAGTTAGATCATATACCATCGTTGGCAATTGGTCCTTCTCTGCGTAAGGGGGGTCGTGGGCCCAATGCAGCTAGTGATGGTTCGAGGATGAATGTTAACATAGTTCCTTATACCCAGGCTGGTTCAGAGGAGTCCAAAAATCTTTTTGCTGATCTCAATCCATTCCAGATTAAAGGATCTGGCAAGGCTACAGTACAGAACAACGTTGCTTGGAATAAAAGTGAGGAGTTTCGACGGCCAAAGAATGACCTTGTCTCTGGTCGACCGCCTGTTCCTTTGTTGTGGAAGAATAGGCAGCCTTGCAATGAGGAACCCTTCCCAAGAAACAATTGTGAAGCTAATGATTATAATATGTCATCAGCAGCTTCCACCAGCTCTGCTACGTCAGATAAAGCCTACCCTGATAATCTGAAATTGCAGAACAATCCATACCCAAACGGTGACACTAACTCTTCAATTGGTGGCAATTCATTGTTGTCACCAAATGAGAGTCAATTCAATGGGTCGTCTTTGGAGGACAATTTGGGTACTAATCGTAAGCAAGAATATCACAGTGAATATGGAAAGAACACCATTGGAGTTCATGATCGTAGGAAGGGCACACTAGGTACCAATCTGAAGTTAAAGGACCCTGAAAGCCTAAGCTCATCAGTCAACTCTAGGTCCTTTCAGGTTGATCCGGTAATGGATGATGTTGGGGAATGTGAAATTCCATGGGAAGATCTGGTAATTGGTGAAAGAATTGGACTAGGTAAATATCACTTACAACTTTTATTTTATAGACCTTGCAAAATGGTGTATTTGTGAGGTGCTGGTTCCGCATACCCTAATGTATGTTGCAATAATGCATTAAGGCTACAATGGCCATCTTATTATATCAAATTATTGTCCATCGTATGTTGCATTTAATTGGCAGTAACACAAGTGAGCCTATAAAAAAATTGTCCTCTTTTTTTCCAGCACCTGACGACCCTCTCTTCTTTCCACCTCCACCCTTGTCCATGATCCACCGGCACCACAATTGAGCACCACCACTGAAAAAGGGTGTGTAATGAGCGCATAAGCCTTTGATTAGGAAGGCAGGGAGAGAGGGGGAAGTTGATGGTGCTGCTAGGTGAGTTGGTGGTAAATTGGGTTTTGAGAGAGGGGAAATATAAAAGAGATGCCATCAGTCGCTAGAATAATTTGGTGGAATGAAGAGGTCATCCTACCATCATTCTACCATAATGGCTTACCCAGATGATTAGAAAGTCTATAAAAGCTGTAGTCGATTACGGAGAGGCAATTATGCGTTTGGGAATGCAAATACTGTGCAAATAAGAATCATCCAGACTTCCTTTGGGTCCCAGTTCCAATGAGACCCCATGCTTCATAAGCCCTGCTCCTGAAGGAAGAGCTCTACTTAAAAAACTTTTTGTGGTTGGAGATGGCTTTTTCTGAGAAGAACATTTTATTCTCACTAATAGGCTCTATGTGTGCTTGCGGTGTGTATATTTGATATTAACGAATACACTAAATGAAAATTGGATCTCAATCTGGTTGCGCTGCATTGTTATGACCTTTTCTATTATCAGTGTCCTAAGATGGCCTATTTAATCAGCATACGATTGTTATTATATGGAGTTTTGAATTCATGAATACTACTTCGGATGTTTCTTACATAGTGGTATATTTTTCTTTCTTACTCTCGCCATGTAGGTTCGTATGGAGAGGTCTACCGTGCTGATTGGAATGGCACTGTGAGTATTACTGCTTCTACTGCTACCAAGTATTGATCATTATATTTTTGCTGTTAGTACTGTTTTGACTGTTGCTGTTATGTTCAGTCTACCTGTGCGGTTCTGTCTAGATAACAGGAGCTCTTTGCGTGATATTTTGCACTTTGATCATTTTCAAGTTTGAAATTAAAGTATTTCACATAGAAGGATTTATTTGTTTATTTGTTTGGATTGTCATGTATAGAATACCTTAAAGAGCTATTTTTGGGATTCTAAATAAGAAGAGCACATATTGTATTCATTTGTGTTGAATTATCATTATTGATATGGACTAGTCCTGAGCTATGAAAGCATGGATACTTCTAAAACCCCAACGTTCTCGTACCGATAACATACCAGGTACCAGTACTTCATGCCTTAATTGTCACGAGTGCCCTGTCAAGCCTTGTGGCGGACTGTTATAATTGGCAGAGTAGCATATTTAATGCTTGTTCGATCTCCAGCATTATAGTCCATGGCATAGTTGTCGAAATCGTACGATTCGCGATTCGAATCGTACGATTCGGTTCGATTCAGGGTATAATTGATTCGAACCGATACTGAGAATCGCAAATGGTGTAGAATCGTGGACGGAATCGAGGAATCGATTCAAGAATCGCTGAATCGCATGCTGAATCGTATGAATCGTACGATTCATATAAACTGAAAATTTTTGGATTTTTTTCAAACCGAAAATGAAATTAACTGAAACTTTCAGGTTTTTTTTGTCTTTTTCTTCCATACGGAGGGTCGAAACCCTTTGAGAATGTATATGACACAATCAATTTTGGTTTTCAACAGTCATCAACCAAAAATTTTAGGGTTTCACTTACTGGGTTTTGACAGAACAGAGGTCCACCGGAAAATTAGAGCTTCGATCATCAACTAGGAAGAGTAAACTGAGCTTCGATCAGAGATTAGAAGAGAGATTCGTTTGTCGAACTGAAAAGCCACCAAAAACCTTCTCCACCGACTTTGGTTTGGTGTTATCGATCAAGAAGAAGAAGAGTAAACAGGAATTGAGCTTTGTTTTGTCCACTGCAACCATTTATGATTATTATATTCTTTCTTTTGTCCACTACAACTATTTATGCTTATTATATTCTGAGTCCAAGGCTCCTAACAATATAATACACAACTTTATTTGTCCACTACAACCATATATTCTTATTATATTCTTTTTTTTTAATAATCTTTACTTGTATTAAACCACAAGATCATCTATTTATGTTTTGAAACAATACTTTTATTGATTCCAACTTGAAATTTATGTTTTGAAACAATACTTTTATTGATTCCAACTTGAAATCTACCATTTTTATGCATTTTTAAAAAAAAGACTGAATCGCAGCGATTCACGATTCGCAACCGAGCCTTTTCGATTCTCGATTCGATTCACGATTTGACAACTATGGTCCATGGTTTTATTGTGAAATCTTGCTTCATTCCTTAACTGTCATGAGTGCCCCTTTTAGGAGTAATCGTAATTCGGCGATGCAACAGTTTTGGAGGCAGTGTTGACTGCTGTAGAGAACCTCAAGCCTTGTATGATAGGGATTGCTTTTATTCATGTTTGCTCAGAACTTTCGTTGGTCACCTAGCCATACGCTGACATAGGTCTCATCACCCCATATTTAAATGAGATGTAAACGATCCTGTGCCTTGTACTAAATGCCCCCTTTTCTCTATAAGCGGTGATGCACTTGGACAAGGGACACGCAACACATGGATGCTACATTGCTCCAAAAATTAGGACAGACTTTCGGGCACAGTGAAGATCACATATACATTAACCCACATAAATTTATTCCATATAGAAAGACGGTCATTACTGCAATCAGTTTATGATTAAGAAGCAATACAAATAGAGATCCAATTACTACAATATGGGATGACAGCCAAGAAATTAATTTTCAAGAACTTGGCTTCCCTGCAATTTTTGTTAAAGATCATTCAAAATTCCACAGTCCAGCTATTTTACATCACAAAATAATGGCATCGAATGGACATCAATATGAAAAGTTCTAATTTTCCCCCCGATTGGTAAAATTTGAAAGACGTACTTGAAAAATTAATCAGGCACATGATAATAGAAGTACCATGTGGATTTGGAGCTACTATAGCCCCAAAACCTCTCCTTTGTAAAGTTTATCTTTGTCACTTTTACCATAAGATGCAGGCAATAATAGGAGTAAGAAGAGAAAGACAGACTCGGACTGACTGAACAGCAATGGCAACCTTCTATAACCTT